>JAPMOQ010019505.1:744156-759498 GCA_026543055.1 Argiope trifasciata
GGAACACAATTGGTCAGTGTTAAGAAAATATAAAGAATGGAAGGAAGAAAAATGGGATTTTTTTTTTCTTCTTTTTTTTAATATCCCCTTTCTGGCAGAAATTTCGGAGTATAACAATTCCGACGATCTTTCTTCTGGTAAATGAGACATTTAACGGCAGAGTTCCTTTGCGGTTGTTTTATAAATGGAATCGAAACCGATTTTTTGAAGAAAAAAAAAAGTGAATTTAGTAATTGGTGTGTGGCGAAGAACATTTATTCTATAGTGGGTGATCATTGATGGGGCGTATTACTTAATGTTGGGAGTTTGGACTGTCTTTAAATTAAGTGCTGGATATGTTCAGATAGGAAAATATTTTGCAATTCATGAATTTTATTAGAAATGACGAATGTGCTCAATATAAGAGAATTCAAGCTATACATATGGCATAGCCACCAGAGATTAAGGGACATTGTGGATATAGAATTTATTATAGCCATAGTGACAAATCATTGGTGTATGTATGTCATGTTTTGAAGTAAAATGTGACAGCTGGGTAAAATAAAATGTCTCTACCTAAGCAGAAGTAACCTTCTCTAGGCCACTGGAAACGATGAGGGGAAAAATTTATATTCCACTTTAACTTGCTAAGCCACTGTCTGTATAACTCATTTCTAGATGGAAAAATACTTTACGATTCAAGAATTTTAATAGAATTTATGAACTTATACAATATAAGGAATTAGATTAAGCGATATACAGTGGCATAGCTACCAGATAGGGAGATATTGCGAAAATAGAAATTATAGTCATCATGGGGAAAAATCATGTCTATTTATGCAACGACTTAAGATAAATGCTCAAACGTATTCCAAACAACATTGGACTTCTCTAAGCCACTAGAAATGATTAAGAGTAAAAAGTGTATTTGCTACTTTGTTCTCTCTACGTTACTGGCTGTATAACTCATATACAGATAGAATTCTTTTTTACAATTCATGAATTTTATTATACTTTATGAATGTGTGCAATATAAAGAATTTTTGAGGTATACAGTGACATAGCAACCAGAGGTGGAAGACACGGCGGATATAGAATTCACGGTCGCTATGGTGACATAATTTAAGTGCATAAAATTTGACAAATAAAAAAAATAAAAAATAATGCCTTTACCCAAGCGGCAATGGCCTTTTCTAGGCCACTGGAAACGACTGAGGCTAAAATATTTTGTCCTCGTTATGCCACTTGCCCTCTCTATGCCTCTGGTTGTATCACTATTGTTTTTTTCGTAACTTCGGTGTCTTGAATCGATTGGAGATTAATTTTCATGACCTGATAATATACTCATTTCATGAAGATATGAAAAGAAACTAGGCTATTAGGATTAAAAGAATTATCTTGTAGCAATTGCTTTATTTTCTTCCTATAATGATACATTTGGTTTTATTGCATTTTGACTACTGGCGGTATCTACTGTATTAATTTTGGTTTTGATTTCATTTTGATACTGTGCATGTATGCAGAATTTTATGAGATATTACTATAAAAAATTTTATTAGTGGCGACAGCTATTTATAATCAATGTTTGATTAGATTGTTCAGTTCTTTATCTTCAGATTTATTTATTAAATTTTGCATTTTAATGCATGGCCTGTTTAAAACAAGAGCATTGAAAGTACTAAGTCTAAAGAAAACGTATTTAAAATTATTTAAATTCAAAATATCCCTTGTTAAAATGTGTTCAATTTTATTCAGATATCAAAACAGAGAAAACAGAACACTTAAAATATAGTGCTAGTTACTGTTAGACATATAACTTCAAGGAGAGGAATCAAATTCGTTAATAATCATCCAATAAGATTTTCCAAGTAAGGGTATTTTTTATTGCATATAAAAATATATCTATCAATTTCATATTCAATTAAAGTTCTAAATCATTGTTCCAAAATCAATCTAATTTTATCTCTGAGCCGAACAAACCATGTAATATTGAGAATAATTAGAAAAATCAATCCTCAAAAATCACTGATCCAATTTTTTTTTAAATAAAAATTCCAGATGAAAATTAATTTACCTTAAATCTGACAACAGAGGTTGCATGTCCCACTCATATTTTAGATAAACATAAAAAATTTCATTTTGTATATTCTGGGAGGGGAAACAAGATGGAGTTTTGTTTTATATCTGTACCAAATTCGTCGTTTTAATTGATACGAAATTTTATGATTCCTAGAAACATTATCAATTTTCATCTGCCTTTTCCTAACACTTTTCAAGAGATATCACTAAATAAAATCTTGAAAAAAGCACCCGGACTCAAGAACAATTTCACTTATTTTATTTAGTGATCAACTTTAACAATTTTGAAATTTCAGCTAATCTGTTTGAATAATTTATATTTATTAAGTAATTACTAGCAAAAAATTATTTTTGCTGTGATAAGATGCAATGTATCAAAATTGCTTGTCGTGATAAAATTAATGCTAATATATTATGGTGAAAGGACAGTTGGTCACCGAAAATATCTTGCCGATATTTTAATTGTTTTGTAATTTTATCAGAAAATTTGTTCATGTCTTTTACTTATCAAAATACAAATAATTGGGGGGAGTTTTCTCTAATGCTTCAAGATTAGACTAATTTTGGGGGGGGGAATTAATAGAAGAGAAAAACTAGAAGAAGGATAACGATTTTTTTCAGCCTATTATTGGATATATGTGAATCACCCCTCATCCCCGCATCCAAAAGAACAAGAGGTGCTGCAAAGAAATGGTATTATGAGTTTCAGATCACTCAAATTAATCAAAAATCACAGGAAGAAAAGAGTGGAACTGGATATAAAAATGCTGCTTTCGACTTTTCCCTCCACCTCCTTATCCACTCTGCCAGAGGGGGAGCTGGCGGACCCTGTTAGAAACAATAGAACTTTTTCGGGAAAAGTCTCCGGAAAGATAATAACTTTACTTCTCAGACGATTAAGTGCTTTCTTGGCGAGTCATTAATTTTCATTTTTATGCACACATTGAAAATCCGATTTTTTTCCCTTCCTTCTGTGTTTACTTATTTTTGACTTTTTTTCCCTCTGAACCCCCCTCCCTCTTTCACAAGTTATTTATGCTTGAAGAGAAGAACTTATTTTTATGTCGTTAACGTATTCCTTTAAATATTGAATTCTGATAAGTCGATGCTCCTAGGCGTGTTGGGGAAATTAGGAAGTTGTCACGATGCCGGAGAATTAATTATCAGCATTCTATAAAGACTCATAACGAATGGGAAATGGATTTAATTCTCTGAAAGCCTACTTACCTCCCTCCCGGCCTATTGTGGGCATTAGATAATGTTGTGCCCTGACTCCTGATTTACGAGGTTTTTGAGTGAGATTTATGGTTTTCTATCTGAGGTTCTTCCTAATACAAATGTTACACCCATTATTTCTCATAATTTTAATCAAATCACTTCACTCCCCCCCTTTTATACCCTACGTGTATTTTTTAAATTATGTAATTTGAACTATATATCTCTGTGGAATAAACTATCGTATACTACCTATGAAGAGGAATTAGATTCTCACGAATTATTTAAAATGGAGTATAATTTATGTTTATGAATGCGCACTTAGATTTTATAAGAATGCAGACTTATAGTTTTTTTTACAATGAGTTCCATTTAATATAAATACTAGAACTATTATTTCTAAAAAATTTGACAAAATTCTGCTGTTGATTTGAACTTTTCTTAATATAATAATGTTTATATGCTAATATTTCATTTGAAAATTCCATTTACACAACATACTTGGTTAAAAAGCGTGCAAAAAATACCACAGGGGAAATTTTTGAATACAGAGCTACACAGTTTGGTAGATAACAGGTCTACACAGAGCTTTACCAGGGTAGTTTGGTAGACAATTAGTTTGTTACATAGTTTGGTAGATAAGTATTTCTTGGGCGATCTATAAATGTTTACTAAGAAATATCTTTTTAAAAATATAGATTAGATTGTTATTTAAAAATTAATCGATAAATAACATATTTGCTCAAATGCTATTAGCCAATCAGCAAAGTGTCGAACTTAATTATTATTAAATTAATTACTTAATCACTATTCCAATTAATTAACAACTAAGCAACACATCATTGGATACCGAACTGTTTGATAGATAGTTACTTCTCAGACATTTAAGTGGAATTGTATATATCTATTAAGCATACACTCAAGATATTTAAAATGAAGTGGAATAATCGGTAATCCTTTAAATTGGAGAAAAAATATATTTATGAAAGTTATATAAAAATAATTTATAACAATAGATTTATAACTCTATTTTTGAATATTAAAATTAATAATAAATGAAACTTTTTATTGTTAAAATCAAAACTCGTTTTCTAGTGTTACATGTTTTTGCTTAACATTTTAAGGTTGCAAATGACAATTTTTGTCATCAGTTTTCTCTCCCATTTTGATTCTGCAAAATTTCTAAAATCCTGTACATAATTTCTTGGTATAAAAAAATATTTGGATATTTCCATAGTTTAATTATCCCTTAATCTCTTCATTTTATTTTAGTTTTGATTTCACATGAGATTCGACATTTAGAAAAGAATTTTTTAAAAATGATGGCAATATATAAAAATAATTGATTGTATATAATGAACCAAAAAAAAAATTAATAAAGCAATACAAAATGCCTTTTTAAAAATGATCTTTCCTTTTTTATCTTTGTATTTTAATACCTATTAAGCATATTTACAAAATATTGACATAAAAAATTAATAATATTAATATTAGCATTTACCATTTTTTTTTTTATAGATCTATCCAGTCGGGAAAAATATTTTTGAAATTCTGCTTGTCTGTTTTTGAATACGAATGTGACAGCTGAAATGACAACTCCTCCTTTATTCTGGTTTTCCCATTCATCAGACCTTTATTTAAAAAGTTATTTATGAAATTATATGTAAATTTTTTATTTTAATGTAAATTATATGTCAAAGATAGACATATATATTTCTTGGAATGTTCTGAAATAATTTTCTTTATTTAAATAATTGTGTGTTAATGAATTCGATTTTTTAAAAAGTTTCCTTGTGTTTTTTTTTAATTCTAAGTCAACATAATATAAATAAATGAAAATAACAATTTTCTGAAATTAGTATTTTTTCCTTTTGTTGGAAATTGAGTAATTTATTGATGTTTGAAGCTTTATACTGTTCAAATACATTAATGTAATAATATGAAGAATTTCTTAAGGAATCCTTGTGAATTTTTACTGATTTGATATGATTTGATTTATCAGAAAATATAATAAACATAATTATTATTATTTAATTCGTGATGCTGCATAGCAATTTTAAAATCGGCTCATGATTTTAAAATTTAAATCTAATTTCTGTGGCTAAAATTTAAAATAATAATTGGTGAATTATATTTATAAGGAAAAAATTTATTTTAAGTGGAATAAAATTTCTTCTGACATTCAAAATCTTATATGCTCTTTATAATTTTATATGCCATAATTTAATTTTGTCTGTTATTTTCACTGTTAAAAACAATAAATTACATAATATATAATTTGCCTACTAAAAATATATAATTCTTAAAACTTAGCCTATTCAAAATGCTTTTTATTTTCAGATTTGTGAATAAATAGAATAGAATATCGAATGAAATAAGATTAACATTCTAAATGGCAATTTTCCAAAAAAAATAAGGAAGAAAGAAAACTTCAATGAGTATGGTTTTATTAAAAAGTAACAATTTAGATTTTCAAGACAATTATGAAAAGAATGTAGAAAACGTTTTTTTTTTGGGAATATTGAAATCAAATTCAAATTGAAAATTAAATTTGAAGTGTGCAGTAATAATAAAAAAAAAGAAACCAAAATGGCCTAAATTCAGCCAGAAATTAAAACAAAAGTTTCTTAAAATATTTTTTGCTGGTAAATTATCTGAATGAAAATTTGATTTAAACTTAAAATTATAATATTTCATATACTAGATTATCAGTTCTTTATTTTCATTTATTATAAAGTTAATTAAATCAAAAAATTAAATGCGTTCTATTTAACAATAATAAAATCAGGAGCCAAAACATTTAACAAAAGTTACATATATACAACAAAATATTCCAAAGAAAGCGCGTTTATTCTTTTGCCCTTTTTCTTCCATTATTTTACCCTTTAATTTCTTTCCTTTTTCTTGATTAACTAATACGATCTTTACTTTCGTACTATCATTAGATAGCAAATAAACGTATTCTTTTATATATTACTATATTAAAGGCAATACTTCATACTCTTTTATTTTGTTTATCAAAAAGCCGAATGAGCCATATTGTTTTATAAAACTTATATTACTATAAGACCAGCGGGTGACCGAGCTCCGCTCGGAGAAAACCGGTATCGAAGCTAATTCGAAGATTTAAATTTTCAATTGTGATTTATAAAAACAATACATGCCATAAGAAAATTTGTGAAACCATTGGAGAAAAGATAACCGGTTAAAGTGCACCATTGTAAACTATTCTAAACAAAGTTAGAGTTTGGAAAGGGAACTATTCTATACAAAGGTAAAGATTGAAGTGTGTTGAAGTTCAATATTTTTGACAAATTTATTTAGAAAAACCAAACATATATACATACATAAGAAACATATTATAAACCTATAACAGCATAAACATAAAACTTTATTAGTTCACCATATTGTCTATAGATGGCAGCACGTTACCGCTTGAAAATTTAAGTAGCCATTATGGCGAACTAATAAAGTTTGAAAATATCCTATCTGTAACTCCGAACTGCTCGACCGTAGCGCTTCAAAACCGGCGCCAATCGATTCCTCGTGGCCAAAAACCCCAGAACCCCAAGTTTACCGGAGTTTATTAATTCTGGGGCGATTTTTGACTTAGCAACCATTCCTCGTATTATAGTATTAGATATGCAAAGACAATACATTCTTCTGACCTTTTTATTTTATTTTACTTTTCTTACTTCACTTTCTTTCCTTTGCATCAGTCTACTAGTACTTTATTCCCATGTTATCAACTGACAATAAAATACATTCTTGTACATGTTACCACATGCGACGCAATACTTTATTCTCTTTTAATACACTAATCGATTACATCGGGAAAATGAGTGAGCGAAAGTGCTTAAAGAAATTAAATTACAATAAAATATACCAGAAAAATATCTTTCCTGCTTTTGATTTTTTAAAGTTGTTTTCTTTATTTCTGTTTGATAGTACGGTCTTTAATATTATCCTCTGACCAAAATACATCACTGTAATACATTCTATTCTGTAAATACATTATTTTTTATATATTGGTGCATGTAACATAAGACTTTTTATTCTTTTAATATATTTTTCGAGTATTTCAGAAAAACGAAAGCGCCAAAGTACCTTATAAAATTCACATTACAACAAGGAAAAAACTGTTCGTTCAGTTTTCTTTATTTTGTTTTATTCCCTTTGTCTCGGTTTCCTAGTACGTTATGTTATCACTTGACAATAAATTACGTTCATTTACAAATTACCATATCTAATTCAATAATTTGTACTCTTTTAATGTACTTGCCGACTATAACAGAACACTGAGTAGGACAAAAACTACTTTATAAAACATACATTACAACAAAATATGCAAAGGAAAAGACATTTTGTTTACTTTCATTTTTCTTTCCTTAATTTTTTTCCCTTTGTCTCTGTGTGCTAGTATGGCCGTTACTTACTTTCATGTTATTAGCTAACAACAATTAAACACATTTCTTACCGTTTTGCAGCATGCAACCCAATAGTTAATACTCTTTTAGTATACTTGTCGATTGCATTGAATGAGCCAAAGTATTTAATAAAACTTATAACAAAATAAACAAAGGGAAAAGCTGACCATTCTTTGTGTTACTTTCACTTTTCTGCTCTCCCTTTTCTTTACTTTGTCTGTGCTTCGTAGTACGGCTTTTACTCTAATCTTATCACCTGACAGCAATTAAACACATTAATTTAAGTATACCATATTCAATACAGTATTTTATACTCTTTTAATATACTTGTCGACTATAGCAGAAAATTGGCTAAGCCAACCTGCTTTATAAAACATTTTTTTCTCTTTGTCAATTTCTAATATAGCCTTTACTCTTATGTTATCACATGACAACAATTAAAAACATTTTTTTAACTTATTTTCACATGCAACACAATATTTTATACTCTTTTAATATACTTGTCGATTATATCAGGAAACCAAATATGCTGAACTTACGAACAATCGATTCGAATCTAAAACGCTTTATAAAACTTACATTACAACAAACTATACAAAGGAAAAGGCTCCGATTCAAAAGCATCGATAAATTGATCGGTAAAGTGGATTGCAGTTGGCAGCATGATTTTACTTTTAAATTAATACGCTGGAAGTTGTTCGGGACTGATGCTACATCATTTATAAACGTCAAAAAAGGTAATAATATATTTCGATCATCTTGCATTAAAGCCATCTCATGTATAAAAATCTAATCTACTTGACTCAAAAATAGCTGAAATTCCTTAAAAGTGCAGAAACAATATTCAAGGGGGAACGGATGTTGCTCTGGAAAATTCTGGAAAAATATTAAACTTTAACGACTCTCGTTAAATATCTGAAAGTGACAGCTAAGAACCATTTGACAAAGAACCACATATGAAAAATTTTATAAATTAGAATAAAGGCGATTCCTTAATGTGTTGAAAATGAAGAAATCACCAAGATAATAGTATAAAAAAGCTGGATTTGGTATTCTGAAAGGCATGTATAGGTGAAATTTTTCTTCGAATTCTTTATATATAAGTTTGGGTTGTTTTAGAAATCATAATTTCAACCTTGTTACATTTTTTACGTAGAAAAATCTATACTGGAAAAAAATTTGCAGCCTTTTTTATGTTGGATTATTGACTAATTTGTAATTAAAGTGTGTTCTAGATTGATTGGTTGGTTCGGTTTTTTTTTAAATATTATATATAAAAAGATATATTTGGCCATATTTCGTCATGCTGCTCCAAGCGGATGGTAAAATCATAAAGCGAACTAAAAAAACACATATGTTAAAATATAAAAGAGAAAGTATCGATATAAAAATACAAAGAACGAATCGGTATGCAGGGTTTTCTAATTTAATAGTTAAGAAATTTTAATGAACTATTTTTAAAGCAATTAATTGCAAACATATTTTGTCTTACAGAGATTTAAGAATCTACTAGTTCGTTCTCCCAGTTTAATGGGGTTTTTTTAGATTGTTAAATGATTAACTTGTTATTTGATACAACTGAATTTAAAAAGTTCATGTCATTATGAAATAAAAGTCAAAGTCAAATCCTACTATTGAGTTAATAATCCGTAAAAACATACGATATAATGTTTTGATGTATGATTTGAATAATTTTATCGCATTAAAAAAAATTCAGGTAATGTATTAGATTGAATTAAAGACATTATTTTTTAAGAGGTAATTATACAGAAATGAAACTGCTGTCAATAAAATGATAATTTTTTTGAGACAAGATAATACAAAGCTTTTTTTGTAAGATAACTGTTTTAGAAAATACGAATATCATTTTCTGTAGGGAAGTCTTAACATTACAGCTTGATTTAAAATTAATATATGGTTGCCAAAATTGAAATGTTTGAAAGCGATTTGTAACCATTTTAAAATGCAATCTCTAAAAGCACTATGCTACTACTTCTGGTATCCAATGCAGAACAGTGTTTTTAGACGAGTTTTTGACGTGCTTTCCAAAAAACCGTTAATTAATCGGAAATGTTACCACGATAACCTATCTCCAGATGGTTAGGCCTATTTTTGGGTTCGATTAAACTTTTTGCTTGAAGTTTATTTCTTTATTTCGTTTATATCTTCTTTCCTCTTATGTAATGTATTTTTTGGTTTGTTGACGAAACACCTTTAAAATAATATTTTGTATTTCCCATAATAATAATTAGCTGAGCTAAGCGTTGGATTTTATGCACTTACAAAAATATTCACTGAATGAAGCATTCTGAAATTCATGTGATGTTTTATTGATATTTAAACGCTGCCATTCTATATTAAGTAGTAACACGATTTTCGTGTACATGCATTAGCATTCCATGCATAGGGATGTTCCTACTACAGACTAATTGGTAATTAAGTTGTAGCTCTAATTTACTAATGAAGAAATGTTCAATAATTACCTGTGATTTAATTAATATCAACGTTAGATTATCTTATAGCAATTTGAGGAAATTTTTGAATTTCATTTTCGGATTCTAATATTTTTTAATGGTAATATATATTGTATAATAGTATCATGTCGTATTCAATTGACAATTAAAATAGCATAGATCTTCAAAAAGTTATTTGAATGTTTTTCTTACACTTTGTATGATAACATGCCTTTCCTTTTCCAGGAGACATCATTTCAAAATTAATGGTACATGTGTTGCATACGAGTTGTCATTACTGCCTTTAAATGATTTATTATAAAATAAGCATTCATTTGATCTTAATTGTCACGGTTTTAATTTTTTTTTTCTTTGTGGGAAGACTGATGGAGAAAAAATCTTGCAACTTCTTTTTTTGGTTTGATTGTGGGAAATTAAGAACTTGAAAATAGTTTTAATTTGGCAATTGTATTATCTGTTTTAAGAAAGTGCAGTTGACATACTATATTAATAATTTAGTTAAGCAATAATTTTGAAAATATTGTTCTGTAGCAAAATGCATTTCTATCTTTTTTTTTTTTTTCGTCTCGCAATTGCTGACAACAAGAAATTGCTATGAATATTTTATTGTAATCTTTTTAATGTATTCACTTTTTTTAAATACTTTATACTTGAAGTTGTGTTAAACCAAGTCAAACCATTCTTTTCATACTAATAATGGTGGCAAATTTTTAGCTTGGCAACTGACTAATTTGCTGTTGAAATGTAATGGAAAATGTAGTCGAGTAAATACATAAGCTATTATTAACTTACTTGTCAAATAAATAAGTAAAAAATAAAAGTTTCATGAATAACAAAATATTGAAATTATGTGTTTTGTTTAAATAGCTGAGATTTTAGTATCTAGTACATGAAATTAGTTATTATAATATTTATGGAAACGAAGAATTTACTTAAAGAATAATACATACAACTATGAATGCTCCATTGGCACGATCATCTTCATTTTTACTTCTAAATAAGGAAGATACGTGAATGTCTATATGCTATGATGATGCTCTACAGGATTAATCGTTTTGCACAAAACTATCAAATATGGCGCACATGTACTTTGGAAAATGAGAATGAACCTTTAAATTTTTTAAAAAAAATAGAATTCAATTGATTGAAAATCAAGCTGCATTTTGGAGTTTGGCTGTATTGAGGCGTGTAATAATTAACTGTGCAATAATTTTGAAAATATTATTTATTTTACATAATTTTAAAATTAAATTTTATAAAGACATCAATTTAATGACCCTTCAACTTTCTCAAATCTTGATGTCTTAAAAATATAATTGCCTGATTTTCAACTATACGCTGTTCTAAACTTTAAATGTTGTTATTTCAATGTTGCATCAAATATTGATCACGTGATTTTCTTCCATTGCTGCAATCTAAAAAATTAAAAAAAAAAGGATTCGTCTAAATTTCTTCGTAATTTACAAGAAAAACGGTGTTACAATGCTGTGAAAGTTTAAGCGAATCGGACAATTATTCTTTTTAAAAGAGCTCTGATGACATGGAATTAATGTCCGCTAGAATAATTTTCTTATACAAGATGAACATAGCGGATGTAAAAGTATTGATATAACATGATCTTAATGTTTATTTCAATTTGATTCTAGAAAATAATTTGTTCATTAATTTATGGATATGAAGTTATGCCTGATAGATTTAACTGAAATTAAATACAATTTATATCCCTGGAGCTACTGATTCCAAAAGTGGCGAGTAATAAATAAATAAAAAACTCGAATTTTTAATAGGTTGTTAAAAATGAGTGTATATAGGAAACTGTATTGAAAGAAAATCCTGTAACTGTCCCCTTTAAAGGACAACAATATACATAAATCTGTCGCTAATACTAGAAAATGTGCATCTTAATTTCTAGAAATCGCAAAAAATTATTTCCAATCCAATGTTTATTATTTATATTTTATTTTCTTAACTTCTGTCATAGTTTGAGCATTATTTTTGCCTCGCCATCTAGTTCCAATAGTACTGTAATATCAACTCTACTAAACTTTCAGGCATTTCTACAGAAAAGCAAACTTGCCCAATGTATGTGCCACAGATAAAACCGCAGACACATAAAAGTTTATTTTTAACGTAAATATGCACGCATTTTTTCTCATATGCATTCGGTTAACATTCGTAGTTTATAAGAAGTTGAAACCCGAAAGAAGAACCTTAAAAAAAGTGCCCCAGGAATGAAAAATACCGAAACATCGGGCATAAAAATCTATAACATCCGCCGCAGACCTGAATCACTGCTGGTAATATACCTCCGTCGCATAACATCGAAATACATCACAGGGCAGTTATACAGAAGCATAACTGTCCCAAATAACATTTTTGAGTTACTGTTATTATTTGCAGCTGTATTTCTTTTGTAGTGAGGTATCTTGCTCTGCTGAAAATGGATTTTAACCTAGCAGTGCTGAGACACTCGCAGATAAAAAAGCTCACTAAAAATAGGCAGAGTTGCAGAATGTGTGCATGAGTAAGGGCTTAGGGTCATATCATATGAGATCGGTATAAACGCGATTTCGGGGAACAGTACTACCCTGGATTTTTTTTTATTTGAAGTGAGCAAATGTATTTTTCTTTTGGGGTAGCAAATGGGATAGTATGGGTTATGGGCACTTTGGGATGTGTAACTGTTAAAGTGCTTGGTTTTATTTCTTTGCACATATTGCCCTTAGAGGAAGAAGGATAAATGTTTCTTTTTTCATTTTTTTTTAAACATTGAACTGTAGAATTTGACTAACGATTGAAAAATTCAGTGAGAAGATAGTTGATTTAACTCACCAAGAATTTCCTAATGCAAGACTCCATAAACTTCTATTTACACTTGATTATTCAAACCACGATTTTTAAAAAAATTACTATCCGGATTAAAGTGAGGAATACTTCACTAAATATACTGGATTTTTGCGAGTTTTGATTATCTTATTTTAAGTCTGTCTTCCCACTTTCGTGTTGCCATTTACTAGTAACACATTAATTTTTTTGTTTTTGTTTTTTGTTTTTACTTTGGGCTATAGAAATTGGACTGCCGATTGATAATTCGTTGACAGTTTACTGATTTAACACACCCTGCACTTTTTTGATGCCAGACTCTATAAACTAAATTTTAAAATCGATTATTAAAATTGCGATTAAAAATAATTATTTGAAATAAAGTGAAGAATACTTTACTTCAATCAATATGCTGGATTTTCGATCAGTTTCGACTGCTTTATTTTATGCCTATTTTTTCACTTTAATGTTGTCATTTGTTGGTGACAGATAGATTTTTATTTTTTACTTCGAACTGTAGAGTTTGAATAACGTTTGAAGTATTCGGACAGCAGATCTTTGATTTAACTTATCCAGGAGTTTTCCTAATACAATACTCCATAAACTACCTTTTAATTAGATAATTCAAATCGAAATAAAAAGAATAATTATCGTGCTAAAGAAATAACAATTACCGTAGTCAAAAATAGCATTCTTGATCTTAACTGGCAGTATTGAAATATGAGACGAGAAAATTTGGTTTAAAATCATTGACTTCACAGCAGGCTTGTCCATCATAAGTGCCATAAACAACAATAACTATGAAGAATCTAACAGAAGCATTCAGTGTTACTATTTCATAGATTATACATTATTCTATTCTGTTTAATTCATAATCACCTTAACTATTCATAGTTCGGTAAAATATAATTTGCTTTACTGTTTATCATTATACTTGCAATAATTATATGTATTTTATTTACACTAAAAATAATTAGCACTTTTAAATTAAATAGGCTTGGAAGACTTTCCAAAATTTTAATTTAATTTTTAACGATATTCTCTTAAACCATATTCCAAATTGTCAAAATCTAATAATAATGTTTAACACATAACAAGATTTTATTAATCGCCACTTTTCAAATGCATATTAAATTTTCTAAGTATTTTATTTAATTACATAGAAACGGAGGTAAGAATTAGATTTTGACACTCCAACATCCCAGCATGTTGATTGATTTATCAGGATAGAAATTACATGACAAATGAAGTGGCGTTAAACGGCTGTTTATAAACACAATTTTGAAATGACTTCAGCTGTATTAATTTATATTGTTATGATTTAAAAAGTTTTTTGATTCGTATGGTTAAAAAAATTTTTTTAAGTTTCGATAGAAGGCATCTAGAATGCTGAACCGAACACAGATATATAAAAATCAGAAGAAAATAATCAAGCAATACTTATTCTTATAAAATTAATTGCTTCAGCAAGAATGTTCGTTGGATAAGAAGAATGGTGATCGTGCAGTAAAAAAAATTCGAATTACCTACCATTATGGTAATTGATCAAATTAGGATTAATTGGAGTTATCCATATGAATTTTGGTTTAATAGTGAAATATTCATGTTGGAAATAAAATATTACGATCGGTTATGGGAAAAATTATTTTCGAAAGAGAAAATAACAATAACATTCTATCGTTTGTGCTTTGATTTTAATAGAAGACGCTTATTTTATAATACTAGATAAAACTTGTAGTTAATGAAATTTTTAAGCAATTATATTTATTTGTTAGCATTGATAGTTAAAGTTATTTTTATATAATAGTTTGAAAAGAATTAATAATTTTCTTATAAAAATTATAGACTCTCTAATTAAAAAAAGTTTAAAGTTTCTAATTATAACAACAATAATATAATTAATAAAATACGGAAAATACAAACGTCCATACTTATTAGTATTCATAATTAAAAGTTTTTTTCAAATAAAAGTTCTAAAAGGAAATAATTAATCTAAAATAAAATGAAATACTTTTTAAAAAGATCCAAAAACTTCATAAAAAGATTAGTAACTAATAATTATAACAATTTTAAAAATAGTGAGAAATATTAAAGAGTTAGACAAAAACCTTTACTGATTAGAAACGATTAAATGCTCTTTCAAATAGAAGTTCTTTAAAATAAAATGAAATACTTGATAAAAAGATCCAAAATCTTTATAAAAGGATTAGTAACTAATAAGTTAGAAGGAATTAAAAGTTTTGAATTTTAATGGTAATTATAAAATTAACAAAATATAAAAGAAATATATACAGATCCTTATTAATTATTATTTATGCTTAAAAACGTTTTATTAATTATTATTT
>JAPMOQ010019505.1:759508-791206 GCA_026543055.1 Argiope trifasciata
TGCTTAAAAACGTTTTATTAATTATTATTTATGCTTAAAAACGTTTTCAGATAGAAATTTGAAAATAAAATGAAATACTATTTTAAAAGCTTCAAAAGCTTTATGAATGGATTAGTAGCTATTTAAAAGCAAATTAAAGACTTTAAAGACACTATTACACGCAGATTAGGTTTTTTTAAAAAATATTATTGATATACTGTAGTTTAAATTCTTTTTCTGAAATTCGCCAACAAATATAATAGAACCTGAAGGAAGAAGGCAGGATAAAATATTTTGTGAACTTTTTAAATCCTAATGGAGTGAAAATGTTTGAAGCAATTAAAATGGGTTAAATCTCTTGCTACTTGTAAGATGTACTAATGTTAAAAAGTGTTATATCTCTCTGTGCATATAAGCTGCACCAGTATTTAAAACATTATATCTGTCACTGCTTGTAAGCTATACTAAATGCTATTAATGTTATTTATACAGCCTTTGTTTTTTTAACTGATTAAAATTATTAAATCTCTCACATTTTGTATGCTGTACTAAATGTTAAAAAGTTCGATTTTTATTCTGTTGGAATCGACATTGCAAAAAAATTTAATAAAGAAATTTTTATAATGTTTAACAAGCATAACTAAATCTCAGAATTTTATTTCTTTAACAATATAACTCATTTATTTGCCATCTTTGGCGACAATCTTGCTTTAAAAAATATTACATTCAATTTCAATTTCATATCATATATATAGCACATGTAAACTAGGATGAGAAGTTCTTCTCTGTTAAATATGTTTGGAGCTATGGAGATAACTAGATACTTAATTGAATAGTCAGAACAAGGGAAACAAATGCTATAAAGATACTCCAAGATATCAGATAATAGTATATTTATGGAAGATAAATCTCTACTACTAATAAAGATTGATGTTTGACTGTGGATGTTATGTGGTTGGTATTGGTCTGTGTATAAAGAACATTCCTGTTTGCCTTGGCGCAACCAAATTTGACGCAAATAGGGAAAGCGTAAACTTTGGAAAAAAATTTTAAATTATAAGCTATGTTTTTGGAAATTTCTATTAAGACTTCATTTCATAAAAAATTAGTTAAAATTTTTACGGGTTTTTTTGAATATTCTCTGACGATATTGAGGCACAAAAATAATTTTATCGGTTAAAAAAAATTTTGTTTTTCAAAGAAAACAATTTTTTTCTGCACATTATTTTTCCAGTTTTTAAATATTTTTTTAAAAAATATTTTTAATGTATATTACAAAAGAACATTTCAATATTAATGGCAAATTCAAAACGCTTTCATTGTTGCTTCTAATTTTTCATCTTCTCCTCATCTTCTTAGTACAAGGTATAATTTTAATAAATTTTTACACTTTTGTTACGTTTACAGCTACGGTTCAAATTCATATTCAGAACTAAGTAACAATATTATTATTTGGCCTTGATTTTTTAATATTTCTGTCCTTTCCTGTAATATTTTTTAATGTGAAAAAATATTGAGGAAAATACATAACTCAATAAACACAACAGTATATAGTATCTAAAATAATATTCATTACGTTCAACAATGTTTAAAAATACTTTGTTGAGAAATCCTTTAAGACATAGTTGCACAAAATATTTAG
This sequence comes from Argiope trifasciata, assembly GCA_026543055.1. Classification (NCBI taxonomy): domain Eukaryota; kingdom Metazoa; phylum Arthropoda; class Arachnida; order Araneae; family Araneidae; genus Argiope; species Argiope trifasciata. The sequence continues at coordinate 761,130 of JAPMOQ010019505.1, forward strand.
TTGAAATTTTTTACCAACCATTAATTTCGGTCAACAAGCTGGTCATCAAAGGTGGCTAGTAATGCAGAAAGAGATTCTATCTTGAAAAATGTTTTTCCTTAATGACAAAGCAAACCTTCACTGCGATATAACCTCATCATTAATAAAATATGAAAGTATTTCTTATCTCTTAACATCTAACATTTTAAATGTCTATCTGATTGTTGGCATTTTGTTTAGCCTTGGATGGTTAAGTTCATTAAATATTCTAAAGAAGTTCAATTTTGTTAATGGTATGCGATATTTTTATGACAACATCAAATGTAATCTGAAACTTAACTGGCATAGCAGGCTTTGTATTCAAATTTATTGTTTTGATGTCCAAGCTGATGTCATGTTTACCAGGAATTGGATGAAATATCTTTCGTGACCGTTCATTTAATAAATGACTGCTGATATTTTTGTGACAAGAATCATTTAATTTTTCCGTATGCTGCATGTTGTTGTTTTTAATTTGAATTAAAAATATCGTCGTATTATCGATAACACATCCTTGTCTGTCATGACTATTATCTTAATAGAATTCTTATGCTAATGATTTATTTCTCGGTTGATTATTACTAAAAGTGGGATTCTAGAGATATAATAATGTTGTTAGTTCCATCAGTGCATGAAAAGTACTTCAGTATTTATTTATTTATCAATAGATTAACTTTACGTTCTGCTAGGGGTACGCCTCTTGCCCGCGATGTGGGTGTCCCGGGTTCGAGTTCTGATTCGGTTGTTCTTTACCCCGTGTTTCCTTTTTTCTGTGTTCTTGTAAAAAGACCCCTTCCCCCATATAAAATGAGGTTGTGTAAGCGAGGATGTTAGTTTCATTTTCGTGTGAGCTAGAAGTAAGGCTTCTACCCCCAGATGCTCAGGGACCCTTACACTCAAAGGCTACTGCAAAACTCCAGCTTAAAATCGCTGACTTCGTCAACGGGATTGTCTATGACAAGTGTAATAAGTAATAACAACAATATATTAACTCTCCTGTAGCATCAATACTATCTATCGTCTTTCAAGTACTAATTACATTAAGTCAGATCCCCTGCTTTTGAGGGCATCTGAGACATGGGAATGAAAGTTTTCAGTATAGTGGTTGGTTCTCACCGCTCTTTTGAGAATAGAGATACTAACTTTAACTTTATTTATAATTATATAAATTTTTCTGTAGTGTCAATGAACAGGGAGGATGTCATTTTCTTCACTGGACACGGCCCATTCCAGATATACTTACACAGATTCTATCTGGCCATTTCTCCTTACTGTAGCTGTGGGAAGACAGAATCCCCAATTCTCTATACCATCAAATGCTTATTGTTACTCTCATGACATATGAAGAAGCTAGGATAAAGTCTCGAGGTGGAATGGTACAAGTGAGTTCATCAAACACCCTTTCACGCGCCAAGACCCTCTCCATAGTAAATCATATTCATAAATACTAATACCTCTTCAAGATTACACAATAACTGAGACCAAAATTCTCTTGATAAAATCCATTAAATTATTCATTCAAAATCGCAGTTCCCACGAAGGAAATCAAAACAGGAATAAGTCGGACTAATATCATTCTATATTTCCATTTATTTGTTTCATTTTTTATCTTCCTCCATCATGTACTCATCCCCCTGGTCAGATAACTTAGTATTATAGGTAACGGGTTACAGGATGGCGTTATGTTATGCAGCATCAATGATATTCATCATCTTACAAATATTACTTACTTTATGTCAGATCACCCTTCCGAGAGAGCATTTCAGATATGGCAATGAATGTTTCTAACAAGATGGTTCATTCTGACCTTTACAGAGGTAAGCAAAATTAACTTTATTTACCTTTAACATATTTTTTATTTATAATTATACTACAAGAGATAAGACGCTACAAGAGAATTAACTCTCTTGTAGCATCAATGATATCCAGCATCTTTCAAATATTACCTCCTTTATATCAATTCCCTCTCCCCTGGTTGGGCATCTCAGATATGTGGAGGGGATTTTCCAGTATGGTGGCCAGTTCTCGCCACTTCTGGAGTGGATTACCCCTTGCTGAAACCCCCGAGAAGTCTCTTCATTACTGGGGATGAGATGCTTCAATCATTGGTTCTCACCAACCCAGTGGGTACAATAAAGACGGGTGATCTGGCTCCTCCCATAGATGACGGGGCGTACTTGCTACGGGGAGAGTTGTACCGTGGCTGGTGATGGTCCTTCGAATTCAATCACAGCTCCCGTCATTGTTGCTGTAGCGGGGGCAGGTCATTCAGTATTTATTTCCAACTGCCTTCGGGTAGGATGGAGAGCCAGTTGGTGCACTCATTAGTCCTGGCTTTGCTGTCGCTACGTTTTAATAATTCTAAAATTTCTTATGCCTTTAAGGGGGTGGAGTAATCATTTATGATTATGATTACTTTATATCTGATATTAACAGTAATTTATTAATGCACGTTGTTAAAAAGAAAAGGCGGAATTTTGGAGTTATTCTAGCGATAATCTCCGCAATTGTAACAGTCAAAAGTGTTTTTTTATTTACATCTTTTTCTATTTTAAAACAATTATCATTCCGATTAAAATTATTACTTTACCATAAAAACTTTTTCAATATCATAAAAAAATTTTAAATAAAAAGTAATAAATATTTTACAAAAAAATATGCTTTAATGAAGAAAATTAAAGAATAATTTTCAGTACAATAATAAGTGGTTAAAGGTATCAGATGTCCAAGATACATACTATTCATTAAATTCTTTTTTTGAAAGAAGATATACATTTATAAATTTGATAACTAAAGAACATATTTGTTTACTGTTGACGATTCATTTATTTCTACTGAATGTTTTACAAAGTTCCAACATATTCAATAAAAAAATTTAGAGACTATTAATACCATTGAATAATTGGTCGCTATTGGTTGCTAGTTATGAATTATAACAAAGGAAAAATGCATTTTAGAGAAATATCGATAAATGAGGTAACTTTTGAGAAATAAATTTTTTTTTTTTACAAGTCGGATATTATAATGTTTAAAGACTAATAAAAGTAGTCAACAATGGTATGTATATCCTCCTTATGACAATTGTCAAATATCAGAGAGTTTCAGCAATTTATTTGTTTACCGTCAGATAAATAATTATCCAGAGAATTTCCTTCTACGAATGACATGCTATATTTTATCTCAAAACTCCTCTGACATAGCATGCTTATAACTTTGTCTAATTACAAGCAAAAAGGAGATGTATTTTGTGGAACACATCCTTGTTCATCATCAGACAAGCTACATAAGGTTAAAGGTGCAGTCTTAGAGAGCCCTAACTTATTACTAATACGTTTCCACGACATCCATCAACTATTCGTATCACGTTTTACGTTAACATCAGGCGGTAGAATACGATATCGCATTTCCGCACAGCGTGTCATATGGGAAGATATATTGCCGGATCAGAGAGACCCATTGTTTCAGGCGCTCCAACCCCAAGTCAGCAACACCCTTGCCAAACGAACCCGACGTTCAAACGGAACCTAGGTTCAAAATGGCCGTCAACCTCATTGACAGGAATGGGCGTAACTTCGCTTTAGTATGTGGGTTAGAACTATTATTCACGTAGACAGCCGTAAAGAATCGTTTTTCTGGGCTGCCACTCAAAACGCCCAGATCGCCGACAGATGTCACTACCGGTCTCACACGCCCAGTTCGTGCAGACGATTCCTAATTTGCTTCGCCTCTCCTGTGTCGTCTGCTACCCGCCAATTGTTACCTTTCATAATAATAAAGGTGGTTTGGTTTGGAGGGAAAAATTATAAAAAAGCATAGATTATCACCGATAGAGTGAGAGATTATAGCCACGTTTCGACGTCTAGTGGAAATTTAATGGGTTTTTCGGGTGAAAAGGGAAACTTTAATGCCTATTGCCTGGTTGAACTTTGAGTTTGAGCCGAGGCAATAAAAATGATTATTTTGACTTTAGTTTTATGAAGAACTTATCAGCATAAAAAAAATCTAAAGGTAGTACTGTTGTTCCTTTAGCACAATCCGTGCCCAAAACAATTCTATACGAATATATTTTACTTATTTAATTCGCTACGGAACTAAAGCTGCCAATTCAAAAATGAGAGTTGAAAAGTTCAAAAGAAAATTAAGATAGAATATTATTTTGAATCTCTAATTTTTATTCAAAGAAATTTGGTAATTGGATCTACTTTCGAAAAAAAATAGAGATGTAATTTTTATTGTTAACACAATTATATAAGGTAATCACATTTTAATATTTAGGTGTTTTTATACCAATAATCTCAAGGTACAAGAAATTATTTAACATTATTAATTATGTCATTTATGATTTTCATTTTATTAACAATTAATCTAATGTTGATATAAAGTTATTTAATATTGATGAATTAATTAACAACTAATCTAATGTTGATGTAAAATAATTTAATATTGATGAATTAATTAATAAATAATATTATATTGATAATACTGATTATAATTATATAAAAAATTATAATTACCACGATAAAATATTGAACAAAGGAACACGACTTTGCAAACTGTAGTTAAGTAGCTCTATGCTATTATTAATTTTTTTATTTATATTTTTAAAATTCTATTATAAAATAAAGAAAATCATCTTCATATTCAACTTATCAAGAAAATCAGATTCAACTGAAAATTACAATTAACATTTGGAATAAAATTGTTATCTAGCTTTTATTAGTTAATACTTATTTTTTAATACAATGTTTTGATTTTTAATTATCAGTTAATATTAAATAAGTCTCATTTTTAATTTAATTCATTTTTCGGTACTGCAAATGAAGCAAATATACATAAAGAGATAAATATAAAAAGTTAAAGAGGGATCACGAATCTTTTCCTCCAAAATAAAAAGTGTGTGAAAAAGCATTAAAATTTTTTAATTTTTAAAATTAATAATTTATTAATAGGATAAGGTTAGAATTCGTAAATTGCAAGAGTTATAATTTTATCTATGGTATTAAAAACCTGACTGATTATTAAAAAATAATTCTTTCTTTAAAATATACATAGAAATTCTCAACAAAAAAAAGTAAATTGCTTTATGGAATCGTTTGTGTATAGACAGTGAATTCCTTAAACAATGACAGTTAATTTATAATAAGTTAAATTAATATAAATAAAAAATAATTTTATAGTTGTACATTATCTCTAAATTTTGTGATTTTCGAACATTATTATCCCGCTTTCAGATTTATATAATTTCCTTTACAACTTTGAATTTATGAAATAAATTAATTTACTTTAGAAAACAAGCTTTTAAAATAAATTTTAATGAAAATTTTAAGGAATTTTAAAATTGTCACCCACCAAACATACGTTTTACTTCAAGCTAATTTAAAAATTCAATGAAATATATGTCAGTTTCTATCATTTTAGCACTTAAGCATTTTTCTGAGTGAATTAACAAAAGCAAGAAGCTTGGTATTTTAAAATTATTGCTACTTATTGTTAATTCAAAGTTGTTATAGCCAATGCGATTAGTTTCTTATTATTCATAATAACAGTAATTAATATTGATAATAACCTAAAGCTATTGGTAACAGCCAATCGAATTGATAAATTAATTAATCGTTGTTATAATCGATTATCCACATTAATTTCGTAACTACGTTTATTCAGCAATAGTGCTGAAACAACCTCAAGCAACTTCTCTTTCCATTACAATTATATTCGCAATAAATTAGGGGAAAAAATTGAAATCTTTCAAAGTGCACTTTTTAAAGAGACAATAAGAAAAAAAATCGATGGTTTTCTTCTACCATAAATATTTTTTATTGTATCGAATGCCTAAGCAATATCACATTTTTAACAACGACATTCATTGCATTTGAATTGAAAATTTACTCTTTATTTGACATCCCTTTAACTTTAAATAACTTCGTTCCAACATATGTTTACGACAGGCGGATTTAAACTGCAGTATATTTAAAGAACCGCTAGAAACCTGTCACTTTATGCAACAACATCGGAACAATTAAACAATTCTAGTTGAGAATTAACTCCTGCCGGCCGATAAATCTCCCCCAGAACGTTATGGCAAAACTTGCTGCTTCAATTCTACAAATCCAAAGCAGCATTTACGACCTAGTATTATTCCCATGCTGAGACTTCGCTCCGCTTTGACTCGTAAAACAAACCAGCCTTGTGAAGGCAGTCCCCAATAAATTTAGCTTGTACGTGGCCACATTCCCTGCTGCGGCAAACCAGGGACCCCCAGCAGGGCGGAACAAGAAGCACTTGTTGGTGAAAATGAAGGAACACCTTTGGGCGGTCGGAGACTTTGATGTGAGCTGGCTTCCCTGTAGATACAAGGTTCATTACTGTCGGATACTAACGGGAGGTGGTCTTTCCGGTTTTACCTGAACCCCCACAGAGCTCAGGAACGATGACTTTTTCCCCTTCCAAAGTTCAGACGGAAGTTATGGATATTCATGAAGTGACACAACGCCTATTGGTAATTTCTTCCATTTGTAAAGGTTTGGGCAGGTGTGCAGGGTTGAATAGCCAAGGTCTTTTCAAAGACATCATTAAAAAAGCATGTAACCAAGTTGTCGACGGTATTAAATAGCTAATCAATATTATAAAGCTGAATGATCTGTAGGCCGGAGAAGAGATCAGAAGAGTCTGTTATTAAATTTCCATCACCTCTTCGGATCCGGTAACTGTGGTGACGGTTAACAGGAAATATATTTTTGGTTCTTGTCCTCCCTACCCTTTCTGAATTTCTTAGCTAAAAGGTATGCTTCGAAATGTGGCAAAACAAGATGAGATGTCAGCATATATTTACTCTTTCAAAGGCAATGGAAAGAAAAAAATTTGTAACTTATTCTTCATTTATATATTAAAAGAAATATTTAAGTACAGACATATCTTAAATGGTATTTTAATATCTTAAATGGAACACCTATGAACTAAGTTTTATGATCTAACGATGCTTTCTTTCAGTTTAATGACAGTGCTGAAGATTATAATTTTCATTACAAACAATTGTCAAATGAAGAACGTGGGATTATTTTGGGTTTTGTTTTGGAAGTGGGTTTCCTTTCGTCTATCATGTCCTGAAATCCAGCTGACTGAAGCCTAAGCAGACTGAAATAGTCATTTCTAGACTGTAGTTTTGTGTAATATTTTCTCAATTTTACTTTTTTCTCTTTACAGTAAATTAATCGTGAAATAAAACCATTTAATATCCCTTAATTTGCAAAAATTTATGTTGTAATATTTTTTGAGGAATTCAATAAATTCTACTATAGCTTTATTTCGATTCTTTTTCTTTAAAAAGAAGGCTATAGGCTATTTCTTCTATTTCTTTTCTTTTGTGTTTGTGGTCTATTCTTGCTAAATTCCTTCTCAATTTCAGTAAATTAATCTGAATTATGCGTTTCAATATCATTTCATTTATAAAAATTTATTTTCTAATATTTTTGGAGGAATTCATCAAATCAATCAATAGTAATATTTCGATTATTTTTCATTAGAAAGTAAGCGATAGGTTAATTGTTATGTGTGTTTTTTATGAATAAATAATCAAGTATTTTAATGGAAAAGCATTTGAAATTTCTGATGCTATTGTGCACTGTATAAATTTGATTATTAATTAGTCATTTATTTATAAGAATAGAATAGTTTCCTATCTTATGTAATGCAAATAGATTACAATACTTTTTTTTGTCTAATATATATAATAATCGCTAGGAAAATCTTATTTTCACTTCAGTATAACTTGTAGCTATTTTAAAATTTTGCATGCATATTTTAATTTGTTAGTCCTATTTGGCGTCGTAAGAAATAAGCATATTTACTTTCCTACAGTGTATTGAAGGTTTTGTACCGAGACCTTGAATAAAATCATATCTCAGGCCATTAAAACAATGCCTACTTTTTAGTTTTAAATGTGCTTGATTTTAACTAAAAAATGTGATCAAAACTTACAGCTATGAATTAGTATCAGCATCAATATGTGAAACAATGATAATAATCGAAAAATTATTTCATAAATTACCTTAGAATGAAAAATTATTAACAATTAATTACTTAATTTGCGATTTAAAGGAAGATGAAAACTTGTGATTGTTTTATTTACCTTATCTTTGTCAAGAAAGGATTTATTAGAACTTCAGATTTTATTAAAAATATTTGATTTATTTGAGGTTTTGATAACATTAAATTTTTTTTGAATGAATGGCATCGCAAAATAAAACAGAAATTCAAACTCTTTACGAACTTTTCAACAACAACAAAAAAATTCGTTTCATTCAAATTTCACCATATTGCAAAATCCTTGTTGGTTCATCGGCAGAACTTCTATACCATCTAAATCTTCACACGTTTCTAAGACGACTATATTAGAATTACAACGACTCAGAATAAACGTGCATTTCAGAAGGGCGAATTACTTATTCTACCTCCTTTACCTTTTCAGAAAGAATACAATGCGAGAACAGTTTGGAATCTTGAGTTATTCTGCTTTTTAGAAGAAGGTACGCAGCCCCCCAGAACACTACAATACGTTGTTCTTTGTCTGGCTACCTCCTGCGTGTGAATATTCCATAAGCCCGCTTCTAAAGTGTTGTCGGAACATCAAAGGCGTGTGTTCTAATGACCCCCCTCACCACACTAACCTCTTGTGAATGTCAGCTTTCTTCCCCTGCAGTACTTTGCAAAGAGGAGGTTTGGCGTGGTGGTCTGTCTTCCGCAATGCCAGCAGCTTAATGAGGGCAGGAAACATTGGCCCATTTGAGGCGCTCGGTTAGTTATGCCGGGAATGGCACATGTTGAAAATTGGCAATTTAAGGAATGAAAGGCTGGGTTTTGCGCAGTTTTGCTTGCCATCTGCATTTGAGGGAGGAGGAGTAAATCTAGTCTGAATATATTTAGGATACTGTGTTTGTTAGCTTCGGTACAATAAGTAGGGAATTTAATACCAAGAGAAACTATTCAAGAGGAACTAAATAAGAGTAGATTTGTTAAGGGGAGATGTTTGTCGTTTCACGCGTACTTGATTGAGATGAATCATGTCCGAATATAAATCGACGAAATGGTTTTAATTTCGGAGCTTTCTGATGCAAATGTTTGTTGCTAATTGAAGTGTATCTGACAGATAATTATGTATATTATATCGAATACAAGAAAAAAGATGGTGACCTCCGAATGTCATACAATGAATAAAAATATATTTTTGAAAATTGAGAAGGTTTATATTTTTGAGGAGGTTTAAATTTTTTATTAGGATAAAAATGTAGATTAAAGAACTTATCTCATAAATTCCTTTTATAATTTTCTTATTTGTTTAAAACTGATACATAAAAATAACTAATTATAAGCTTCAAAAATGTTTCCAAATCTTTTTTTAAGAAACATAGTAATGTTTTGAATATGATAAAAATAACCTTTACTTCGAAGTTTATAATAAATAAAATCGTCTGCATTTTTATTTTCAATTTAAATAAGAATATCAAATTCAGAAAATGATTTTTAATTCTTGAAAACGAAATAAAAGAACGAGACTTAAAAACAAAGAAAAGGCAATCTAAACCCAAACGTATTAATTTAAAAAGTAGTACGGAATATTACTAATTATTTTTTCATATTCAAAACATTTCTACGAAACATTGTGGGAGACAAATTAGCCCGAAATAAATAAAACGATTTAAAATAAAATTTTAATTCAATGAAATGACAACATTAAAGTTAAAGTAATCTTTTCTATGCTTGGATACATAGTTTCTGATCGATAAAAATTTAATTATGAAATTAATTATAAAATTGTCATCAAAATCTTCTTTAAACTTAACAATTTTCTAAGGATAATTTGAAGGAATTGGATTCAATTGTTTGGATGAGTATAACTTACAAGCTATTTATTATTTTTTTTATTCTTCTTTACAAAAATATATTATATCTAAGGATTTTGTTCTAGTCAATACTGGAAAATAATTTTTTCTAGGTTCAGAAATAATTAAACAAAAATTGTAAATAAGCAGACAGATTTAAAAAATATTCTGTTTTTTATTGCAGCCTTCACATGACTTTTTAACCCTGTAGAGGTCGCGCGGATTACTTTAAGACTTTAGGTGAGTTTGATGTTTAAAAAATAATTAAGAAGAAGTACCTTGTTATGTTTATGTAAGAATGTTGAGTAATTATTTTGGAGTTTTATTTTGATTTGAAAATGGACTACTATTGTAATCCGCGCGACCTTTTAGGTGACTTTATAGAGCGCGACCGGTGCAGGGTTAAATAGGTGATAAATAATGATTTCAAAGATTTAATTAATATTTATATGTAAACTAGTTGGTACAAGGCGCGTTGCTGGTGCAGAAGAAATATCTTGAAAATATCGTTTGGAATTTAAAATAGTTAACTTGTTTAATTAAGAATGATATTTATTTTCTTGTCGGCAATGAATATATGCATTAGAATTCAAGGATATATAAAGGAGAAGTATAAATATTATTTATTCTATTTTTATTATTCTATTCTACTAACTCATATTCATTTTTATAAATTAGATTTGTGTATTCTTTTAGAATTGTAATGCTTGTTGTTCTTTCAGAATGGTAATGAAATAAACTATTTATTGCATCTAGTGATTCGTTTAATATTCGTTCAGAAATCTTGTTTGAAGTTAAAAAAAAATGTAATTAAAGTATTTTAAAAAAAACATTCAGTAAAGATAAAAAATATATTTATATCATAAAATCTTTAAAATAGTTGAAAAGATAATTTTTTGACAACTAAGATGGCGCAAAATTATTTGTACAATAATATTTTAAGAAGTAACTGCCAAAAACGCTAAAATTTTATTAAATATTTAAATAAAGTTTCAAACCTACAGGATTGATTCCCCTAAAACTTTCTCGCACACTCTCTAACAAGACTATCACCTGTGAGTAAGACTTACATTGCATTTACATACAATAACTACGAAATATTAACGTCCAACTTGAATTTAGCATCCTTACTGAATCTGCTGTGTCTACTTGAAGAGTTAGTTGGAGGTTAATCCATGGTTAATAGATGTGGTAAAATAGATCTGAAAGTATTTTTTTTTTATACTTTGAGTTATTGTATTATTCCCTATAACCTTCGGGTAAGTACCAGCAATATATTGTCGAAGTTTTATCGGAGTCGGATGAGTGGTACGGTCAGCATAAGAGACCTACAGACAAACATTCGTTTTTATTATTAAAGATTTCCAGAGAATCCATTCCATGAACATTTAGAATTGTTTAGATAGCAATTATTCCTACATCGATATCCTGTATCATTAATAAGCATCATATAGAAAAATCTAATCATATTATCTGCTGAACAGGCGTCTGTATTTACCCATTATTAAAAATGAGATAATTGAGCGATAGATCATTTGATACTTTGCAGAAGGTCATGACATGCTTCAAGAAAATGCACCAGTGAAATTTATAAATTATATTTTGAAAGGAGAGGATAAAAATGATTCTTTATACACATATGGGTAAATGGTTAAGAAGAACAGAAAAAAAATTCTAAGTAGAGGATAAAAATGGTTCTTTATACACATATGGTTTAAGTTGTAAAAAATTCTAAAGTTCGGTTCAGTGTTGCAAGCAAACGGCTCGGGAAAGAAAAGAGATCATATCTTTAACACAAACATTTATTTGAGACACGTACACACACATGACGACACAATACAAATATTTAAGTTTAACTGCTTTCAAACTTTCAAAAGGGGAATCTAAAAAGGAACTTATAGTTCCGCGAAAGTTTGGCTGTTTTCGCCATCGAAGTCTAAAACGAATTCTCAAGTTCTCAGGTGAGGAATTCAATTCCTATACTGGCGAGAGCGTCATCTATAGGCTGTTTCTAAATTTTCCACAAAGTATTTAAGAATAAAAAATTTCTTAGAAAAGCTGGAAAATTGCGGTCAATTACACGCACTATAAATTTAAATCATTCTTTTTGCTTATCTTCTTCCATTGAGGTTAGCTATTCATCCAAAGAAAGGATATTAAATATGTTAATTTAGAAATTTTAAAATAGCTTGTAAACTGAAAAGTTAAGATTTTAAAAAAATAAATATTTTTCCCATTGCTCAATTTTTATTTTCGTTCATGTACTTAACGCTATCCAAACAATTACAAATGTAAAATATTTCAGTTTATTTAAGTATGTAACCAAAAAAATTATCCTTATCCTAAATATTATGCGTAAAGAAGATTTTCATTTATTTCGATTCAATTTCATGATTAGATCACGATAGCAAATCTTGCTATCTGTACTACAAATAAAAATGAATGTATGTGAGTGTTAGTGCCTATAGTTATCCTATAGGCGACCTATAGTTATCAAATTTGGCACATGCGATTTCGAAGGATGGAAATATCAGCCCAAAGTTACAGTTACAATTTTAATTAATTGAAAATTAGGCGACGTTTTGACCTTTTTTTGCACTTCCGAAAATATTGCATTTGGAAAATGTTTTTTGCAGTATCTTAAAATTAAAGAAATTATTTTGCAATGATACTTTTGCATAATTTTTTTCTATTTTTAATTAATTTCTTTAAAATAATTTATTCGTATATTAGAATAGTATATTTCATTGTTGAAGTGAAATGCAAGACCTTTCCATTATTGCTTCTAACATTTCAGCTTGTATTTTTCTTTATCCCATTATAATCAAGACATGAAAATTCAATTTATTTTTCCATGTTAGGCAGGTTTTAGTATTAAAAAAATGCTTTTATTAAATTTTTTGACATTCTGTTCTTCTTAAAATTATAGTAGTTTCAGAAGTAAGAAATGGTGAATTTTTTTAAAAAGTAATTCCATTTTAAAATATTGCTACCCTTCGAAATTAATCTTTTCCATGCAACAAAATTGGTTGTGTAAAAATATCGAAAAAGAAAAATTGAAACACACTGAAGACAGTGGTGTATGCTTTTCAAAATGATGCTATTTATCAAAATTTGGAAATTTATGATGATTTTCTGAGTAAACAGAAAGTTAATTCTTAATAACGAACTGGTCACCAAAGGCCGCTAATAATAAGCATGGAAATATTTCAACATATATTAAGATTGTCGATTTACTATACTCAAAATATATCTCCAGCAATTTATTTTCCTGAATCAATTTTTATTCTCGATCACACAAAATAATAAAAATATAATTTATTATAAAAAAAGTTTTTCAAAGAAAAAAAAAAGCGCCAGCGTCTTTATAAGATCAAAACCAAGTCAATGCACTTTGCCACAAATGTTCTACATATTTAGCACCTTATTCACTTTGTATTTTATCTTATCATGATCACATTTTTTATCGGTGCTAGCAAGCCCCTAAAATTTATGGCCAGATGGCAGACAAGAAACGGCTCTTAATCAAACCCTCCTCGCTTTAACTCCATGGGTAATGGGCGCCATTTTAATGGGTCCTAACTTTGACGGGCCATTAAGTGAATGAAAAGTACCTCGGAGTCGCCTTGAACCTCAATTAAAGAAGCCGTCACCGAGCAGACGGTCCTTTGATGTCTGCCGCCATTCTCACAAGGGGTGAGTAAAATCTGTCATCTTCACCCAATGGCCCTCAGAAATTACCTTTCACTTCTGCAAATACGGCGGGTTTTTTTAAACATAAATTTCATTTGATTGCTTTTGCTGGAGATAATCACCCGCCGACATCTACTGGTGAAATCATCTATTGATTGTTAAATGGTTCATGAATTGCTGAGGTAATGCTGATTCCCGAATAGGAAAAAAAAAAAAAAAAAAAAACATAAATTTTAATTGGTGTTTATCAGATGAGAACATAATTTTGTTTTGGGATGAGATTTCCGAAGCCTCGAAATGCTTAGGCAACAAATTGTTGAAGCCTCAAAATATATACAGACAACAAATCGGTGATGTTTCGCTTTTGAGGCATCAATTTTTCGCTTTTAGGGTTATTAAAAAATAATGCAGAGGGTTATGTTGTCACATTTGACGGTTTATAGACAATTAAAGTGACAACTCGTTTTCCAAATTATTCATTCTCTGCATTTTTACGAATTGTCTTAGTTAATTTAAGTCATTAATCAGTTTGAAACAATCACGATACTATCAGATTACATTTCGTTGATATTCAGAAAAACGATGCTTTTTTTTTTCCTTCTTCTCCCCTCTCCCCCCCAAATCTCAAAATCGCTCGAGCTCCAAAGTTCAAAACTTTGTTTGCAAGTTAGAAAGAATAAAAATTAAAGTTAAAAAAGATTATATATATATATAGAGAGAGAGAGAGAGAGAGAGAGAGATACGTAGATATAGATAGAGGGAGGGAGAAACCTTTAACAGTCTCGTAATTGACTTAAATTCATTTATTAAAACAAATAGAGACTTAAAAAATAATAATATTCTCACATGACAACTTGAAATTTGCAATCATAGATTTCCTATTTACATATTTGATTTATTTTTAAAAGTTTCTTTTTTATTAATTTTATATTTCATACAGATTTTATTGTAGTTTAGATAAAGTCGGAATTCCTTAGTTTTCTGTTGCTTATGTTCTCATATGCTAAGTAAACAGAAATTGTTGTAATTTTAAAAAAAATTCGACCTTATGATTTTGATGAATTTCCACATTTTCAGATTTACTTTTGCGTTGGAAAAAAGCATTTTTTTTTTTAAATCATGTTTTTCTGTCTTTCCATCTATTTGTACGAAGGATACAAAGAGAAAGTACTGTAATTTTCTAAAAATTCAAACTCGTGATTTTTATGAATACCCAAATTTTAGGTGTCTTTTTGAATCGGAAAGAAGCTTGTTTTGAAATTATCCTTCTGTCTCTCCATCTATCTGTACGAAGTATATAAACAAAAATTACTGTAATTTTAAAAAAAATAAATTCGAGTTTGAGATTTCGTTAACTTCTCATGATTTTAGGTCTTTTTCTGAGTAGAAAAGAAGCACACCCTTTTTTTTTAATTATATCTTTCGGTCTCTCCATCTGTCTGTACGAAAAATATAAACCGAAAGTACAATATTTCTTAAAAAAATTTCCACGTTTTTAAGTCCCTTTTTGAGTGTGAAAGAAGCAACTTCGGGCTCGAAATACTGATGAATTTCCAAATTTTAGATCTCTTTCTCAGTAGGAAAGAAGCCTTTTTTGGAATTATGTCTTTTTGTCTTCCCATCTATCTGTACGAAGTGCACATACAGAAAGTACTGTAATTTTCAAAAAAATCGAACACTCGAAAATTCGAAAAGATACGCTATTGATCTTTCTCCAAATTTAATGATTTTCTTTCAATACTTTAATGGGAAACTTTACTGAAATCTCACATTTATGTGTACTGCATACCAATTTAATTGAATACCTTATTTTCTATATTTGTACAATGTATCAATTTCATAGGATACCTTATCCCCTATATCTCAATGAACATTTCCGTATTTGTCGAGTCACACTGCAAACAAAAGCATCTGCCACTGGAAACCCTTCCAACTTCAAAATTTACAACCGTGCAACGCAGACAAAACCGAAAACATCACCTCCCCTCTCTCTTCTTTTATCTCTTAACTTCCCCCCACCAGAGAATTCTTTTTATACCTATAAAAAATATTGATATCGGGTTAAAACGAATCTCCTAAAACGCCGACCTCACACACCAGTCGCGCTACACGTAAGCGACAATAAATTCTCAACCTTCATTTTAGCCGGAAATGTGGGGGGCTCCGACTATAACTATATTTCACTTCTTCAGCAAGCAGTCATTTTAATGGCCCATAGAAAATGCCTACAGACACCCCGTCCATACTGCCTCTTATCCTTTAAAAATGGGATTTAGGCCCAGAATCGCTCTAGGGTTAAGTGCAATAGATACGGATGGAGATCTTGAAGGCTACGTCTGCAAGAAAGTCTTTGTTATCAAGTGGGTCGCAAGTTAGGGCATGAAAAGATTGACCAGACGGTCTTTATCTTTCAGAATTGCCGGTTTTTAGTGACATGTATACGTGGCCATTAGTTTTCATGAGTTTAATTACAGTATTTTCGTGAGTATAAACACATTTGGAAATGTTCCACAATTTTTTCCGTTTAGAAGTATCTTGTTTATAAGAACAAGCAAGACAGGCAAAAAATAATTTTGTCTAGACAATGCTTAGCCAGAAGAAAATATCGTTAAAAATGTTAAAGTAGGTAATAGTCTTTCGGCACGAACGTTTTATCTTTCATATTTTCTCCATTTTGCATTCTTGGTATTTTCTGTTCAAAACAATTGTAGTAAAATATGTCTCTTCCTACACTTTGAAATCCAATAATAGTCATTTGATATCGTTGTAACAGCGTATGTGTAAATGCTACAAAAAATAACGGAGAGTCTTGTAAAATATTTTGAAAATTCTTATAAGATTACAAAATACTTGTGAGCAATGATATTCTTATCACTAGATATTTAATTTTTTTGAAATAAAAGAAGAAGAAAAAAATTCTTGCTTAACAATATAATCTGGAGTTATTGAGAAAAACTGTTAAAATTTCGGTAATTTAAAAAAAAATTAAAACTGAACTGAAAAGATCTTTGAACACATACGAATTTCAGTTAATAGATAAATTTAACAACTTTAAAATGGCGTAAAAATGAATTTTGTTGGGCAATGTATTTCAAAATTATTGAGAATTTTTTTTTATTCGATTAGTTACCAATTAAAAGCTGAATAACTGAGTTGGGGTTTTGAAAGGTACACTTCGGTTTTAACGGCTATCAAAAAGCACCTAGAAAAATTTCGCCAAATTATAAAAAGTTTACTAACTTATTATCAAAAAAAAAAAAAAAATTGAAAGCGAGAATCATGTGCCATATAGGTTGAGGATTTAAATTGATAAATTGGCGAAATATTTTCTTAAAGTCGACAAATGCCTTAAATACTAAAATTGAAAAAATACTTTTTTAGCAAACGCCTACCACCTAAAAAGTAACCTTCTGTCAAATTTATAGTTCTATGTTCAAAAAACTATTCTGCAGAATACTTAGCACGATTTTTAATCATGCATATTATATCACAAATAATATACCAGTCAACCAATATTATATACTTAAAATATCTTATCGATTAATTGATACCAGTGTTACTACCTGTCATTTTTTTTTTCATCTTACCTTTGCAGTATTTGTAAATATTTGTTTTTCATTACAGCTATGACAAAATATAGATCAATTAATACATTTCAAATCAAACTAAGAATCTACTCATGTCCAAATGAATCAAAAATTAAATATTTGTATATTTTTTTACGTTTAAAGTAAGGGCGAAGCAATAGTGCGAATACTTAAACAATAACTGTAAATATATTACCTTAGTTTTAGAATAAAGCAAGAAAAGTCAATTGTTTAGGGAAATAAAAATTGACCTTGTCGAAACTTTGTTGCAGGCACGAAGTTTGTCTGAGAATGATTTGTGGAATAGTACACATCTTTTAGCATTCATATGCATAAGAACAGAATGAGAATTTCAAATATCAGTTTTATTCATGCATATCAAATCATGCAATTTACAAATAATAAGCCAGCCAACTAATATTATCTACTTAAAATATTATAATTCATGCCAATTTATTGCTTATCATTTCTTAGACCTATTTTTATTGTACTTTTAAATATTCGTTTTTCATTACAGCTGTTATGTAGTGTAAATCAATAAGTTTATTTCCTGTATTCATTAAATGAATTACATTCCTGTATTCACTTTGATTCATTCGCTTGTACGAATGAATCAAATAATGAAAAATTCATACAATATTTTATGCTGAATATAAGTGTGAAATAATAATGAGAATAGTACGTATTAATAATAATAGGAATATTTAAATAACCATTATAAGCATGACGTTTAAGTTTCAGTATTAAACAATGAAAACCCTTTGTTAGGGAAATAAAAAAATCCCCCCCAACTTTGTTGCAAGCCTTAAATTTATTTAAGAATCATTTATAGAATAACACCCATCTTTAGCATTCATATGCACATCTACAGTATGTGAATTCCAAAAAGGATTTATTTTCCGTCGTCGCCAGGATCTAAAACATAGAATACAAAAATAGCATTCTGTTGTTGTTGTTACATGCGCACTTGTCATAGACAAGCCCACTGAGGACGTCAGTGATTTACGTGGAATTTCTACAGTAGCTTCTGAGAGTAAATATCCCTGAGCACCCGATGGCAGAAGTTTGACTTCTAATTCATATGAATATGACACTCACACATTCTTTTATATAAACTTTTCTCACATGGAGACTCTTTCGCACACCTCACAGATAAGAACACAAGGTAAAAAACAACCATTTCCGAACCAGGTCTAGAACCCGGGAAGCTCAGACAATAGAGAAGACTCTCTTTCTCTTGGCCAGGACGCCAAAAAAACTCCTTATATTTTATCAAATAAATGTTTTTAAATATTAAAGTATGTTCTACACTAAGAAAAAGTAAGTTATTTATAGTACATACTTGTATATACACTTGTATATTTATAATACATATTTGTATATACTTTTTGTATGTGTACATACTTTCCTACATATAGGAAATTGATTTTAATAATACAACTCAATGTCTGTACTCATTCGAAACTTAGCAACCATTTTTTCAGACGAAAATACATTTAGTCTTTTTGAATTATATTAAAGTGCTTATCACAATCAGCTGGAAAAAAAACTGACATATATGATTATAGTTCACAATCAATCAATCTCCAAGAATTCAGGAATGAATCATAACTTTAGTCATTACATTCCATTTATCATTGATTTATTTCATGCTATTTGATTGATGTTGAATAATTTATTCAAATTTATACATTGTGTCTTGCTGCACAAAACCCTTATATTACCATCAAACGCAATTACTGATCATTGTGAATCATTACTGACGATTATTTTGCGATTACTCTTTTCCATGGTTGATAATTTGTGAAACATTAATTTTCTATTTCTTATCGTTTATGATAATGATTTTTCTGATAATGGATGTGTCTTCAAAAGTTGAAAAGAAATCATCCAAATCTGTTGTCAGTTGAAACGTAAGCAAAAAAGTGTTGCGAGGCCACTTGAGTTTTTGTGACATTTCAGCCTATCGATAAAAAGTAGAAGTAAATTATAAGAAATAGTCATGTAACTGGTGTTTAACTGGCATTTCATAGAAAGGTTGTTTACAATTGCTATTTTTCAAACCAGATTGCACATTCTGCAAGTTGAGACGGTACGGCTTTGGAGTTGTTTTTAATTGTGTTTTATGAAATCAGCCGCATTTTAAAATATGCTTTAGATACTCGAAACTATATTACTGTGTTAGTTTACCATAGGTGACTTTCATTTAATGACACTCTAATCATGCAAAAAGAAAACACACCTTCGAATAAAACTATATGATCAAAATTATGATGAAACCATTATAAGAATTAAATCTATCATCAAAAAATTAAATTTTACCATCTTAATAATATCATAAGTATCACTGTATTAATATCTTTTCGTGATCAAATGTAATTTGTTCCACTCATATTGCATATACATGTTCAAATTTCACAATATAAAGTGAATACAAAAGAATGTTGAATAGACCATCATATAATCATTAAATTTCATCGTCAAAAAATACATTTTTCCATGCCGATAATAATATTGATATCATTGGCTTTTGGTAATTGACGAACGTAATGTTTAGAATTCATATTGCATTTACATGTCCAGACAATATAATGTGAATACGAAATAATGTTGTATAAGCAATCTTATTTAATGACTGAATAAAATGAGCATTCCAAGTTTAAAGTATGTCTCATTAGATTTTACAATATATAGATGTTAATAAAATAATAATTTGATGAAGATTAAATAAGTAAAAATACTACAAATATTAACATTTCATAATTTATCGTAAGAATAAAAATAGCAGTTAAATTTTGTGGAAAACCAAAGGTTAGTTAATATTCAGTGGCACAGTTACAGCTGAGGAAGATGTCAGATGAAGTGAGGCATATACTTTCATTACTGACACTGCTAAAGCGAAATGTTAATCAATTAATAACATAACAAAACAGTCACCTTCGTTATTGATTAATAGTAATCAATTTTGGTGAATTACATCTTATCACACTAAAAGAAAGAACCTTTTAAAATTAAATTTTCATACTGTGCACTATTTTCATTATTTGTCTATGAACATAAAGTGATGAAATTAATTGACAAAAACAATATATTTATAGAGACTAAAAGGTATTTTGCGATTTTATTTTATATTTTTCGAAAATGTGAATGGTGATGGGAAAGTGGGCATTATTAATTATGCATACAAGAACAAACTGTTATTTTGGAATTAAAAAAAAAATTAGCGCCGAAATCGGACAAGTGGTGTAGGCTGGGTAATTGGTTCCTTGCATTTTTTTTTTTTTGCCTTGCTAATAATTTAAATATCAAGGAATGGGACAAGATATGAAGTTTCTCTTATCTTTGCTGTAATTGCAGAAAAAAATTAAAATTTATATTATTTAACATTGAGGTAAAAGTAAATAATGAAAATAACTACACAGTTTTCAGTGTCCTTTCGCTCTTAGGATAACCGAATGATGAGCCTTTCTAAATCTGGAAGATATACAAAAAGATCGAATAACTGTTAACTACAAAATGATTAGAGAGAAGATTTTCTAAAACTGGAAGATGTGCAGAAGGATCGAATAACTGTTACCCTACAAGAGGGTGGAATAGGTAAGAACAAAGGAAGATGGAGCGAGATGGGGAAAGGATAAATCAGAGCAAATAGTTCCCCGAAAGCCGTTTTCAGAATCCTGTCAACACCTCTGATCCGTAGCACATCTAGGGACTTCCTAGAACCGTAAAAGTTCTTTAACGTAATCACAATATGGTCGTAAATCCTCCGGCGGAGCATAAAGAAGGACCTCAATTCGGCGAACACCCGTTAAATCGCCACCGTAAAATACGAGAACCAGGATTCCAACAGCTTCGTTGACGGAAACCGCAAGGTTTACATATACACAAGCCGGATAAATCTCACTGGTCCGTGGAAAAGTCCTCACCCCCTCCTGGCAAAACATGCAGAACATAGTACTCAGTTTCCACCATAAAAATTTACGAAATTCTGCCGAAGGTCCTTGTTCTGCTCAACGTCCTTCAACACTTGACGTGGCACAGTGCAGTGTTCTTAGCACATCGCAAACGTCGACTTTTGCAGCTCTGGCCACTAAAAAATTGGTTTCCAGAATTGCTTTTCGGAAAAAGAAACAGTGAGTAATAAGGAAAATACGTTTTTAAACACGTCTGAATGAGAACCGTGGCCATAAGGAAAGAAAAAAGGGACATAAGTTATAAGCTTTATGTCTGGTCTCGTTTGCATTTCTGGCATGTGAAAGGTATTATGAAAATGAATTATTGCACTATTTCCCTGCTTATAATTACAGAGTAAGTAAAGGGCAAAGATGAGGCTATGTAAACAGTAGTGAAAACTTCCTCTAAAACTTTTATTGTGGCAATAATAAAATTTGATTGTGTAGGTTCTGTGGTTTTTGAATAATTGCTGAAGACACGGTAATAAAGTGACATCAGCAACATTTGTTTAAGACATATCAGCACATATTAACCTTGGTGAAATGTCAGAGAAACCCGAGACTAGAATAAATTATGATGAATATAGAGATCTTTATTAACAGGGAAACACTACGTGAAGATTATTAAGCATCGGATAATTAAAAGAAATGAAATTTAACTAAAAAAAATTTATTCAGTGAGGAGAATTCGTACTAACTTTTGCGCACGGATGATCTATGACATTATTTTTCAGATGGATTATTTATTTCTTTGAGTAATCATTCATCTTCATTTTGAATGATGAGTATTAATATTTTAACATTAATTATAAACAGATTATTATTTATCGATTAAAAATAATTTTGCATAAATTATAATATTTTGACGTAGGTTAGTGGTGTAACGATCCTAGAATTTGCTTTTAAACCTTTTAAATCAATTTTTTGGTAAATAGTTAAAATCAGTTCAAAATAAACTCATGAAAGAAAGAAAAAACTTAAATTAATTAAAATAATTAATTATTCAATTATTAATTTTAAAAATTAATCCCCACCTTTGGCTGATACCTACTTCTTGTTGGCGGGGTTATCTTATTTATATTATTTTAAATATCAGCAAACAATTAGTCATTTTACGAAGATGATAGGCTTGCTTTAAACGGCGATTTTAAATGCCATGAACATATAAAAATTTAAACTAATCCGGCAGGTTATTTCAATTATAAGACTTCTTATGATAGAGAACGTTATTTATCTACTCGACCTAACAAAAACCTGCTTTGGGTGCACATCCCAATTTCAAAACGTGGTCAGATGGTGAAGTGAGTGCATGAATTACCACTTCTTCCTCAAAGTTAAGCTATATTGGCCTAGTTATCATGTCTTGGCTTCAAGATCCAAATCCACAGTAGAGCAAACATGTTAAAAAATCTATTACTCGTTAACTCCTTCGGCACCAAATGTCCTTGCGCTTGTATGGTGCAGGACATAGTGGTGCCAAATCCGGATGACTAAGGCGTAACATTACGAGGATCATACCTAAATTATATCTGAGTGTTGCTTTTAAATAAGTTCCTACTGTAACTTTTCAATCTCCCATTCACGATAAACGAGATTTCCAAGACAGCAGCTCAACACCTGTTAAAACCCTCCATTGTTGAATGCCTCCAGATGTCTGGCTGCATGTGTTTTTGTCTCTGAGTGATCGTTGCATCTTCTCGTCATGACTGATTCCTCTGAAATACCACATGCATGGTTCATTGCTGGGTCGGAACCTATCGCACCTTCAAAGGAAAGAGGACAGAAATATCAAACATTTGGATTCTAAATGATCCCTTTTGTGAAGGGACTATCATTGACCAGAGTTGTTAGTTACTAGTACGTTACATTGATGGACATTTTCCACGCCAAGCATGCGCCAAAAATAAGGGAAATATTTGCTGAATGATTGGCCGATGGAGAGCTCATGTGGACGAATGGGAATTGACAAGGCGGAATTTTGGACAGAGATAAAGAGCGCGTCTTTCTTTGAAGAGGAGAGGAATTTTATTTTTTTGATTGTGGATTGCGGTATTATTTTCACTCCATCCTGAAGTAGTCGTTCTGACTAACACCCTGTTAGCGTCTTGTGAGATTATTTTCCTGAATTGATGGAGAATTTTTTTTTACGTTAAACCTTCAATCTTCGACTGTAGTGTAAATAACATATATTAAACCTAGATAAGAATAAATTATTTTTATGGCTGTGAATAAAAGAATTATCCAAAATTCTACTCTTTTATTTGATCGGTCAGGATCCATTCATTACAGTACACATTAAATACTCGTTTCCGTCTGTATGTTTCTCTGATAAAAACATGTACCAAACGAAATTTTCTTGAGTCAAAGCTGATCACTGAGACAGCGACAGACTATTGACACACCACCAAATTATTCGAGGATGAAATGAATTAAGAGATATCTTCATGTATTTCTTGAAAAGAAATTAAGGTGCATTCATTTTTATGATCAGGTAAATTCAGCTTTGAATATTATAACCATCTAAGATGCGCCATCAATTGTAATGTCGCGCAGATTTACATTTTAGATCCGCAGTTTCTCGTCATAGTACTCATATTAAAAAAGTCCGAAGAACGAGTTTAAAGCTATGTTTCTTATCTCATATCCTGAGCGACCAGCTCAGAATTTTGAGTTCTGCTGTTATGAACCGAATGTTTTCAGAGTTATAGGTACAGAACTGTATGAAAATAAAGATATCTCATAATTATTTTTAACTTTTTAAATCTCAGTGAACTAATAATTTATATCTAATTTATATTTTTTGATGCATACATATATTTGAGATAGCAGAAAAAAATTAGAACAAAAGAATTAAGAGCTACCAAGCTTTTTCTAATTAAAATGCGTGAAGAAAGCTTGAATAAAAAAGATTATAAAATCTAGCAATATTTCATGGTAACTTATCAATCGTATTATAATAAACATATTTTTGAAAAAAGATTTATTAAAATCTTATCTTTTGAATATTTTATCAGATTAGCATATTTTACCAATCATTTGTAATATTCATTCTCATTTAACTAAGTAAACAGATAAATATATTTCTATTTAAAATTCGAACAAATCTCGAATTAGAGAAGTTTATGAATTTCAGCGATAATTCTTGGTAACTTAAAAATCGGTGTCATCATAAACACATTTTCGAAAAAACAAATATTGAAATCTTATCTTTTAAAACTCTTATCAGCATATCTTATCAAACATTTCTAGTATTCATCATCATTTATGATGAATACTACAAACTCAACTATATGAATAAATAAATACATATTAATCAGCATACATATTATCAACTAACTAATACTCAACGATATGAATAGATAAATACATATTAATTTTCACCATTGATATAAATACAGATTATTGAAATGTATATAGTTATAATTATAATATATGGACTCTTTCATAATGCTTAATCTTTATCGTAAAAACAGACACAAAGTGAGACCTGAAGTATAAATCTTTTTTTTTTTTTTCATTTGACAGAATTTTAAGCACAGGATTGGGTAAACTACATTCAGCCCCATCCCTCTCCACCAGCCTAAATAAAATGGGCTTTAAAAACCCATAAACTGTAACAAACATTCGCAAGCTGGCGAGAGGAAGAATCGTTGGTAATCCAGTTCCTGGATAACGAACATGGGAAAAACTTGTAATCTCTATTCACCCGCACTTAATTTATTCATTCTCCTGTAGCACACACCGTAACAAAAAGGCCCGCAACAGAGATTACACGACCATCTCTGAAAAAGAACCAGTAATCCCATTCCACATGGGATTGCTGGACCCGGAACGTTTAA
The DNA here is from genome assembly GCA_026543055.1 of Argiope trifasciata. Taxonomy (NCBI): domain Eukaryota; kingdom Metazoa; phylum Arthropoda; class Arachnida; order Araneae; family Araneidae; genus Argiope; species Argiope trifasciata. Next base: position 786,095 of record JAPMOQ010019505.1, read on the forward strand.
AGTGAACAAGAGAGGGCAACAATGTTGCCGGCCAGTTTTAAAGCATCACGCGTTCTTGCCAATAGAACAGAACCATTCCAAAAGGCAACCATGCGTACATAACACGCAAACCGAGCAACAAGGGGAGCCTTTATGTCCCTCTGACTATTGAATGTTCGTCAACAATGCGATGTGGCTGAACAACCAATGCGCAGAAGTTGGTTTCATTGTTGCCGGATTGCTCACAAAGACCTGAAGAGTGTTAAACACGTGAGCTCGCATGATGGCAGCTTTCATCGCTTGCCATAATGAGATTTTTTTATTATTTTGTTCTCTTTCTTTTTATTTTATTTGCTTCACAGGGGAAGTAAGTGTTTGGACCAGCCCAAACCGCCATTATGACAGATGCAGTGATTTCGTTACAATGCTTAGCAAGAAGGGGATGGCACGACATTCGAAAGTGGAGATCATTGAAAATCAAAGTTTGAATATTCTGAAAATGAAAATGATTCCATATTATCTTCTATTTAACTTTTTGTGAAACAAAGAGTTCATTATTAAGAACGGAAAAAAGTGATTTTGAATGTTCAATTATATTCTCAAACACCACCACTTTAGAGTCCTAAACAATGCACGTTATTTGACGCCTTTTTCAACAATTTACAAATGTATTTCCACTCCCCAATTCAACTTTAAATTAATCAGTACGATTATGATTCATTTTACTTAACCTGCTTTATTCTAATACCTTAGTAAAAATCTATAATATATTCATAAATTATATTTCAATATTTTTTTATAATTTTCTTATTTCATTCAATTAACTGGTACTCGGAGCTTTGTTTCAGCAGAAGAAATAATTTTGGAGATATCGTTCGGAATTCGAAATAGTTATCTTGTTTAATTTGAAATAGTGAAAAGAATGACGTTTATTTTCTTGTCGGCAATGAATACATTCAATGAAATTAAATAATGTATAAAAATTAAGTACAGATAATATATTTTTCTATTTTTTTAACTTTATTACTCAAGTGCTTTAGGGTAGATAATCTTTTATTTTTGTTATTGTTTATCCGTCTTCAGTTAATGAAAATAAATTTCTTGACTTGAGCACTCAACATGCAACTGCCAGTGTAAAAAACATGAATTTTGATAGTTCCAAGAAAGAAATTGGCAATGTTTTATCACCATCTTATGTAAAATACAGTAGCGCATAAAATACGTACAAAGATTCAATTTTATATGTTGGACATAATAATTGTTTTATGCCCATAGCCTTCGCGCAAATGCAAGCAATAAGTTGACAAAGTTTTATTGCCATCAGATGAATGATACAACGGCGCATAAAATACGAACAAATAAACGTTTTTATACATTAGATAAGGATATCATGGAAAAACTGGTTAAAATAAGGAAATTCTTGAAATTTTTTTTTATTATAACTAGTTATTGCTTTCCTTTCTAATAAAGATCACCATTTAATCATTATGAAATAAATTACAAATAAATATGATTCTAAAAACTGTTACTTTATAAGATCGGTCCAGAGTCATCTGAAACTGCCATTTAATGATAAATTACATGTTAGAAAATGATTATTCATACTTTAATTAGTAATTTCCTTGTTAACAAATATAAACTTTTTATGAAATAAATTACAAACAAATACGACATTAAAAATGATTGCTTTATAGGATCTATTTAGTGGCATCTAGTAATAATTATCATAAAAATAATTATTTATACTTTAATCAATGTTCCTTTGCTAACAAATATGAGTATTTAAGCATTAAGAAATAAATTACAAACAAATATGACAGATAAAAATTATTACTTTATATGATCTATCTAGTGGCATTTAAAACGCTCACTCATTAAGATAAATATTAAGATAAGATAAATAATATGAAAATAATAATTTATATTTTAATTAATGATTTCTTTCCGAACAATTATGAACAAATTACTACTAAATATGACATTAAAAATGATTGTTTATAGGATCCTGTCTAGAGGCATCTAAATCGGTCATTTAATGATATATAATAATAACAAATATTCATTCTTTAATTAATGATTTAAAAGAGTTGACTATTTAAATACATTGCCGATTTAATTTTAATAATTGACGAAATACTTTATTTCACGTTTTGCCAATTTGAAAAATGGGATAAGGTAATTGAAATACCTGCTGGCCTTGTCACTGCCTAATCGAATATCTACATTGTTAAAAACTTCCTGCACTTTAAACCAATCTTTTTTCCTTGAATATTGTTGCTTTTAATATCAAACAAAATTCAAATGTGTAATTTGATACTAAAATTTTTCTTAGCAAAGTATTTTAATCATTAAAATTTAATAAATATTTCAGCCTTGCTGTTTACCCCCTTTTTTATAGTGTATATAAAACTCTAATGCTGATTTTAATTGAAATTACATGACATCGGATTTTAATTGAAATGTTATGGCTGATCACATCTAACTTCTAATTACATGTTGTCTAAAGTGGTAATTTACATTCTAATCTGTTTAAGGCGACGGTGAACTCTATAAGACATTTTTGCGAATTATTCACTTAGAAATTTTATATGCATATGCATTAAAATTTAATACGTTCAAATTTCTTCTTAAAAACTTTTTTAAATGAAATTTATACTTTTAAAAGAAATGAAATATATATATAGTTTTAAAAAAATTCAGAATATTCCGGGCTACTCAGTTTTTCATTTGGAATTTTATTTCTTCCTTCGTACTCAATATAAATGTATTTGGAATAAAACTATACATGATTTTGCAATTCCAATTAAATGATAATTCTTTAGAAATACTTTAATGTCCACATACGTGATTTTTATAAGAATTTTGTTTTCCGGAAATAAATTGACATTTAACAATCTAAAAAAAATTTGAAATATAAATTACATACTCTATTTTTTTTAATGATTAATCTAAATATTATCAATTTTACATACTTTCATCGGAAATTAATATACCTGGAACATTTCATAAATATGATTACAATATCATTTTGAGCAAAGTAATTAATATATGTTTTTTTCTATATTCCAAGAATTGTTAATATAAAATAGGAAATAAAAAATTCAAAATGGCATTGCTAAAAATTTTCGAATAATAACCAGTCTCTATAATTAAAAGGTACAAATAGCATCTTTATTTTTTGCGAGAAAATATTTTTTAAGAAAATGTCCAGAATTTAGGAAAAAAATTTAAATTATTATCAATATAAAAAGATTGGTTTTAAATTTCATGATGATTTATGTAATATTTTCGAAATTAATCAAAAGCAATAACAACGACCACGACAATTTCCTTAAAATTTTTTTAAATTATTCTGATGTTCATATTTCTATCTACCAAAGAACATTTGAGCAAATTTTCGTAGCTTTAGATGCGATAAATTTCCCTATCAGGCCTAGAATGCCAAAACATATATTCCTATGCATTCTCGTCTATTATTAGGGATGAGATATGTCTCTTGATTGATTACCGAAAATGGTAAGAGACTTCTTAAAATTCTTTTTTAAGAATCATGAGTATCTTTGGAATTTAAAGTTTTTATTAAAGTTTGAAAAAAAAAATTCAAACTTTTTTGCGACACATTAAAACAAAGAATACATTTTTGAAAATTGAGAAGGTTGGAATTCCATTCGAAAAAGGAAATAATTGAAATTCGAAGTTTACACGTTCAACAAATGACAGTTGGTATTTCCAAAAATTAAAAAGAAGAATTTGCAATGATTTAACTAAAATCTTTAAAGAATAAAGAGATCTATTTTGAATTTCCACTGTTGCTTGAAAGATATGAAGGCATTTTCGAACATTTGATAATTTTTATTAAAAATACAGTGTTGGCAATTTTCTTCATTTTAGGCTGAAATAATTTTATGTTATTGGTGCAAAATTTTATTAGTTTCTGTAAAATTCTTCCATTGATCTTGGAAATATTTTGAAATTTGGTGAGAGAGCGAAACAGCTAAAATATTGGTTATTTTATATTAATATCCAGTAAAAAAATAGATTTTGTATAAATAATAAAACATGGTTATTTCATATATAATATCCAGAAGCAAAATAGTATTAAATTTTATATTAATAAAAAAAATTATATTGATATGCAGTTTACAATCTCTCTCTCTGATTTCATTTTCTCGAATTTCATCAGACCCATAATTCTTATGTCTAGGATTTGAAAATCCGAAATCCTAGACAAGGCAGAAAGAAAATTTTTCCACGTAGAGTGGAAATTTTACAATGAATTACATGTATGCGAGAGTCTAGTCCTCTAATCTTGCATTCACTCAAATAATATAGTCAAGAGCAAGAAAATAGTATTATTATTTTCTTATTGGTTATTTGTTTATTATAAATTATATTTAATTGAAATCTTTGGCAGCTATTATGAAGAAATGAAGAATTCATCGCCCAAAATTATTAATTTTTCATACTTTTCGAACTATTCATATTTATATAAAGATTCGTAATTTGATAGAATTAGATGTGAAGTGACATTTTCATTGTTATAATTAAATTAAGAAAGTTTAAAGTGAGAAGCATAATAAATCAAATAAATTATCTTATCTTGCACATTAATTGAAAAATTCGGCTGAATGTTAGAAAAGCTACCAAGACTTTCACATCAAACGCTTTCTTACTTTTTTGACACCTTTCAAAGCTCCTATTTATCGAGGAAATCCTCAAATTACAGTAATTGAGATTTCGACAGTTGAAAATGAATTGCACGAATTGTCTAAGTTTTTCCCGGAAACACGTTAGCAAACCTTTTCAAATTCGCAAAGACGGTGTCACGCATCCAATAACAATGACACGGATAAATGACATTTTCTAAATTATAATAAACGCTGATTAATGATAGGGATGTCGAATAGTGCATCATTTAATAATCACCAGCTGCTCAACAGACTAGGCGTCTGTAATAAGACACGTCTAATCAAGGACATTATTATCATCGCTCGTCTTGCACTCAAAATGTCGGGAGAGTTAAAAAAGAAAGCTTCAAGTCACACAATGGCGGACTCACTTGCCAATGGCACATAAACGCTGAGTCGTGACTGGCAACCAGTAGTTAATGTCAGCGTAATTTCATATTTGTAT
>JAPMOQ010019505.1:796206-818142 GCA_026543055.1 Argiope trifasciata
GTATTGTTCAGAACTTTCAATTTTATCTCCGAGATCTGGGATCACTCAACTAACATTCTATAACAATAATTGTAAATCTATCTTTTCAGAGGTAATACTACCGTTGCAGGAAAGCTATATAGATTCTAATAATATAAATAGTGCCCTGAGGTCGTTAGATGATTAAAATTGCATAACAAAAAGAATCGGGGGTAGCGGTAGAAAGATAGGAAGATAAAAGAAAGCAAGAGCTGAAGAAAACAAATTGAGAACCACGATCTCTAAATTTCAAAGAGATAAGTGTAATAATAAGTTGTATCTATTGTGTTTTTTGCTCAAGTTTAAATTAATATACTTAAGGAGGGCGTTACTTCAGCTTAATAGATGAAAATTCTAAAAAATATTGCGAGTTTATTAATCAATGTAAAAATAAGTGTGACGAAATTTCAGCGTGATAGGGTTTCCTCAACCATTAATTAATTTTTAAAAATGATTGTTCTAAAGTTATATGAAATAGGCTAATTTGAGGTGTGCACACATTTAATATACACTGAAGTGACAAAAGTCATGGGATAGCAATATGCAAATATACAGATGGCAGTAGTATCGCAGCGAAAAAGTATAAATGCGCAGTTCGTTTTCCAGAGCTTTCATTTGTGTTCAAGTTATACATGTGAACAGGTTTTTCGTGATTTATGGCGGCACGACGAGAATTAACAGACTTTGAAGGTGGAATGCTAGTTGGAGCTAGACGCATGGGTCATTCCATTGCGGATATCGTTAGTGAATTCAACATTCCGAGATCCACAGTATCAAGAGTGTGCCGAGAATATGAAATTTCAGGCATCACATCCCATCATGGACAGCGCAGTGGGCGACCACCTGCACTTAAAGACCGAGACCGCCGACGTCTGTGTAGAGTGGTCAATGTTAATAGACACGCAACACTTCGTCAAATAACTGCAGGAATCAATGTGGGACGTGTCCGATAGGACTGTGCGGCAAAATTTGTCTTCCTTGGATTATGACAGCAGAAGACCGACTCGAGTGCCTTTACTGATAGCACGACATCCCCTGCAGCGACTCAAACTCGACCATGACACGTCGAGTTGTTGCACTTCGCCGGGCAAAAGGAGGACCGACACGACATTAACAGTCATCCCATGACTTTTGTCACTTTAGTGTATATATATATCTTCTATACATATATACATATTTCAGAAAAATTCAAATCAAAATTGGGGAAGGGGACTCAGCAAACTTCTTAACAAGTAATATAAAAGTTTTTTTTAAAATTCTGCTCCTACTTAAGTCAACAAAGAAATTTATTTATTTTAGTTACTTTTTATTAAATAGCAATCAAACAATATTATTCAGTATCAAAAAATTATTCCTTGTAGCAAGAATTGAATTCGCATTCTTCTCCTTCACGTGAAAAATTCTGAAATTCTCGCATTTAACCAATTGAAAGATTACCTGTTGAATACAAATTACTAAAACTCTATTTAAGGTAGGTATTATAAATTAATTAAATTTAATTGAAAAAAAAAACTATATCAACATCCAGTGTCATCCACTAAAAGGTATAAAAAATGAATTTGTACTAGAGTGGATGAATTAAAAGTATTTTATTAACGATAAAAATCTGAACAAGATATATAAAGAAGCATATATAGGGTGAATGTGAACTAATAGTAGGCATTGAAAAAAAAAAAGGATGCATCTAAGTGAAAATAGGTTTTAAAAAATCATTTCTTTCCAACATAAAAAAAATTTAACCACAATGCAGTATTGAAATAAATCATGAATTCTAATACTATCATTATTTAAACTATATGTCTAATTTTTTATCAAAACTCAAACATGTTCTAGTAGCTTTCATTATTGCCGGCAGTATCATTCACTCCCCCTGTTCTTCGTCTGCACTTCCCTTTCTTTCGAAATAAAGGAAACTTGTTCGAGTGAGTAACAGAAAAAGAAAACACTTTCGAGAATGAACTGTTTGAGGAGGGAAGGTGGAAACTTCTTACTTAAACAGCAGCGATCCTAGGCGCCAATAGACACAGATAGAGCCTTCGTTAAGAACGCTTTTAGGACTGCTGAGTTCTGCAATCGGTTGGAAAATGTCGCCAAAAAACTGATAGAGCTTTAGTGAAAATAATTTGGGTGGGAGGAAATAAATTTTAATTCTGAAACTGCTTTTAATTGGAAATAAGAATTTAAAATATTATAAATGAGAATTATAATACTTTTTCAAATTTGATTATTCTAGTCACCTTTTTCAGGTATATATATTTATATTACCTTTGTCAGTCTTATATATATATATATATATATATATAAGACTTGTCTGTAGTCTTTATTAGATCGATTTCAGATAATTGCATGATTATTTTTCTTAAAGAATGATATAGACATACAAAGGCATTACTGCATAAAAATATAGAGATAAGTTTAAAAAGTCCTCTTTTCTAAGAGAAGAAAGCAAAATTTTCATTCATTATTATTGAAAAAAATGTAGCAGCACTTAATTTTTCTGTGACTTCAAGATTTAATTTCACTTTTACTTCGATGTCATTGTACATAATTTAGAGAGTTGTAAAGAGCAAAATTTAAAATTAAAAGGAAGAAAATAATTGTGTCCATAGTGTTCTGGAGAATTCAAAATATATCGAATGTTATTCGACAAATTAGAAAAACAGGACGAATTTACAAAAGGCAGTTTTATTTGTTCTTCAAGATATATGATTGTTGTTGTTCAGTTAATAATGATTAAATATATCATTACATTAAAAGAAATAAGTTAAATGTCAATGACGAATTTTATAGCAGTGGTATAAAATATATATATATATTTTATAAACCACAACGTAAACAAGCTCTCCGAAATTTTGAAGTAATTAGAATAACCTTGAACAATGTATCAATTATTTTCAAAATGCTCAACTCCTTTCGAATGCTTTTCATTATTTTCGAAATATCAAAGTGCTTAAATCTCATAAACAAATAATAATCATATTTCTTTGAAGTGAACGAATTTTGATTAATCATTATATATATATATATATATATCCTTACATCACAGACAGATTATTATCGCAGTATGAGAAAATTTACCTGAATCAGAATTAACTTATAACACTTACAACAAATACACAAATAAATACAGAATTAATAAATACTCTATTGTTTATATTATCAGAATACTCTATTGCTAATATTACCAGAATACTCTATTGCTAATATTATCAGAATACTCTATTGCTAATATCATCAGAATACTCTATTGTTTATACTATCAAAAGATGTAGAATGTTCATAAACCTTTTTTGTTTTTTCATGTACGAGAGGTGTGCGAACTTTCAGGTTTAAAGCGTATATTTTATTCAATTAAGTGCTTCTGTGGCACAGCCTAATACAGAATCTTCAAAAATTCGAAATTGGAGATTTCCGTACAATTTTTAATATTTTTTGTATAATTTTTGACATTAATAATGCCAGAAAGCGAATTTAGGTAGCTCCGTAAGCGCAGTTATAAGCTATAAGAAATACTCAAGATTAAAACTCGCACACACATGCTTAAATCTATTATAAACTAATGGATATGACAATTTTACAAGCAAAGAAATGAAAAACTTTATAATTTATTTTAACCCTCTCCCACGTTAAGAACCACGTTGACGAAGTGAGCCTCTCTGGACTAACTGGGTCAAAAGTCATTAGTCAAATTATGATATGGGATATTATCGACGGTTATTGCTCTAAAGTATGGACGGTTAGGAAACAAATCATCGGCTGCTGTAAATCACAAAAGTATACTTGTATGGACATAGCATGGAAAGAATGCGTCATTGGACTTAGTATTTATTACAAGTGATGCAGGTATTGTAAGTCGATGCATTAAAAAAATTGTACTAATTTATGGTCATACATTGCATTTTGAATGATTTATTTGGAACAATATATTTTCTAATGTTGGTCTTAAAAACATTTAATTTTTCTTGGTGTAACATTAGGTTACCCGGGATATTAAATTCTTGTATGAATTATTTTAATAATATCGATTGTGTTTTGGCAATTCCATTTTTTTTTTAAATGTGTCAATTTTATGATGTTATGTACATGAAGTTAATCCATCTCCAGTCAATGTGCTTGCTTACATTTCAAAATGCCGCCATTAACTTTCGTGTTTCATTTAGGATGTATGTGTCATTAGAGGGTTGCGGTGGCCTGGTCTCGGACTTCGGAACTAGAGGGTTTTATGTTCACAACCGGAGTCCTTAGCAGAAACGTTGAATAAACGTGCTTGGTGCATGGCCTCTTCTTTGGATCCAAACTTATTCCTACTAGTGTGATATGGAAGTTTGGAGAGCTGGGTGCAAGCATAAGTGTCATTGTCATCTAATCTAACAGCTGTTCAAAATTGAAATGGCCGCCCCAAAATAGCCCTGCTTTAAAACGGAACGTTATTATAACCAAACCAAACTAAGTATTTTTCATTAATAGAAATTTCGAGAAAAATATTTTATTATTTCTAGAACCATTTCAACGATTAAAAACTTCTTAAGTAGGAAAAGTAACTGTTTGCGACTTTTCAAAATGAAAGGGAAGTATAAGAAAATTAATAAAAATTCATGTGTGATTAATTTAAGTAATATCGATAATGTTTTGGTTATTCCATTCTTTAAAAAATATCAGCCCATTTTAGAATATTATGTACATGAGGTGAAAGGAATTATAGAACCTCCTGGTTAAAATACTTACTTCTGATGAATATATGACATTTTTCATAGGGATTTTTATTCTTAGATTTTTCAAGGTTATTTTTCAGAAATCATTGGCAGATAAAAACCGGCACCAGTGCGATAAATCGCCTACTTACAATCCCCATTCTTTCAAGTCTCCGCCCCGGGTCAGGAGCGGAAGAGAATAAGAAGCGGGCATTGGTCAACAAGGGTCCGTCCGATTCCGATCCACAAATAGAGGGGGACTCATTAGGATTGGGAAGGAAAGCAACAATTTCCTCTTTAGGAGAGAAAGTTCCGCTTCCCATTTTCCTCTCCACTGGTCCTTTCCTACACAATTTTCTGTTTTCCGCTGCTTTATTTCTTTTAGCGAGCTCTGGTCATATTTAAAAGAAATATTTCTTATATATCCAGTTGCAGTTAAATATTTGAAATAATGGGGATTTTTTAAAAAATCAAATAATATTTGTTTAGAAATAGTAAAGTTTCTTTTCTTTTCTGATTATGGTGGAATAGGAAGAATGCGGAAGGATTTCAATAACATGTGTTCAAATCTCGTCATGTTGATAATTTTTAACATTTGTGAAGTGAATTAAGTTTCATTTTTTCATATACTTCGTATATTTCATAGAAAGTACAGTAAATCTTTAGAAAAACAGAACTTGAAATTTTGAAGAATGTTAACTCATTATACCTACCTTCCTGTCTACGAAATATACATTTTTGAGAAATGTTCATCAGTGTCCATGACAAAGATAACTCAAAAACGTTTTAAATTAGATGGATGAAATTTAGTATATGGTCTTTATAGAGAATTCTTAGAATTCTTTAAAAGTTTGAGCAAAATCTGTTCAGAATAAATCCGTCTGCTCGGCTGTTCAAATATAAGTTAAAACTGTAGCTACAGAACGAAGAGAGGTAGACAGATATAATTTGAGCCAAATCCAACTAAGGACAGGTTGACTTTCTATCGGTCTGTACATTCAGAAACATATAAACCCTATAATTTAGAAACTTATTGAAACGCTTTCTCTGTTAATTTGATGCTTTACGTTCCCTTATTTGCCATTATATCGCCTTAAGCGTGCGATATGAATATTTACAGCAAAGTAAAAACAAAATCATTAAAAATTTCACATAATGCTGGCAAAGCAAATCTCAAATGCATTCGATCAGGTAATTCGCTATCTACCAATCACAAAGCAAATAAAACGCAATGTTTACATAACTTTTTTTAATAATAGACAAATATAGGACATTAGTAGAATCAGCAGTTGGAATTTTATTCGAAAAACTAATAAAAAAAACCTTATATAACGCAGAAAAATAATCAAGTGTATTCACCTGTTTGATATTACTAAATCTATGATAAAGGAATAAAATTAGTTCTATGAAACTTAATTTTTATCTAAGAAATAACAAATACAGGTATTTAACAGATACTTAAACATTTGTCTCTCAGTCCAAATCAGTGCTCCCCCAAAAAATTCCTCCATAGTTGGTCTGGATGGTTCGAATTACAACAATGGGGCGGCCAATTCCTTTACATCGTCATTATTATACCATCGCGAGTGGAAGACAGGAGAAAGTGTCTAAAGCCTTCCGGAGGCAGCGGGAGCGAAATTGGGCATAATTAAAACGCTTAACGCGGCTTAATGCCTCCCTCTCTTTACATGCCTCTCTAATTACTAGATCGATCGGCCGGACAGACATCTGAGTAATCTCCAGGCAGACCTCGGTTCACCCGTCCTCTCAATCACTCGCTGCATGCTTTCCAAGACGTCTTCATTAAAGATCGCTGGAACAAGCGACTCAGGGTTTTTTGAGTGGGTTCTGTTGTTTGACCCTGAGGCTATGTGTTCAGTTAACGAGGGAAACCATAAAAAATCTTGCGTTTCAAAGGTGGTTAGGGAAATTTGCTGGTAACGTCTTGACCTCCAAGGTGCACTCACTCCCCAAGATTTGATTTGCTAGGTGCTTGTGATACCTTTGGTTGAGTAGTTTATGAGTCGAGGGAGTGTTCTCGTTTGGGGGAGAACTAAAAAAAATAAATAACATGACGGTGTTTCAAACTTCGGTAAAAAATTATCGTTGTTTGTTCTTCAGTTGTTTGGCGTTGTTGATGTCTAATCAGAGTGGAAGTGAAATGTTTCAGGAAATTCGTTACCTTGAAGTTTTCCTGCAATTCCAGGTGTTCTTGTGCGTTTCTTTGAGTGACAATGATGAGAACTGGCTTGTTTCACATAAATTCTTTAAAAGTGCGCTTGTCCTCTAATTTTAAATACAGAACTGCTCACAGATCAACAAATGTTCTTTTTGTCTTTAACTGTTAATCGTCATTTGTTTCGTGTAAATAATTCTTCTGTTCGTGAAGCTCGTCAATACAAACCAGATTAAATAGTTTGATAATTTTTGAAAGATGCTTGGTTGATAGAAGGTAAAAGCAATAAAACTATTTTTACTATAAAATGAGAGCAAAATTCTGATCGGTTTTGAAATTCTTAAATGTTAAATATGTCGTGGAGGATAATCCAGTCAAGTATCTTGAACCATTCTTCGCTTCCTTTAATTTCCTTGATATTGGGTTGTTCGGAAAGTAATTTCGTATTTTTTTGTCAAAATGAAAAGAAATTTTCGTTTAATGAATAAATTATTTATTAAATTATAAAATTGCCATTCTGGTCTAATACCTTTTGCCATATTTTTGGTAGTAACATGATTACACGCTCATAAAAGTTTTGGTCTTTGCTGTAAAAAAAAACTGATCGAGGTGGTTTTTGGCCTCCTCATTTGAAGGAAAAATTTTGCAAATCAGTTCTGGTACTGATGTACTGTTAACACATCTTCTCCACACATATTGGCTAATTTATTTCTGGCTTGACAGCATTTTTACCTTTTATATAGCAAAAAAGAAAAAAATGACGAAAATGCTGTTTATTGCTCTCCATATTTAAAAGGGCACCATCCAAAAACTACTGCGAAGAATCAGCTGCACTTTTTCACACTCAAGCCTTGCTATATCAGCTCTTAAAACATAAAATGATTTTGCGGTTTAAGTATGAAATTGGGTGCGAAAAATGCAATTAAATCCTTTGTCAGGAAAAAACGAAATTACTTTTCGAACGACCCAATACATGTTAAACTGTTTTACCATTTATTTGAACCCAATTTTTGTGTTTATTTTAATTACCGATTACGTAAACAAAACTTGCAAAACTCTTTTTTTAAAAAAGCGTAAAATATTTCATATTTTAAAAAGCAAGAAACTTTTATTAACCATGAAATTAGACTTTTATTTTCTTACGATCATTCATGATGAGCTTGTAATGCTTTGTATTGAGTAGTTTATGAACAAGAGAATATATTTGATTCGCTGAGAATAAAAACAAGATTGATCATTAGTAAAGAGAGAAACATATTTGACGCAAACAGAAAATATGTTCATCTTTTACCGACAATGCTTCAAAAATAAAACATTATTGTGCTCAATTATATTTTTATATTGTATTACCCTGTTAATATAAATTAAACGAATTAAACTCTACCTGGCGCATGCGTAGAAGTCATGCAGGCTTTAGAATCCACTACCTAGAAGGAACTAAGAAAATACTTTTGTTCTTGGTGTCATTCATTGTGATCGAGCGTTTGGTTGGTCATGATTTTTTATAGATCGACGAAAGATCTTTTGTTGTAAAACTCTACGATATGCATATAAGTATTAGAAAGTAAATAAGAAAATAATATTTCAGAGGAATTTAATTTTACTCTTTTTCTTATCATTAAATCTGTCAATAAGCAAGCAATAGAGGAATGGTGAGAAATGTAGATTCTCCAAGTATCATTGTTAGAAGCATCATAAAGAGAAACTAATATCAACTTTCCTTTTCTTTTTAATCATTTACGTAAAAGAGTAATACTTCGCTTCCTGATTCATTTGGTCGCATTAGATTATAAAAATGTCTTAAACGTTAGCTACCATGTGACCAACGCTTGATTTACATCTATTATTCATTAAGTTAACACCTACTGTTCAATAAAATGATCCTACCATAGTTAAGAATTATCAAAGGACAGGTGATCCGAACACAGGTATAAACCCTAGCAGCAAACTGTTCACATGTAACATTCCATTGTAAATCGAAATTTATTTTGATTATCACTAATTTCTGCTTCTTTAACAGTTTTCCAACTTTAGAGTACCGATGCAAAAATATATGGAACGTGATTTGATGGTAGAGTCTCACTTTGAATTCGAGACCTATTTCTATTCAAAAATGCGCTTTATATTTCACTGCCTGCAAATAGAAATATACCGTATGGAATCAAAACCCTCAAATTGGTACATCAGGAAAAATAAGATTGTTTTAGAAATCGACCTCGTCATTAGACAGCGATTATTTTTTCTTAAAAATCATTTATCAATTAATTCTATAGCAAGCAAGCAGTTACCATGCAGGAGCAAAAACTCTAGATAGCGCTCCGGTGTAACTCGAAAGATAGAATTCTGATTCAGCCATCACATTCGTCATTTGACAATGCCTCTTTATTGTCGAAAGTCCAGTTTGTAAACAATCCTGAACAGGCAAAATATATCTTATAGGATCAAAAGTCTAGCATAGATATTTTGCTATAACTAGAAGACCAGTGTCCTGGCCAGCGGTCATTACAGTCAGCGGACAGCAGTTTAAAATTACGAGGGTTCGTCTATCGGTGTGGAGTACCAATTAAAGTTGTACTGGTTCCAACTTTGAAATTATATGGGGTGGAACCTTCACAAATTCAATCAGAATTCCCCCCTGACTGACAAAGCCACATAATTTTCATATTAGGTCACAAGATTTTTTTTTTTTTTTGTCTGAATGGCAAGCAGAAAAACTAACGTTGTTGTGTTTACATATAAAGCCACAGTTTATGGTTACTGAAATTCCATATTTGAATAAGAATGCTTTAAAAAAATTCATACTTGTTTAAAAAAGCAAATTTCTGTTTTATTTTCAGTTTTACCCGAAAGATCTATCGCCAACTTTGTTAAGTAAGACCTAAACCAACTTGACAGCTGAAATTCGTCTTTTTCGTTATCTAAAAGACCATTGAAAGCCGCCAGTAGTTGGGAGAGAAAATCCTTATCTATAGCAGATGAAGATAGAAGTAAAACAGCCAAGTCAGTCACTCCTAGATTTAGAGTTCAACACTCCCCCTATCCCCTCCTCTTTTTGATCCCTGAAGTGCCTGATCACTGCTTCTGACCCTAGGGTGAAAACGAGAGCAGATCAAACAGAAGATGCGAGTGAAACTGTAGGGTAAACAAATATTTGAGCACTGGGGGTGCTCTGAAGAGTCTTCAAACCAGATAAAAGAACAAACCGTCCGTGAGGCAGCCACTTTTTTACACTGGATCGTAGTAATTGGCTGGATATCGCTTTTTACTCTATACTATAGATTTTTTTTAATAGTTAAGTTTTTTTTCGTGAATTAAATTCTAACTTTTAATGAATAACGACTCTATTAACCTTAAAAGTGATTATAATTTTGTATATATGGGTTAAAGGCTATTTTTTATTTAAAAAGGATGCTAAGGCACGTGATGACAGAAGACTTGTTAATTTTTTCTTTTCTCTATGGCAACGATCGATTTGTTTTCAAAACTAAATAATAAATGCAAGCAACTCCATCACCCATTTGCTTTTTCAATAATTAACAATAAAGATCAAATTTAAACTTTTGAAAAAACAATTGGCATGGTGTTTACTCAAAATAATTTTTTACCCATGGTCAAATGTATATGAAGTGTTCAAAAACAAGAAAACGATTCTGTCCCTTTCCCATTTTCAATCTCAACAATGCATAAATATTTACGGAATGATATTTTAAAGGTGTAGTAATACCAGAGGAAGTGATCTCACCTAACTTTCACGCATATTCCCTAATAAAGCCGAAGTTTTTGAGTTATCCCGATAACAATTTGCATATCCATTGGCTTACGTTAGTTACAAAATACTAACCTTTGATGTGAATTTAGTATTTTTACTGATTTATTAGTGCATCTTTAGTAAGATATTTGGCTGTTAATCCCTGTTATACAGTTAATAGTATCAAGAAAAAAGTGTTATACATGCCTTTTACCAAACGACAAACAGTAGTTTGATACTAAACTGCACTTGTAGTCACAAAATCCCCCACCAGATTGGATTTATTTAAATAATTCGTTTTTGATTTATTGCGTTTGCCAGTTTCTAAAATTACAAGTTCCGTCAAAACAGAAACAGACCGTCTCTCAAAACAGACCGTCAATGCTTGGTTGGATTTCGCTCAAAATTTGACAGGTATCTAGACTATTTATGTGCTTTTGGAACTCAGTGTGGTCCAAAACGTGGAGATTAGTCTAAATCTCTAGTTCAAATTTTTAAACGACCTCAGTACTTTCACTATATGATATACAAAAGAAAGTAAAAAAGACTAAATATATTCCAGCTGAAAAAGGCGCATACTTTTTACGATTGTGTATATATTATTAAAATTTCTAAAAACGTCTAAGTGTAAGAAAATAAGTTTAACTTTTTTTCTTTTTTCCTGAAGTATATAATGCTAGGCACTCTTGTCTAAAATATCAGATTATTTATGATTTTATAACTTGCATTATTGTTAACAAGGTATCAAAATCCTTTTTTAATAATAATTATACAAAAAACGTATATTTTATTTCGTGGAGAGTTTTAAAGAAAAAAAACTGCAAAATATCATTTTTGATCTCAGACTGTGACAAATAAATAATAAGCAATTCATTATATAGAATGCAGATTATTTCATTTGAAAGATTATAAACTATATTAGTATTAAGTGTATGGAATTACTTTAATTCTTCATCAACGAAAGAATGACCTCTCGCCTTTCTTTGATTCCCCTCTCATTGTCTGTATTGTCATCTTAGGACAATAGCATGCATAGCATTTAAAGTTTATACTTGAATTTAGAAAATTATTTAGAGCCCTATGCCCTATATTTTATGAAACTGTGAAAATAACATATTTCTTTTAAGTTAACATATGTTCGAATTTCACAATTTAAAATAACTGCTGCTCATTTAACATAAGAATTCACCTTCAACGTTTTCTCAAAACTTTCTGGTATTCTTTTAAATAAAGGTGTTGTGCCTTTCCCACCATTAAAAACTATGACTTTCGATATTGCTTTTTATAGCACCGACAATCAGTAGTTCCGAAATATAATCTTCTATGTAAATCTAGCGTTCTTTAAAACCTATCATGTGATTTTGGAGTTTCTTTTGGAAATCAATGTCTGGCATGCGGTAAATGCAGAAGTATCCGAAAAGACATTTTGTATTTTGGACGGACTTCTTTTCTTTCAGATGCTGCATTTTCTTATGAAAACAAAATACAAAATAGATTTATAACTTTAGTCACAAGATCAAAATCATTGCATTTTCCAATTATGTTCCCATGCATTCATAAATACAAGCCTTTTAACTCAATATTTGATAAAAATTTACCTTTTTTATGTTAAATCAGTGCACCGAATTTTTTCTATTTGGTTTTTTTTACGTTGTATAATTATCGAGTTCCTTTGTAACAACAAAACGCATTTTGTTATTACAAAGGAACTTGAAAGAATGTACTTTTGAAAGCGAATTGGCGAAAGTATTTTGTGGTAACCCTGTATTTCATCAATATGGTATGCAAGAAGTGAGGTACTATTTGTGTTTGCTGGACCCTCCATTCTCGTCCACTGAAGCCCTTATTGGACACTGCTAGTGAGAATGTCAACAATGATGTGGGAATGGGAGGACCCTGCCCTTGAAGAACTTCCTCGCTGAATGATAATTAGTTCGATTTCAGGTTTTCAGTTCTCACTGGTTCAAAAAGGATATCAACGAATTCTATTGTTAGTTTGATGCTTTTTTTTTCTTACGGTTATTGGATAGTGAGTTCTTGTATTTGGTATGTTATTAAACTTTTTGCCATTGCAAAGATCCTTATTGTAAAGTACATAAAAAAATAATAATGTTAATAATATATTTAGCTTCCAGATATGTCAATATAAATAAATACAAATAGTTAAGAGAAGTAGTCTTAATTTGATACATTTCACGAATCTGTATATATATTTTGATGGAATTCCTTTAATAAAAAGTTAAAGAATAATATATGTTATATAAATATTACCATTCTATTTAAATTTTATTGAGTTTTTATTCCACCCATTTAATGGCTAATTGATATTATAATTTTAATTACATTCATAGGTATACTTCGAGAAATGCAGTTTTTTAACCTTTCCTCTTCAACGATTAATGTTTCTTCTTCAACGATTAATGTCTCCAGGGACACATACATGAAATTGATGAAGTTCAAGTGGGAACAGCCGGATCATCCTTCCTACAGCCAGGACATGTCACTCTGCGATTTTCATGTGTGTAGTCCTGTGAAAGAACACCTGAGTGGGAAGCGCTTCAATTCTGATATCGAACTCAAGGACGCTGTGAAGGACTGGGACAAGTCACAGCCACAAGAATTCTGAGAACAAGAAATTCTTCGGCAATAATCAATGAATCGTTGTGCTCAGGCCTATTTTGTTTACTTTCAATAAAGTCTTCATTTATAACCACAGTTCCATTTGAACAGTCCTTGTAATATATCAAAAATTAAATATGGTTGAGATACTTTATCCAGTACACTTTCCTATCGTCAATGGATGCTGTCACCAATACTATTTTTATATGATTACTTGCATTCATTAGTATTATGAAAGAGTTTAGGATAAAATATTTCAATCAAATTTAATTATTCGGAATTTTTTACAACGAGCAATTGTGCAGTCTTGTATGAATTTAGTCACCCTCATAGTATTAAAATTTTGCTCAATTTATCTTATTTATTGAGCATGAATCTTTTGGTATTTGTCAATTTCTTTTTACATCGCTGCATATTTCTAGAATCATAATTTAGTCCATCAAAACTTTATTGTATGATGATCAAACATTATTGATGATGAAGCAGTTAGAAGATATCTTCTTCAGTTGAACGTAATATAGTATATCAAAATTAAATATGATTGAAATCTATTAGCCAATACATTTTCGTATCGCTATGTAATTCCAATTAGTCAATACCATCTTTCAATATGGTAATGAAACTTGGCACGTTTTTCAATGTAAAGAAGTACCGATAAATTGATATGAACCAAAATAAATTCTAATATACTACCTTTTGCATCGTATATTACAATATAATCTTGGCATATTTTAAATTTTTGCTGATTTTCCTATTGTTTATTTCACACTTTTATTGAGTGATTTAATCATTAATATATTTTGATATATACTATACTTCTAAAGTTGCAATCTTTTTCCTCCCCCTCCCCTAATAAATCACTATTTTTTGTTTCGAAAGTAATTTAAATGAACCAAAAGAAAAAAAGCAGATTTAAAATATAACTACTATCATCTGCTATGTTTACTATCTCGAAACAAGTTAAAAAAGAATGAAAACTCAAATGGTCATGGAGAACTACATCCGTTACTCGAGCACTTCTACCTTCGCTTTAATTGACACCATTTCTAAATGCCAGCCTTAAAAAAGATTAATGCTCGTTAAAAAGGGAAACCCTTCATTTCTCCCGAACATCCTGTAGGCGCTACTTTCCTTTTCCAGGTTGCAAGTGCGAAACCCGATCCAGTCCCCCACATTTATCAATGAAAAGCACTATTTTAATCCCAGTGATAGGGTCATTCTCTTACTTGATGTATGGCCCCCGCTAGAGCTCTGGCGCTCGACAGTTAAAGGGGCGATAAATCAGCGTCCACAAAAGATGCCGCCCGGGCCCTAAGAAGAACTGGCGTCCGGTGGACACACGGGATCCGTCCCCATTTATCACTCTCCCACTCCACTTTAATGGACAACCGGGACAATTTTATTGGAGCCGTGACCGGGATGAACTGCTGCCTGTCTTCTGGCCATGGATCATGGCCGTAGCAGTCCGGGATGATACGCCCGGTTGTTTCTGAGGGGGAGGATGCGGTAATGGATACTTTTATCAAGATGGGGTTGTCTCTGGATCGAATTGCCGAGGAATGGAAGGGAAATGAGTCCGCATAATGAGAAGGACGTAATATCGAAGGAGTGTGCATTGGGAAAGGGTTGGTTATAAGGGTTTTTTTGTATTGTTTTCAACCAAGCCTATGGATAAAATTGGATATTCTTATCTAACACATTCAATCTCCAAACAAAATCTTATAAACCATCTGAATAACAACGAGGATTACTATAATTAAAACTATAATTACAATAAATCCCAACAATAATAACAATAATTACGATAACAATAGTAATACAATAATTACGATAACAATAATAATAAATACAATAATTATGATAAAAATAACAATAATTTCTATAAAAATAACAACAACAATAGCTATCATAATTAATAACCACCATAATTTTGTTTCTTTATGTTAAGAAATTTGTTTCTTTCATTATTAAATTTTTTTTAAGGAATCAGAAATTTAAAAAAAAATTTGTCCACAAATATGGGTGATATGATTTGATAATATTGTTTAGTTTACAAATCAAAGTTAGAAAAAAAAATTAATCATTAGATAGTGAATATTCTGAAGGGGTTGATTATAATGGATTTTGTTGTTTGCATTTTAGTCAATCAAGCCTATATATAATAATAATAATAATAAATACAATAATAATAACAATAATTTTGATAATAATAACAATAAGAATAATTTCTATAAAAATAACAACAAAAATAGTTATCATAATTGATAACCACCATAATTTTGTTTCTTTATATTAAGAAATTTGTTTCTTTCATTATTAAACTTTTTTTAAGGAATCAGAAATTAAAAAAAAATTGGTCCACAAATATGGGTGATGTGATTGGACAGTACTGTTTAGTTTGCAAATCAAAGAAAAAAAATTAATCATCGCGTAGTGAACATTGGGAATGGGTTGATTATAATGGATTTTGTTATTTGTATTTTAGTCAATCAAGCCTATATATAAAAAAAATTGGATTTCTTATCCAACGTAATCGTAGATTTCGAACAAAATCTTATGAAAAAATATTTGAATGAAAGTCAGAATTTTTTGGCTTTCAACGTTTTTACTTTTTGCTAGAGGAAGCATGATTTAAAAAAATTCAGGGTGATGTATTTTGATATATGGGTGATGTGATTGACAGAACAGTTTAATTACAAATAAAGTCCGAAAAAGTTTAATCATTTCATAGCGAACATTGAAAAGGGGTTGGTTATAACGGATTTTGTTATTTGTATTGTTCTCAATCATTCTATAGATAAAATTGAATATTCTTATCTAACACAATCAAACCCAAAACAAAACTCCATTGTTAAATTTTTCATTAGCTGTAAGAAATTTTTAACTTCAATGAATAATTTTTAAAGGAGTCAGGTATTAAAAAAAATAATAATAAGGGCCCACAAATATGGGTGATACGAATGTTTAGGTTGCAATAACATTTAATTTCTTCAGCTCCAGAAAAAATTAATTTTTGAATATACGCAATCGAATTTCAAATATTTGAAAATTTATGTGTTTAATGAGATTATGACTACCCTTCGTCCTGGCATCAGTACATGGAATAGGTACAGATTTGGTACATAGAATTACACTTACTTCCATATATGATGATTTCTCTATCGTAGATTTCTTTCGAATTTTGAACAAAATCCATTCAAAGGAAGTCTATTTATTCGAGTACTAGCCGCCTTTGGCGACCAGCTGGTTCGCCATAAGTAATGCATTCTAAAATTTTCAATTAAGTCGCATATTCATTAGCCTTGAAGCAATTCCGGGCAATGATTGGCCTGAAATTAAAAATGTTTTTTTCTGTGATGCTTCCAAAATATTAAATATGTTTTTTTAAAGAAAGCGAAAAAGAAAAAAAAATATTAAATTAATGATACAGATATTGTCAACGATTATAGAAATATGCCATTAAGTCGGGATTTCAATGCATATGCTATCTAAATTCAATCAGATTTACCGTAAATAAAGAAGATTTATTGAATAAAATGATTTAGATATTGCAAAAGATTATAGAAACCTTTGCGTTGCATTTATTTTTTTTCGAAAATATCACATTTTTTGTTTCTTTTATTTTATCCAGTCACGTGCTAAAAGTATCATTTCTTTAGATTTATTTTGCGATGATAGTTTTTTTTATTCGAACATCCGGCATTCTTTTATTTTATCCAGTCACGTGCTAAAAACATGGTTAAAATATTTCTTTAAAAATTCGTTAAAAATAGAAGCTTACGTTATAAATTAAAAAATCTGATACCGTTAGAAAGCTAATTTTTTAATCTTTAAATGGATATAAAAATCATGTTTGTGCAATAATATTTCTGGAAGTTATAGCGGAAAAACGTCGAAATTTCGCTTAAATTTTAATTAATTCAAATTCTAATTAAAAATTCGAAAAAAGGGCTCCGAGGTGCACATTCCCGACCTCCAAGGTATACATGTGCCAAATTTGGTAGCTGTAGGTCCAACGGTCTGACCTGTAGAGCGCCAACACACACACACACACACACACACACACACACACACACACACACACACACACACACACATTGAGCTTTATTATAAGTATAGATATAGATAAATGAGCTCAATAACTACAAAACACAAAGAGAAAGAGAAGCTGCATAGCATTTTGTATATATATCTAAAATATAAATACTTATCAAATTTTTAACCAAATCCTTCAAATGGTTGTCATTGGGTCAGTCTGTACTTTCTCATATTTGTAAAAAAAGTAAATTCCCGTTAAAGATGGTACAAAGCTTTGTACAAATACGTAATTACACAGACTTGGTACATAGGTGTACAGGCTAGAACCATCGATGGATCGCAGACATCTATATTTCGTAACACCAATAATATATTTCGTTCACCAATGCCGTGAAAAAAAATCTTCAATGATAATCTTCAGGTGATAAGACATTTAATGGAAAGTATATTAGAAAGTTTCTAGAAGATTACATCCATTGTTTAAAAAATATGCTGGATTTTTATTAATTGGTACAATATATGCATCAGATATTGGGCAATTTTAGAGTTTTTATATTCCAAAAATGTATTATGAAGTAATATATTTTTTAACATAATTAAAATTTATTTTGAAAGAAATCTTATCTGAATAATTTTTATTTATAAGTTATGGCGTTTAATGCTTATGAACCTTGACAATCTGTGCAAACGATTTATATTTCATTTCATTTTAATTATGTTTTCATTGAAATGAAAATTGCACTATTTAATTTTATAGTAGGTATTAAAGTTATTCTAATTAATTTCATTCACATTTAATGCTTAGTTAGAAGTATTTAAAAAAAGAAAAGAAGAAGTTATTGGACAAAAGACATTCATATTTTTTTAAGAATTGAAGAGTAATATAAAATAATTTAACTTTTTAAGAATATTTCCGCTATTTCCTAATATTAAATGTTAATATCTAATCCTAATAAATAATATTATCTAAATTTACAAAGATGGGACCTTTTTAATATTTCATAGAAATTATAAATGAATGTTATGAATGAATAATAAATGAATGTTATAATAAGAATTCGCTGCGTATTTTATTAACTGATAAAGAAAAGAAATGGAAATTTAATTACATTAAATACTTCTTGTTTCATCCGTTGTTTGAAATGCGAAAATAAGCCACAATTTTCTAAATTAATTTTTAATTTTGAAAGTGTCGTAAATTTCGAATAATTAGATTCATATTCTAATGTTGAGCTTCTGTTATCAAGCAATTTGACTGAATATCATATATTCTTTCCAAAAATCATTAGGAGCACTATAGTTTTTAAATCATTTGAATATCGTTATTGAGTTTATTTTTTTCTCTTCATATCTAATTAGTTTATCTCCTTAATTACAAACTGTTGCATTTAATTTTATTTAATGGAAGGAAATAGTTTTTAAACTGTTGTTACTGGATAGATCATTATTTTCTCAATTCTGAATAAATTTATTTCTGATTTTATCTTATTAATCATTTTTAAAGTATAAAGAAAAGGACGAAAGAGCTTCTTTTGTAACTTTGATTTACAAACCATTTATCCATGAAGATGTCTAATTTTAATTGCAAATAGCCTGCGTGTTATCTTAATTACAAACAGTATACAAATGCGGGGGCAACAATGAAGGCTGCTAAATTGCAAACGGAAATCATGTTTAGAAACATTCGAAATATCAGCTGCAACGCAAACAATCCATTCTAGAAAGAAAATACTGCTGCTATTAAGTTGTTTCAACCAACGTAATGAATATTTTAATGGATCATTATTTCGGAATGTCAGAAACGCCTTTGCCAAAGTTGCCAGTGTCTTCAGCCAACGGCATCATCAGCAAATCTATTTCAAAACCTTATCAAAAAGGATCTCCAGGAAGTCTTTTCAAAACTGAGAAGCAAGTTCATTGTTTTGCTGCCTCTGTGCGGTTTCTGCTTAATTGAAATCATTTAAAACAAAGCCCAAAACATCCCCTACCAAAAAACTCGCCAACAAAGTACAGTAATAAAAAAAGTAAGACCAAATCGTCGCCTCTGATCTCCATCTTGTCGGTCCAACAACACGCCAAAATAATTACACGTTCTCGACGCCATGTTTTTTTACCACCCCCTTCATTCATTTCAATCTTCCTCTCTTTTTCGCTTTTATTTTATTTTATTTTCATTATTTTTTTCCCACTAATTCTTCTCACGTTCGCCTCTCTCCATTCCGTCTGTCAGTCCGTCCCTCTAATTATCTGGCGGACATTTTGTGTTGGAAATAAACGAGTGGCGAAATCTCTCTATTTGAGCGGCAGGTTTTATAAATGATGCTTGGTTTGGAAACAATGACAGCTCATTTGAGATTCGACAAGCTCAGTCTTTTGTCACGAGCCCCATTAATCTGCCAGCTATTTTCTTTTCTTTCTTATTAGCATTCAGGGTTTGCCGTAGTTGGCTGCAGGGGAAAAAATATGGCCCAGATTTGATCGCCAATCTGAGATCTCCCATTTCACCTCATCGCGCCAAACGTCCAGCTGATGTTTCATAAGGGAGAATATGATAGTGATTTTCCAGGCTTTCTTTCAAATCAAATCACTTTAACTATACTCTTTTTCATAGAATTATTATTATTTTTCAGTTAATTATGATGTGGTGCCTTCCAGGACATACAAATGATATGAATTTTCCTTAGCTTCTTTGACTTTTCCTCTCACTATATCGTCTTTGAATCTTTATAGTAGTCACACAGTTACGAAACTAATAATAATAAAAAAAGAATTCTAGAAATAAGAAAGGCTAATGTATAAGTATGTCAGGTTTTTATATTCAAAATCGGTTGAACTACAATTAGCAAACATTGCATGTGCGCGATATATTGGGACAGAAATACATGCTTCAGCAATTTTAAATTTTTTTTAAAAATTCGAATTTAGATAAAGTATATTTTGACATTTTCACATAATACTACTTCGAAATAGTATAATAATACAAAAATAATTTTTGTATCTTTCTCAGATTTAACTAAATATTTTTTCAGTGATGCCAGTTTAGATACTGTAATTTATTTTTGTGTAATTTAACTTACTTCTTAAGATATTTTTGAATATATTTTACAATAATATTTCCATTCCGAAATTTCCAAAATATTTTCGTTATATTAATATTTGACTTCAGAAATAGTGATGAAATTTTTAAAACTCACTTTTAAAAACAGTTTTGCTATCTTGTCTTTTTTTTATTGTATTATGACGATATTTTTAAATAGTATCATATTAATTTGAGCTCAATGAATAATATAATAACAATAAACAATATAAACACAATGAACATTACTGTATATGGTTCCAAAATAATACTGGAACTTACTATAAAATCTAAAGCATGAAGATTCTTTACCAGGAAGTCATTAAGGTTAATTAAGATACGAAAAATTCAATTGAAATTTTATACTGCAAATAATTTGAGAGAAAAACTGTAAAGGAAATTCAAATTAAACAAGCAAATTTTCAAGAATTTTTTTCCTTCTGGTCACGGTGATTTTTTGTAAAGCCTTTTTGCACTTATACTTAAACGTAAGAAAGAAGGATGCCCTTGGAAAGCTTTTGTGACCTTAATATCAACAACAATATGATTTTATTAGAAGTTGCGGCTAGAAGTTTTATTAGAAGACTTTTCATTACCAAAATATTATTCAAATTATGGGTTACGTCCCAGTCTAAGATCACATGCTTGAACTCTAAAGGCATGAAACATTTATAAAGCTTAGACCAGTCCGAATTTTCAGTATTAATAAGTAAAAATAATTCAGAAACTCATTGAATAATTATTTCCCCTATTTCCCCATATATTAATATCATTTTTCATATTTTTTTAAAAAATTTATTAACTTGGACACAGAACCAAATGGGATTGCATGTACGAAGTTTAGAGTTTCAAAAATACTGAGAACACAGATACTCCTTTTATTAAAAAAAATGCTATTATGATTTTAGAAGACATTTCCTCTTGAAACATTTTTTTAATATTAAATTCAACATACAAATTTTTATATTAAACATAAAAATTTTGGGAATATATTTAATTTAACTCTTTTTTCCAACTGTCAGATCTCACATTTTGTGGATATTTGCATGTGATGAGCAGTAATTAAAATTACTTATAATTTAATCGAAAATTTATATGAAAATTATGGAAACATTTTTATTTTTATTTTAATCTTTAGCATATGAGACTTTAATCTGAAGTCTCAGAAAAAAAAAAGAAAATTTTTATCGTATTACATACATTAAATAAGAACGTGAAGTCTATGGAGTTTATGGGCATCATGCCATTGAGGATTAACATTTCGAAATGATTACTTTAAACAATGTTCACTCCCTACTTTCTAAATCTAATGCTATAATACGAGGAATGGTTGCCAAGCCGAAAATCGCCCCAGAATTAATAAACTCCGGTAAACTTGGGGATCTGGGGTTTTTGGCCACGAGGAATCGATTGGCGCCGGTTTTGAAGCGCTACGGTCGAGCAGTTCGGAGTTACAGATAGGATATTTTCAAACTTTATTAGTTCGCCATAATGGCTACTTAAATTTTCAAGCGGTAACGTGTTGCCATCTATAGCCAATATGGCGAACTAATAAAGTTTTATGTTTATG
>JAPMOQ010019505.1:818242-839380 GCA_026543055.1 Argiope trifasciata
TCTTCGAGTTAGCTTCGATACCTGTTTTCTCCGAGCGGAGCTCGGTCCCCCGCTGGTTAATGTGTAAAGTGAGCAATGTTTTAAAACGAGATTAAAGTGAAAAGTGTTTGAATATTCTATAAGTAGCTCAAAAGAGGACGCAAAAAGGTCTCTAATGTGATGTTCCTCCAAATTAATTGAAAAGTTTTTTTTTTTTCGCTATTTAAACTTTTTTTCGCTTGACATTTTCAATGTTTTGCGTCTATAGTCTTCCATTTTTGTATCGAATTATAACGCGTACATCTGATTTAATTTTAGCCTCAAAATTTAAAAATTCAACCCATGTACGACGAATAAATATCAAATTAAGACATTAATATCAAAATAGCTCACTGTAGGGTTAGGAACAAATTATACTGCCAAAGTTTATCATTCCTTAACACTAGTTATTTCAATATTGTCTTTGAATTTTAACTAGGATTATCAAGTTATGAATTTTTACCCGAAGTTCAGATGCGTGGATGGATTCTGAGATCGTAAAAACCTTGAAAATATATATTTTCGTCAGATTTCCAAATTAACTATCAAAGATAGTCCGATTTTTATCTCTGAATTTGAAAACGTGAATAGTATTTGAATCAAATTAAATTTTATACATCATCACTTGCTGATTTACTGCTCTTTTTATTTTCCTTATTATAATGTATATTGGATTAAGGGAATGTTTTTTCAACAAAATTACTAGATTTTATTGAACTTTTTTTTCCAGAGAATACTGGTTAAAGGAAAAAGTAAAGAATTAGGAATAAAACTTAAAAATGTGTTTGTTTTTATTAAACAAATGTTGATCGAAATAAAGACAATCATAAAGATCACCAAAAAGAGATAAATTTTTCTTTCCATTTTCTGAATAAAAATTTATCAGATCGTTTTCAAAAATTCTCTTTTTTTTAAAGATTTATGTGTATATTGGAAATTTTTCAACAAAATTTATCATCAAAAGATTGCTAAAAATTTGCAGATGATAGCCCTATATGCATTGATATATAAATATAACAATTAATGAAGAAAAATCGTGGCTGAAGAGAGAAAACATACTTGGAATGTTTGATTTCGTTTTATTTCATCCTTGTAAAGACAGGCAACATGGATAAATCACACCCGTTTACAGCACGAAAGAAGAACAAATGAGCGTAAAAGAGAGGGCGAATAATACAATTTTCCCGGTGCTTATAAACAATTAGGGATTTCTTGTACAAGTCGATCACAGGCAAAGGATTCATAGGGATGTTTTGGAATAAGTTATTCCGATCAGCAATTTTCTCTCAGAACGTGAGAATCGTTGATTTAAGCATTTTTAAAGAGATTTCTGTTGCATCATTCAAATTTAAAAAAATGGAATGGGATCAGAAAATAAGAGAATATTTTAGAATGAAGGTATAGAGTAAATTGAACTGAAAGTTAGGATATTAGTCAAGCTTAAATTAGATTTTAAAACATCATAACGCTCACACATGAATGACTTGAAATGAATATTGACTATTCATTAGCTGTAATTTATTAAAATGAAACATTTATTTCTAGATTTCAGTTTCAGATATTCTAAAGCATCGAAACAAGTTCCGAATTCGAAAAATATTAAATATATTTAATATTTTGAAAGTAACACACACACGCATATATAAGTTAAAAAAATATAATTAAAATATTAAAATATTTTATTAAAACATAAATAAGCCCTTCCTGGTCATTTAACTCAAATAATCGTTACTTTTTCAAATAGATAAATATTTTTTTCTTTACGAGATGTAATGATTAAGGGAATCTCAATAAAATAACCCTTCTGGAGATTAAAAATTTGCAGCAAAAATTGTAAAGAGCAATTCATCTGTACTTAGAATTAAATGCCTCAATTAACTTTTTTACAATTCTGCTTAAACAGTCATTTTTAAACATGAAATATCTTCTTAGAAATAACATTAGGGTTGTTCAGTTCAAATTCAGTACGCTTCAAAGGAGATGAGCAATCGAATTCGGGCGCTGTCCTAGCTAAAGGGCAGATTTAAACTATTTTAAATACACGTTTTACCAGAATAGAAGAATCAGACTGCGATTAAGCGCCAGTTATTACACTCCTGATATGCTAGCGTGCTATTTGACACTTAGGCCTTCCACAGCCTATTTGTATTCCAGACACGTTGAAAAACCTCCCACAGTCCGCCAAACTCCAATCTTTTATTCACCTCAGATAAGCAATCAATTTTCTGTTGGTCATTAATTCTCCTGTTTTAAAAGGTAAGAAATGAAATACGATCGCACGTTCATGATGTGTGTCGTAGTCAGCGCCTGCAGATGCAGGAGATTAAGTTCTGACACTTAACAGGATGGACGGCCTTGAGCGCCACCATCGAGAGACAGGTACACTACAACTTTAAAATGAACACGCCTAGATGTAAGTAGATAGATCTTTAGAAATTCTGATCTCTCTCCTGCAGAGAGACCACGATGGCGTCGTACATGCAACCATCAATGCATGACGGATTCGACGAAATGTTCCAACAAACGTGCATGTCGAGAGCGCTTAGGGTGGGCAAGATAAGCAACTGGTGGTCAAAGGGCATTTGGGAAAACATTATTAGTTTTCTTTTCCGATCATTATTCTTACATATTTTTTGCTCCTCAAGGATCTCGTTTTGGGTCGAAACGTGGTTTTATTATTATTTTTTTTGACAATTTCTCTTTTTGTGGTTGTTGTTCGCTTCTCTAACTGTGTACTACTTCTGTCATGAAGGTTGCGTAGGTAACAATAAGCCTCTTAAATCAAAACTATTCTTTGTACTAAACTATACGTCGATGTTTTTGCTTACTTAGACTGAGACCTGATTTAGTATTCTCATCCATATTTTGTAGTTTTATATCTGTCTTATTAACATGTCAACCAGTATAAAATGATCGATTTCATGGCCAACGAGGTACGTTTACGATGGATTTTGTTACAAGGTTCATTTACATCCAGTTTAGTTGAAAGGTTCAGTTACAAAAAGTTCAGATTCTAGGTTTTTAGATAGTCGACGATTGCTTAGAGAGATTAATAACAATTATTTATTTTGCTTCCTTTATGCGTTAAAATGGCCGGTATTTATATGTTTAGCCAGTGGTGGATTTCTGTATAAGCAAATTATAAAATTGAAATTAATCATGCATCATTTTAAGCTTACGTGATACCTATAAAATTGTCACATCACTTGTATTTTGGAATCATTGAAGAAACCATATTGAAAGTGCAGAAGAGAATGTGCTCAAGAATAATCATAGTTATTATCAAGAATAATAATCAATGCAATTTCATTGAGTGAGAATCGACCCTTTTGCAGAAATTGGATATCGTTAAAAGTCAGGATTTAATTATATCAACATCTTGTTATGAAGTAGTTTAATGAATATTTGGGGAGCTTCGGACTTTTTAGCCAGTTGATGAGGACGATACTTGAGCCGATATTTCCTTCGCCAAACTTTCGCACCAAATCACTTAAGGAACGATAAATGCACGTCGCCATAATTTACGGGTCAACAAACACATTGAATTTTCAATGGTATCGGGTTTGAGGTACTTTGAACTTGAAGCTGAAATATAAACAATAAAAACAAGGAAATAATAGTTTTTTTTTTCAAACCCTCTTATTTTTTCCTTGTCACTTTAGTTTTCGAAGCTGTATAGTCAAAAGAATATCGAAAGAAAAGTTATCATTTCTAATGTAATTAGTATTTATTACAAAATTTTCAATTTCCTTCATTTAGTCTGTTTCAGATATTTCTAAAATTCTTTGAAATCCAAGATAGATTCCATTCGTGTTTTGTGAACGAATTTTGATTTTAAATTAAATTAAATTAGAGTCTTAAACAGTTGGCTGTTTCATTTTCTTCATTACGTAATAAGATGACACCTTCTATTTTGGAAATTCTTATTTTGATTCAAGAAGAAATCCATTGAATACTTGACTTATCTAGGTATTCGAAATAATTTAATAATGAATTATAATTATGAATGGTTTATTTTTTGCTTACAACTATCGAAATTCTAGAAATCGATGCACGTATGGCATACGCGCAAAACAGTTAAACGGTTAATTATTAACATGCATGCCAGAAAATAAAGAGAGTTTTATTCAAAATCTGAGAAAGTTTATAGCATTTTAAATATTTCTAGTACTTTATTGTTACTTTATTCTAGTACCTGTATTTAAAGACTTCTAGTACTTTAAATACAAGCACATATACTGAAGAATATAGAAAAACTAATTAAGCAAGGGATTATATTACAGAATTTTTAAAAAATAAAAAATATGTATTTTTTCTCAGAACTGTTGACCTAAAAGCTGACCGCAGGGCAAGGATTATCATTATCCGCAATCAAATTCACCATTCATCTTCTTCGACTGTCAACAGCAGTTTTTGCGCAGTAAATCAGATTTGAATTTCAACCCCTTTCCTCTAAATAATATGTCCGTTGCTTTTCAAAGAACTCTTCCGTCGACAGTCTCATTTGTCTGTCAGTGTGGAACGCAATCAGTCTGTCATCCAGAAATCCAAATATCGCTAACGCCGCATTCAAGTCAACCTATAAATCTACTACTTAAGATTTCACTCGTAATAACACAGGCGATGACAACCCGGAGAGGTAAATATTTAGATACATTATCTACCGAAATTCACTCAACACACAAATTTATCTCGAGATCCACCTCGACGCGCTGTTTATTGTATTTTATTATTTTTTAATGCACCGTCGATGAGAAATGCACTCGTCTCAAATTTGTGACTGATGGAGCGGTGAGGTATTTACGCGGCGAAGTGGTGAACTATTTACGGATTACTTTTGCTCATGATGAAAGCACAACGGTTGCGTCAAAGGATCATTGAAGATTTTCGGAGTTTTTTTTTGTAGGTTGTTTTTTAATTTTAAAGTGTGGATCGAAATATGAGCAAACAAGGCTGATTTCAGATATCGTAGAAATTCTTTGTAATTGGAAATAGATCATTTTTGACATGCTCCCGACAAGAACTGTCCCTTAACTAAAACGATCAAGTGTCCGAATTTAATATATTTATTTTCTCTGCACTTGTTTCATCATATATGGTTGCAAATACTTACATTAAATAAAGAACTAATTTCAGGGTAATTCCCAAAACTTTTCTATAAAGGTCCTTTCCCAGTAAAAAAATTGTGGATTTTAGATAAGATAGAGACGCCTTTATTGGCAATTTGCGCACAATAGTTTCCAATACTGACCTTTATCGTAAGTGTAAAATTTTTGCCGAATCTATCATTTGATAATTGGCGAGATATCCTTGGCATGCAGTTAATAGTACAAGAATTGAATATGTATTTTAAACACGTTTTACAAAGATGACCGAGCAAAATTTGATATAAAACTTCAATAGTAGTTGAAAAATCGTATGCCTTATTTAATGTATTTAATTTTTATAATTTATCGGCTGACCTATAGGCTATTAGTTCTTCCACAGATTTGATTCAAAATTTGATACAAATACACAAATTTCACGTACAATCTAATAAAATTTTATTCATTTAGTTGCCATTGTTTTGTAATTATCGCATTCACTTATTATTGTGTTCGAGTAATAGTGATAGAAAACGCCATTGGAATGGATTTCGCTCAAAATTTAAAATTTAACAGAAATAAATTTGGTTAAAAAATTATTTTCCAAATGTCATTTGTCTAGTTTAACGGGTGTTTGAATTATCTCTGTTTTATACAGACAAACATATTCCAATTTTTTTTTTCGAGAGTGTTTTGAAATGTGAAGATTGAATAAAATCTTGGAGTAGAATTTTTTGACGATTACAATCCGTTTTCTATACCTGATGTACGTGAAAGTAAAAAATAGTTGAAGTGTGAAGTTTATTCTACAAAAATTGAACAATTATTCGCCTTAGTTAATGATCGTTCCACCTCAAAAAGATGATAATCATAAACGACAGTTAGAAAAATAATAATAAAATGAGTAAATAATTTATTTTATTTTAAGAATTAGAGTTTAAAGCTTTCTTTTTAATTTTCACCTTACATACAACAAGATCACATTAACATATCTAATGATGCAGGAGAAATATTAATCTCAAGAGAATAATTGCGTTTAGAGAATAATTTATTCCATGATGTATTATGAAGGTTGTTTAATTTATTAAAAGTCTCCACCTGAAAGATAATGATCACCTCTTGTCCATTCTAGTGATGCGATTTCTCTCTTCTCTGCCGAGCCCACCCCTCCCCTGGCACTTGTCATTGACAAGGCAGATGACTAACGAGTCGTTCAGATTTAATCCGAATTTTGCGTCTCTTGTTCTTTCAACAGTGCCATCTAGAACAAAGAATACGAATTAGCTACTCAAGCGTCATAACTCTTTTAATGGGGTGACTTCCATCATACCTTTCATTCACTCATCGGCAGATCGTAATTTAGACCTGGATAAGAGAACGATCACCTCTAATTACTACCCCTAGGTGGCATTAATCTCACCTTTTGACCACGGAAGATTTATATGCTCACCATACACGCGGAGATTCTTCCGCCGGCGGAGTTCGAGCTCACAGACCAAGGGATGCGAGTCAACACCCTACCAACCATGCTATCTCGGTCCTTCCTTATATTTAGAGATGAGAAGCTTCCGGTTTGGTGATTGGTTCTCGCCCACCAAAAGAATATAAAAAGGGCATGGTGTGATTGACCAATAATTAAGACTCATGACGTCATTCGAGGAGGAGGAGAGGGTTGTCATGCTCTTCTGCCGTGGCCAATCATTCAGAATAGAACAGTTGATTGTGATTCCCTGAGGAGTACAGCAATATTAGTCCGCTAGGTATTAGTCCGCTCCGATAATAGAGATAATAGCATCTGTTAAGTACTTTGGTGCCAGTGCACAAGTTGGTATATTCCCATTCCCATTTGTACACATTTTTGATATTGAGTGGGTTTTCAGTCTTAAAATGTCTTGTAAACATTTTTAATAGCATCTCAAGGTTTCCGATTAGTTTTCCATTAATTAAAAAAAATATGACTAAAATAAATGAATTTCTGGATCATCAATGACTATTAAATCGCTTTAAAATTTTAAATGCAAAGGCAGAAATATATTTACCTAATAGTTATTGGTACTTATATACGTGTGGTTACTTTAGAACTTAAAAAAAGTTTATAGCTTTTTTTTTTTTTGCAAATCAAAATTTACTGTCGACTAAGTATTGAGGGAAAAAAAGTTTTCGTTAGAAAAAATAAATCAGCCATCAAATATGCAAAAACATCACTTAAAAATCATATCCTCGAGTTATTCTTGCTGTAAGTAATGAAAGAAACATTTAGATACTTTATGAGATGAAATAATAATTGGAACTGTCGCTTGAAGGAGGGCGGGGAGGGGGGAGAAACATTTATTTGCTGAATGGGGGGAAAAGGGGGAGGAGGAAGGGAAATCCAAGAAGAAAAATGAACAACATTCTCATATGAATGACAAATCGGGATTTTTCTAAATAACCAGCGAATGTTATTAAGAAAATGCTGCCATCGAAAGAAAAGGGGAATTGACATTTAGAGGAACAGTGGTGTTTTCATATGGTTTTAATTTCGCCTCATTTTTTGTATTGAATTTAGAGATTGGTCATCAAAACATTTGAAGGGCTTGAAATATGAAGTTATTTAAATTACTAATAAAAAGCCTATAGTAAAAGAGTGAAGCTTCCTTTAGGTATAATACTCTGATTTGCCATGTCATTGTTTTGGATTTCATGCAGTATAGGATTTTTATTATGTGAACTATACAAAAAAAAGTATTACAATTGTCAAAAGATTCGGTGGATTTCCAAGTTAAATGACTCATATCCTCCCAAGTCTAGAAAACACATTTTTATAATTATATCTGTCCGTCCATGAGCATCATTCAACACACTTCTACTAATGATGATAAAATTGTTGCATGATTTTTGCAATAAATAAGCAGATTTCTATTAAATTTTGATAAAGATCCATTTAAAGAAAATCTGTCTACCCGGCTACGTGAATACAAATGAGCATGACAGTTAGAAAATTTAGTTGATAGGTAACATTTGATGCGTAGGTTTAGTATCTAAATTATAAACATGCATCAAATTTGGTGCCAAATTCTTGGAGGATTGTTCGTCTTTCGAGCCACACTTTTGCTTGCTTGCATACGAGTCAATATAATAAACACAAATAAAAAACTCATTGATTTAAATAAATGAAATTAGTTGTGAAATCTTTCGACATAAATTTTAATTCTGAACCAACTGTGGACTTAAACAGGTATTAACAAAAAAAGTTGCATAATACATATAAATTTTTCTGTACTACATTACGCTGCATACAAAATCGAGATGACCATGTCAAAGGTCCACCATTTTTCTGGTGATGAAATAATAGATTTAATAGAGAGTATGAGAAAACGTTTTGGGGAATTATTTATAGTTGTTTTTATTAAATTATCTTTTAAAAATAAGAATGTATCTAAATATCTACCTCAAAGTGTTTGCAGACACAGAAAATAATGTTCACTCATCTAGAGAATGTTACTTGTTGCATCGATATTTTAAATTCTTTGTTTCTGATCGTTCACCCAATTAAAGATGTATAGATATCTTACCCAATATTATTTCTCGCATAGGGAACGAGCCATCAGAGATGAGGATGAGAAACTTTCAGCATGGTGGTTGATTCTTGCCGTCTGGGTGGGTAAAGAATTGGTGTGGGGCCAACTTCTCTCTACTGACGACAGGACATATTTCCCTTGGGAATAGTTGTACCATGATTAGTGACAGCCCATAGAGAATCCAATCATAGTTCAAGCCAGTGTCCTGTCGCTGCAATCCATTTATTAACATTAATTCCTGTACCTTAGTGGCGGATCGAAGTTGTCTGTTCAGGTACCCAATACTATAATTTTATCTCGATTCTGTATTGCAAATATACAAAGAATTTATTGACGGTCTAATACAACAGCCTTTACGTCTTATCGAAGGCACAGGTACTCTTTGCCTTAGTTATATCCAAAATTTATTTCATATATTTTGTCTATACAAGTGTGGCTCGACAATATTTTCAACTAATTTTGATTGGGTGCAAAAATTAGCTTAAGAATGCAGAAAATTTTCTTTTATTTACTTTAACACTAAAAATACTTTTAGAGTAAGGTTATTGATCAAAATTAGGGATAGAATTATAAATAAATATTTCTAAGAATATTCATTGTATTGCTTTATTTTTCAATCCCCTTTTTCTTTTTAAAAATTCTTTGTAAAAACAGTTTTAAAAAAGGATTATTGATGTTAAAAATGCTTTAAAATTAAATTAAAATGAATTAAAATAATGTTATAGAAAATTAATTTATATCTGTTTTAAATTGTATTTCTACGATCTTGCTAAATAATTTAATACTTAAATTGATACAGATGTAATAGATTATGAGGAAATAAAATACCAGTGATTTTAGTGTGGTGAAATATTCCAAGTCAAGTCAATTTTAGCATAGTTTCAAAGATTTTCTTAAATTTCCAATGTTCCTCAATATTTCAATTTCAGTTATTTCAAACAAAAATGTTTTGTCTAAATATTATAAACATAAAAGAAGATTAATGCAATTTTCATGCTAGAATCTAACCAAAAAAAAGTATGTCGGTGAAGAGGAAGTTTATAATATTTTTAGAAAATGTTTAAGTTTCCCAGAAATTAAAAGAAAATTTAAGGAGATTCAAATTTATATTTTACAATATCTTATATTTTGCTTTAGGTTAAATTTGTCTATTTTTACTTCATTTGCAAAATTTTCATTTTAACGATATCGAAGCAATATGACGACGACAAGTCTTGACGATCATCAAGACTTGTGATAAGATGACTTGTCATAAGTTATGCAGTAATTATGATTTGTTATAAATTATTCTTAAAACTATAATATTGAAATTAATAGAAATAGAATGGAAATTAATTTAATATTAATGAAAAAGGGATCTTGAATAATTTTGTAGTCATTTGGGTTACTTAGTGATTTTCATATTAAGCCAAGATTGTTTAGCTCTATTGGACAAAAGATGCCAAGTTGGTATCATAATCGAGTTTCCTTGGCGATTTTAAGATTATCTAGATTGACAACACGAGTTGCTATTAGGTTGTTCGGAAAGTAATTTCGTTTTTTCCTGACAAAGGATTTAATTGCATTTTTCGCACCCAATTTCATACTTAAACCGCAAAATCATTTTATGTTTTAAGAGCTGATATAGCAAGGCTTGAGTGTGAAAAAGTGCAGCTGATTCTTCGCAGTAGTTTTTGGATGGTGCCCTTTTAAATATGGAGAGCAATAAACAACATTTTCGTCATTTTTTCTTTTTTGCTATAAAAGGTAAAAATGCTGTTCAAGCCAGAAATAAATGAGCCAATATGTGTGGAGAAGATGTGTTAACAGTACATCAGTACCAGAACTGATTCGAAAAATTTTTCCTTCAAATGAGAAGGCCAAAAACCACCTCGATCAGTTTTTTTTTACAGCAAAGACCAAAACTTTTATGAGCGTGTAATCATGTTACTACCAAAAATATGGCAAAAGGTATTAGACCAGAATGGCAATTTTATACTTTAATAAATAATTTATTCATTAAACGAAAATTTCTTTTCATTTTGACAAAAAAAATACGAAATGACTTTCCGAACAACCCAATAGTTGTCAGAATGGCGACAATACGCATTTATTGGTGATTTATTTCGGGACCCACAAAATTCAACTAGCCAAAAAGGGTTTTATTTATACATTTTTTAAAATTTAATGTATCTTAAGGAATTTTTTCTGAGACAAAGTTATTGGTGGAAAGTGATGCAATTTCATTAATTTTAAATTAAAAATTTGATTTAAAAAGTTTTGGAAAGGGCTTTTTCATGAGAAAATATTATCAAAAAATGAAATTTGATAACTCTATATCTAGCGAATTATTCAATATAACAAATTGAACGATTTTTTTTTTATCATGAGTAATTACATGGTGAATTTCACTGGCAGTATGCGAATTTATAAGTATTGCCCTGTTAATAATTGCTCTTAAAAGAAATACTTGACAATTTACAAATATTTAAGCTTTACTGAATGCATTATTTGAATCTGTCCACTCCAGATTTAAAATAAATATTAAGAATTTGTAGTGCTGCTTTCTGAGCAGTGGGTTTCATGATTAGGGAGATAGCTTTAATGGATACTGAATGGTTACTTTGTCAATAACATTTGCATCTTGGTGACAAACGTAAGGTCCATTTGCAGGGAAAAAGAACTGAAGAACTCAGAATATTCAGGAATTTTGGTGAAATCTCGATTTGAACAGAAGATAAGATATCTTTCTAGTAACTTTTGATCATATCATGGAAACAATAAAATATCGAGAAGCAGCGTCAAGCAATCATTAGAATTTAATCTGATCTTGTAACTAGGAGGAATCTTCCTTGGATTGTTCAACTTCAGTTAGTTTTCCCAGAATTCTTTATAGCATTGCGATTAGGTAATAACGATTTGCTACGAATGCGTGCTGTTTACTCTAAATGTTGTTCTTCAATACGCTTCAGCTATGTTTTGTTATAATGTATTCGTGTTTTTGAGTAGAATAAACTGTCATTACTTATTACAGAGCTAAATGGACCCGATAGATTCGGGCAATATTAGAACAATATTTATTTTCTTGGACCACATAGATAAGTTGTACTTTTTGTATGCAAGGAGAACATATTGAATTTTTACAATTCAATGAATTTACCATGTACTGAGGCTCCTTACATTGTCTCCCAATGTAAAGAGTTTCGTAATGCTTAATATATTTATAGAGCTAAAGTTTTTAAATTTAAAAAAAAAATCGATTCAATTTGATTTTTTGTGTGTAAAATTTACTTTTTGAATAAACTTAAATAAAAATCAATTTATCTGCTTTTTAATGTTTAAGTTTCCCAGAAATGAAATTAATTAAAAATAACACTTCTTGAAAAAACATGAATAAATTGATACTTAAAGTTCTTAATCAAGTACTTTTGGCTATTATTTGAAATAAGGGAAATCGAGTTAATCCAAATGAAGTACAAAGAACAAAATAATCAGATTTCTGTTTCCATTTTTATTGCTTATATTAATTTGAAGCTCACTGAAAATAAAATGTAGAACTGAGAAAAATTCAACCATTGTAATTTGTCAAAACGAGATCTTGAGAAAAAGAATTTAGAATGAAAAGCTATTAATAAAATAATTTTACACACAACCAGCTAGTTATTAAAAAAAATTTCAGTTTTGTTCAAATGGGAAAGGAAGATTCCCCGAAAAGAAATGATCTTTCCTTTTACTAAAATGGAAAGCAAGTAAGAGAAAAAAACATGAACAAACTTAATTTTGCTTAATTTTTATCATTTCTAGTTTGAAAATATAGTCGAATGTGTATGCAAAATATCAGAATTTTTTAAAAACAAAAGTATTGGTATTATGTTTTTAAAATAAACTAATTAACAATTTACCTTAGAATGCAAGCCAATTAACTAGAAATATATTTTAAAAACACTGATAAACAACTGAATGTGTCCAACTAGAATAAAAGCACCAATTTCTGATAGCTTGGTGAAATTTTAAAAAAATTCCTTATATCGAATTCAATCTTTTTTTTTAATTCTAAAAATTACTTTCCATTTTTTTTTCCGAAAAAATATTAGGAAAAAAGTTAGAAAGATTACAATAAACTTTATCTGAAGCAAATCCAAACTTGAAACCAAAAGTGGGCTAAAAGTTACAGTCATTCCCTATTTTTTGCGATTTTGTTCATGCTGCTACCAAGAATACTTATTTGTTGATTTCGTGAAAAAATTGAAATGTTTTAAAGATTGGGATTCTAATTGAAAAAATTAAAAAAATATGTATTTGATTGCAACAAGCAAAAAGAAAGAGAGACTCAAAATTCAAAAATATTTAGAATTGTCATCTGCATCGACAAATATGAAGCTTACAAAATGCCAAAAGTGCTACTATTGCTGTTTTTATCAATATTTATCTGTTTGACTGTAGTTAGCGCAAATGTTAAGGATTTCGACAAACCAATCAAGGATAAAATAGTAGAACTTACAGATGACAAAATATAATACAAGTGTCAGCCAGAAAAGGCTTTCGAAAAGCCAGTCAACAATCACTATTTATCAAACAGGAAATATCCCATGTGTGCTCTTTGATATATCTAGAGGTGGCGATTGTTATAGTTAGTGCAAATGTCAACTGGCAAATGCTTTCGATAAGCCAATCAAGGTTCAGATAATAGATCTTGGCAATATTTATGGCAAATGCCAGCGAGAAAAGGCTTTTGAAAAGCCAGTGAACAATCATTGTTTATCAAACATGAAATTTCTCGTATTGGGTCAATAATAATAGTTGGTGCAAATACCGAAAAGTAAAGGTTTTGGATGAGTGAATCAAGATAAGATAACAGGACTCACATAACAGCAAATATAATAATGCATATACATAAGAAAATAGGCAGTCATCAATTACTGTACTAGTGTTTGTATAATAAAAAGCAAAATACAATTTTTTTTCTTGGCATGCGATGCTTTTTGTTTTTACAATTTTTTAAAGGCGTTCAGTGAAGCTAGGATCGTTTTATATCAGAGCTCAATTTATTTATGATTATTTAAGCATAGAGGTAGCTCGTCTTCCATTTGTTCTGATACTCCCAAGTTCGAGTCTTGGTTTGGGCATGGTTATTCTGTCTGTGAGAGGTGTGAAAGAGACTCCCATTCCACCCTGCATAAAGGGGTTATGCAGGCGAATGTATGTGTTACCTTCATATGAGATAGAAGTGAAACGTGTGCCCAGGGGCCTTTGTCCTCTGAAGCTTCTGCACACTTGGTTTAAATCACTGACAATTCGTCAGCGGACTTGAAAAGTACCATAATAAAAAACAACAGCAAATGATTATTTAAAAAATTATGATATAGATATATTATAAAGATTATTCAAAAATACCTATGATGTAAATAGGAGATTTTAAAGAAATTAAATTTAAGACTTGGAAATTTTAATGCTAAATGGATTAACTTTAATTGAAATTGGGCGATATATTGACATAAATAGAATTGATCTCACAGTTAAAACATCGAATATAAAGCATGCATGGTAATAAGCCTAATGTTAAAATGTTTAACCGAATAGATTTCTGCGGTTTCTGACGATTTTTCCTTTCTTTCTTCGACTCAATTTATATTTCGCTAAGGGAGTTTAAAAAAACATTTTTTTCCCATTCGTTGATGATGAATTATTCTTAACCGCTAGTGGTGAAATCTCATTTACAAGTCTGTCTTCAATCATGGCCTTGTCATATTCAAATTTCATTTAGGTTGCGCAAATTGTTGACGGTGTAGATAACAAATGAAAGCAACCTAATTATCTCCGCTTTAAATATCAATAAAATATTACTGAATGTCTCTTTTCTTGATACTTATAAGTGATTTATCACTGTTAAAAATAACTGCAATATTTTTTTTCTGCAGGTAAAACGTGAAATTAATTCTTTAGTAGTAATCATTACTTAGTATCTTTTACATCAAAAAGTATCTTATGATAAATATGCTTGGTAATTCTGTTTAAGAAGCTGATACGACAACTTCATGAATAAGTGTAATTATTTATGCTGCATTAATCATCGTAAAACGCATTAGCGATTCAGTAATAAGTTTATTTCTTCATTTTTGTGATTAAAAAATATATCATGAGATTGTGATAAACAAAATTATGTTTGAATGTTCATGGTCTTTCAGTCAATTTTCTCAAATATATTTTTAAAAAATTATTTTAATAATCTTTATAAATATTAGTTAATATATTTAAAAGGAAATTACTTTACGTAAATTTGTAATTTTTTTTCCAAATTTGTCATTAATGTACAAGGAAAAAATGATGCTTTAGCAATAATGACACTTTGTGGCAATTTTATGTGTCGGTAATAAATGGCACAAATGGCAAAAAGTAATAAAACAAAGTTAAATCAATGCATTTTTAATGCTGCGAAATTTTAATAAAATTTATCATCAATTACTTACAAACAAAAGTGATGCTTTAGAATAATGTTGGTCATTCATTCAATTTCCTGAAAGTGATACAATTTCTTAAATGATTTTAATAATGCTTATAAATTTTAGTTAATACACTTAAGAAAAAATAATTTACGCAAATTTGTAATTTTTGTTTCAAAATTTATCATTAATGTAAAAATAAATATGATGCTTAATAGCAACTTTATGTGTCGATAATAAACTATACAATAAGCATATGACAAAAAGCAATAAAAGAAAATTGAATGAATGCATTTTTAATGCCTAAAAATTTTAATAAAATTTAATGGAACATTTGTTATTAACTTACAATTAAAAATAATGTTTAAGTAATAATGGCACTTAATATATTTTATACATGGATTTTAAACTAATGCAGTAATTTATAAGACAAAAAATAATAAAAAAATTTGAGTGAAAGCAATTTTAATTTCAAATTTTTTAAATAAAATCTATTAGAATCTATCTCATTCATCCTTAACTTACAAACAAACATTATTTTTCAGTAATAGTAATACTTAAAAGCAATTTTATGTGCTGATAATAAAGCAATATAGTAACACCTTCCACAGAAAGTAATTAAAAAAATTGAATGAATGCATTTTTAATGTCTAGAAATTTTGAAAAAAATTTATTAATTCATTAAAAAACATTTTTTAATGAATTAACAAATTTTATCATTAAACATTTTAAAAACATTTGAAGTAAATAATGCAAGTAAAACTAAAAACACTAATAAAAGTAATAAAGCATTGTTATAATGAGTTATTTTGTAGGATATTCACACATATATATGAAATATTTTTGTCGAATTTATATCTTAGTGAATTAATATTTCCAAATTAATAAATCAGTATGAAAAAAAATTGAAATCAGGAAACTTGACATAATTGAATGAAAGGAATAGGTAATGTTCAGAAATATATTTGATACAACAACCAACATTCAGTTATTAGATTACATTAAATAAAGTTAAATTATTGTTTGGTAAAGAAATTTACTCAGAAGTAGAGTGTTGAAGAATTATTATTCATAGCGAAGTTCAAATAACCAAAAAATCGTGTGTTAAATTTAAAACTAGCTTTCTTTGACGACCAGTTATTTTGTGTTTACATTCAATTAAATCTCTTATGTATAACTTTATATTCATAACTTTCTCATGAAAACATTTTAAGCATGAAAATGTGACAGAAATGAAAACCGGATTAATTTAATAACCTTACACCAGTTTTGTTCATTGTATGTATGAACCATCTGAATAGAATCAAGTCCCATGACGTCATTGCGCTTTAGGATGAACAGCTCGGTCCATTTATCTTAACTATCCAGGTATTATGACTTCAATTTCTTATATGTCAATGAACTTTCTTTTTATGGATACCAATTTAAAAGTATTTTCAAATTCAACTGAAAATACCAATGCAAAGCAATTTTTCCTAGATTTTAGCAATTTT
The DNA here is from genome assembly GCA_026543055.1 of Argiope trifasciata. Lineage (NCBI taxonomy): Eukaryota > Metazoa > Arthropoda > Arachnida > Araneae > Araneidae > Argiope > Argiope trifasciata. Next base: position 834,817 of record JAPMOQ010019505.1, read on the forward strand.
TTAAACATATTTTCACCCGAATTTACTAAAACAGAATGCATTCTGGTATTGAAATTCAAATGTATACGTATCTATATTAAACAGAAAATTTCTTTCTTAACTTTCAAAAATGAAAGAAAATCTCGCCATTATGTATTTAGTGAAATATACTGAAATACGTTTGAATTTCAGTACAGTAAAAGCTCTTTTATCGCGGGTTATATGTTCCATAAATATGCCGCGAATACATAAACCGTGAATACTGGATGGTAATTTATATGGGTTTATAGGGGATACGTTCCTAGGTGACGAAATAAAAAAAACAAATATGTAAAAAAAAGCAATTTAATTGAAGTTTTTGAACATTTTGATTTATTATCTTAAGGCTTAGGCAATGGTTTGAAGAATTTTGTCATTTTCTCTTGCTTGGCAGTTTTTAAAAACTCCTTCCATTCAGATTGATACACAACAGTCGAATTAGCAATTTGCTTCTTAAAAATAAGACTTTGTTCCACAGACGGATCAATGTTCACAAAAAAATCGCAAAGTTCATTTGCCATTCTTAAACCTTCACTAAGATTTTTCAAATTAAATGTCACGTTCCCAGGGCTTGATGAAGCCTCTTCTTCAATGGGTTGTGAATCTGACATTTCCTCCAAGTCGGTTTCAGTCACATCTTCATTTTGCGATTCAAGCAATTCCTGAATGTCACTTGATTCTATCTGTTCGAACCCCCCTCGTCCTATTCCATTCGCGATTTCGGCTATGCTTGCAGTTTGCATTTAACAACATACTTTAGGTAAAGTTTTAATAAGATCTATTTTACTTTTTTTATTAGTCCATTTGACGGCATTTACAAAGGATATTGGGTTGGATATTTATTGGAATCCTTTTATTATTATGTATGTACTTATTAGATCCGCGAATAAAGAAATTTTTAGCCGTGAATATAGGAATTGGGTCGCATTTTTTAAATCCGCGAATAGTGAAAATGCGTATGAAGGATGCGCGAATAAGGGGCTTTTACTGTACAACAATGTAATCTATTCTTAAAATTTTGGTAGAAAGTACTTTTTAAAAATTGCTAAAATTAAAGATTTTGAAATTGATTTCAACGAAAGGAAAATGCTTTGAGTTTTAGAAAGGCATTCAAGTCATTTTTGCTTTGTAATATTTCCTAGAAATATGACAGATAAACATCAAAGTTTTATTTAACTTTTAATTAATTAAATTTAAAATTAAAATTTCAAAAAAACTCATTCTTAATTGCAAACTCTTACTTTATAAAGTGTATAATTGCCAAATTCGGTAAGAAAAACTAGTCTGCCTTGTGGGACGCGAAAAACACATACATATATTCTTTTTTACGTTCGGAGATGGAAACTAAAACAATCTTTTATCAATCTATTTCTGTAAAATACTTGTTGATAATTGCACAGAATATAGTTGAAAAACATAAGTGAATATAATCGTCTGTAAAATTTATATCTAAATACTTCTAATAAAAATATTTATTTATAAATGGTCGACTGAATCTCATTATAAATGAAAACAAGAAGTTAATGATAATAATTCTTAAATAATGATGGAAAATTCATTAATCGCAAAGGCAAAGCTTTAATTCCCTGGCACTTTTAACTGAAAGGAAACGTGGTGCAATAATTCTTAATCACGCAATTAACCTGCTATAATTGAACTTCATAATCATGGTTCATATAATTCAGACTTACACCACTTCGATTCGTATCCTACTCCTCTATAACTGTTAGATAGAAACGGGGGATTGAGGGTAGGGGGATTGTGAAGTTTCCCTTTCTTCAAGAAATTTTACTTTCTTTGCAGACAGCTCGGTAATTTAAGAGTTGAACGACAAATTAAAATGACAGCTCTGATGGCATAGCCTGTTTCTGCGGGATTTAAATTAGGACCGGTAAATGACAGATAGAGAATTTGCTCTGTCTCTTTATTACTTCACTTAACTTCACTCCCTTTCTTTTATTCTCCCCCCCCCCCGCCCATCCTTCCTATTCATCCAATTTTTTTTCTTCATTTGTCTGTTTTTTTATGCTTCACTCTCCCCCCACTCAAATTTTTTTCGCCATTTTTTTATGAAAAACTTCACGGTGAGGATTGTCTGGAATTTTTTTTTCTTCATATTTTTTTAGATGATTTGGAATTATAATAGAAGAGGAAATTTTTAATTCCTTTTTTTTGTTCTTCTTTTTATTCCACTCACAGTCCTTTTTTTTTGTTGTTGTTTTATTATTATATTTTTTCACTGCGGTGGCTTTGCTTTAGAATCGTTTAATTGCTCGAAAATTTGCAAAAAGAAAAAAAAAATCTCTGAAGAGAAATGATGAATGGGTATAATTTAAATATTCAAAGAATGTGAAAAACCGATTTGGTGAAATTTAACAAGCAAAATCAAACAGGTTTTTTAGCAAAACTAATTCATTTGAGTTGGCACAACTGTCCTGTGCTCTCATTGTTGTAATAAATATTATGATATTATTGCTGCCTAACTTTTTGAATTCATTTGACCTTACAGTATCCAGACTACAGCGCATTTGCTGAATCTAGACTTCACTACGATGATCTATGTAAAACTCAATCTGTTTTTTTTAACAGAATTCTAAATAATTTTTATACATATTAATTAAAAATAAATAAAAGAAGTTTAGAGTCACATAATTTGTTTTTGAAATTCACTTGAGTTTGCTCACATAGCTTTTCGAATCCACTTGTCCTTGCAGTATCCAGGTTATGATACTCTATATAAAATACAATAATTATTTTTTACAAACATATAATTATTTTTTTTGTATGGGTATATTATTTTTTTGTATGTAATTAAAAAATAACTAAACAAGTCAAGGGGCACTTTCTGAATCTAGATTTCACAAAGATGCTTTTAGATTTTACAAAGATTCTTTGTAAGGAATTAAAGAAAATCACATTTAACACAAGCAAAAAAAAAAAAAAAAAAAAAAAAACGAATTAAAATTTTTTGAGTTTTAGTATTTGTGAATATTATATAATATGTCGCGGCGCTGGAGTAAATTAATTAGGGCCTCTGAAATTATGACGCTATGTGCTGATTCTACGAAAAAAATGAATGGAAGCCTCAATTCACGTGATGATGAAATTGAAGAAACGATGGGCAATCAAAATATTTTATATTTTTATCGCAGAAAATCAAGTGGTAAAACTTTTTAAAACCATGATAAAATAAAATAACATTTTCTAAGCATTTAATGTCAGGCAGAACTCTAATAAATAACTCTAAAAGAATTATCAATTAAGGTGAAATATAAGATGCCCATAAAATTGCAGCTCCAGTTTGGAGACATCTACAGATAAAACAAATAAACAGAATGAAGCCAAATTTCGTACATACAGTCAACTCTCAGATAAAAAACTCTCCGTGTTTTTGCGCTTGCTTGATGCGTGTGTGTTCATTTCACTAAAATAGGGGCGAAATGAAAGAAAACAGTTTAACACAGCAAAAATCGAAATCAGAGCCTAGTAACGAAGACCAGAAACAGCCATATTCTACAGCATATATTCCTTTAGAAGAATTAAATTGTCAAAAAATGCTTCTTTCTTAATTCAGAAACGAACAGAAGGAAATTTGAATTCCACAAAAAGACGAACAAGAATCATATAACTGAAAATATGTTGATCTTGGAATTAAACATTCCAGTAATAACTGTGAATGTAAGAATAAAAATAAGAGTAATTTAAACTGCATGTTCAGAAGTGATTGATATATAGTATGGAGCTTATAGAAAACATTTTTTTATTTTTATCAATTATCAATAATCTTTGAGGTTACAGGCGCACTTGCAACATTTTCAATCCCTGCTCAGACCATCCCAAAGCGTAAGACAACGAGTCATTGATTTTGGGGAGTTCTTAAATTAATTTTTAATTTAATTAATTTCTTTTACCCGTCTTCAATACTAATACTACTTCAATAACTGTGAGAAATTTGTTTTCATTCTATTCTTTAGTTTTATCTGGAGAAGATTCCAAGTAAGAAAACCTATTTTATGACCCTCCCTCCCCCTTGTAATACCTGTGATACTATTTCTAACAGCTTTCTCATTGATAGTGAAAAAAAAAAATTCCTGATTACATTCTTATGTGAATGTTTCCCCCTTGTCTTTCCTAAATATATTCTGTTATGTTGTCCACTAGGAAATCACACCTAATCAAAACTATTAGTTAGTGACACAAGACAAACTGTAAAAGTATATACATTTCAGTACATAGAAGTAAGTTACTTCCTGTTGGAATTTCAGGAAGGGGTTGGCTCACAATTATGTTTCACTAGAATAGAAGCTTCCAACAGTACCAGTCGATATATCGCTACACTTCATAGCGATTTATTGCGATATGGATTATTTTAAATCTGAATGCAGAGTTCAGAAACTTCCAATTGATGCATCATAAAACTCATAACCTTCAAATTTCTCAACACAACTAAAGCACAATTGAGATGCCATTTTATTGGGTGTTCGGAAAGTCATTTCGTTTTTTTTTGTCAAAATGAAAAGAAATTTTCGTTTAATGAATAAATTAT
>JAPMOQ010019505.1:839780-853364 GCA_026543055.1 Argiope trifasciata
TTGTATTAATGTATGGTATATTTGATTATATTATATTGTATATTTGATTACATTGTCTTATACTTAGATTTTTGTATTTTTGTCGCATCATTACGATTAGGTTGATCACTAAAAAAGCATATCAGGAACTGCATTTCCATTTGCTAGAGCAATCCCACGAACAAATGTTTGAAATTTCATATTTTAATAAATAAATCACACAATCGATTTTAAAGGAATTGTGCGAATTTTAATTCCTCAGTTCTCGTATAGCCAAAGTGCATGCATGTGATTCAACAAAAATTTGGATTTTTTTCACAATAAAAAGGGAATCGGATATTCGAAGAAAACAGTAGTATGTTGATTGAATTACATTTTGGGAAAGGCTAGTCAGCATAAGAGTCTTTAGAGAGCAGCGTGTATGTTTGATATATACCCTAATCTAGATTGAATTTCGAAATTTCATTTACTGATTTTAAAAAATCAATTATAGCAAAAACAAATGAAGAAACCTTGCTTCAAATAATTAGCCAGAAAAAACAACAGTTTATAAAAAGTGGTAATTATAAATATTCTACTATTTAAGATTTTTTTAAAAATTCCGTTGACAGCTAATTTTAAATGAAAAAATTTTCAGATATAATCTTTGGAAATATTTTTTATGGCATTAATTTGTTGTTGTTGCTTATCCCCTTGAAATGAACTTCCTTTCGAACCAAGAGACCGGGAAAAGTGGGGTGAATTAGCTTCTGGGCTCCAGAACCCCCGAAGGTAGAAGTCTGACTTTAGTTCATAAGAAGATGACACTTACACAATCACGTGCACAACCCATTTTCAAATGGGAAGGGGATCTCTTTCACACACCTCACAGATAGAACACAAGAACACCAATGCCCGAACCATGTCTCGAACCCGAGAGGTCCAGATCATGGGGAAGACACGCTACCCCTAAGTCAGGACACTGGGTGTCATAGATTTACAAAGTATTATAAGATCCAATCATAGATCGGTAAGATTTAAGAACAAGATGCGGTTCAAAGCTTAGCATAAAAAATATCATGTCAGCAGTCTAAAAATTCACCGAAAGTCCATAAAATCTAATAACCAATACCCATTGAAGGTGGTATTAAAAATGTACAGAAGAAAATTTACAGAAGGAAAAAAGCGCATTTTATTTTTAAGTCAAGACCATAAATCATCAATTCATATTGTTGTTGTTTATTACGGCACTTGTCATAGTCAAGAACGAGAGAGCATCTTTTGTTTTCAGTATCGCCATCTGAAAAGAGTGCGAATTAGCTATTCATGGGTCACAATCCTTTTTACGGAGTGGATTTCATTCATGCATTTCCTTCACAAATCGTAACTTAGACCTGAATTAGCGAACGATCACCTCTGATCCATTGCTCTTAGTGGTATTGTCTCGACATGGAAGTCTTTGTGGCCACGACAGATTTGCACGTGCTCTAGCCACCACTTACATGGTTAATCTTCGGCCTTCGTGGTTCGAGCTTACACTGAATGTTATTCGCAAAGAATGGGAATCCAACGCCCTACCAACCAGGCTATCCCGGCCCTCATTCATTCATATAACATAGAAAACCTTTCAGAAACATTCTTTGACAGTACCGAATTTTTAAATATTTTTTCCTTAACAGATCTGAAAAATCAGCCATTATGACAATTTGTCAACCTCGTCAAGCCTTAACTGGCATTCATTAGTTTCTTAATTATCCATATGCTAATTAAACCTACTTATTAGATCAAACCAGAATTATCTATCCATAAAACGAATATTCTCACATTATATACGTAATATCTAGTAGGATAATTACATGGAAACATTTGTCTACACACTCATCTATCCGAATCAATCTAAGCTTTACCAACTGTACAATTACATTCAAATCAAACTGACGCGAAACTCCTGCAGATGGAAACCTAATGAATTCCTATCTAATTAGGCATCCATTACGTGGTGGGGGAAGAAGGTTTGATTATGTAATGTATGTTAGGATACTTTAAGAGCCAGAAGACGTGCAGGAAATGAACTTCAAATCGATGAGCAACGCGTATATCGTATTGTTCTTCTAAACGATTCGTCGTTGTCATTTTCAAATCCTTTTACAGTCAAGTATGAAAAAAAGGAAATTAGGTCCTTCGAATTTTGTAATTTAATTCCTTTAAATTTTCTAATTGTTTGGATTTTTAGATGTGCAGGTATGGCATGAGTCTATTTTATTGTAATGAAACCATATGTTCTCGATTATCATATTGTTGCTTAAGATTATAGCCAGAGGATGGAACCTATAGCTTGATTCCCTTATTTTATACCACGTTTGATCTACTATTCCCCTGATTAGAAATGAGCTATAATTTTGACTAATTATATTGGAGATTGCAAGGGAATGTAATGGAATTTGGAAATTAAGACTATTTTCTTATTATAATAAGGTTAACAAAGATTTTTGTGTATTGATGGGATAATGAATATTTTATTTCCAAATTGTCATGGACGAGAATTATCAAAATTTATCAAATTAGGTGTCGCTCATCAAAATTGTAAAACATGTATAACTTTTATTGCTTTAACATTTTCTGTTCTTCAATATTTGAAAAACAACCATTTTCAAATTTTTTCGTCGACAAGTATGAAAACCGGAAAATTATTTCCTTTAAATTTTTTAAATTTAATTCCATTAAGAATGTTACATATATGACTTTATTATGAAACCATATGATCTCGATTATCATACTACTGCATAGCCAGATTATGGAACTCATAGTAGGCTTCCTTTGCCTTCAAATTGTGTCTGATCTACTATCCCATTGGTGAAAAATGGACTATAATCAAGGCCTAATTAAGACAGGGGCATACGGGGCAACTGTCCCTGACCCCGACATCACAGGGGGCCCAAAATTGATAAACACCCTAGAAAAGTTCTATGCATGGTTCTTCATCATTGAAATAGTAAGGAAGAAGGGAGCCCCTTAAGAAGTTTTTGCCCCGGTCCCCAATTAACTCGGGCCTTGATTGTAATTTTTGAATTGATTAAATAAGAGATTGCGAGAGCAGTTAAGGAGAATTTGAAATAAGGATTATTTTGTTAATGTTAATATAGTCCATAAGAATTTTTGTGCAAAGATGGATTAATGAGAATTTTTATTTGTATTGAACATAAGTAGAAAAAGTACATTAACAGTATTTATCTAATTAAGAATCTATAAAGCATATACAGCTTTATCATTTTTTGTTTCTCAATATTTTTTTTAATCAGCTTGGCTTACAGAGTTAAGTAAGAATTCCCCAAATTACTTTATTTAGTTTAAATTAAATTTTATTTATTTATTATTATTCTTAATTTTCTTACTTCGAAGTTATGAAAAAAACTTTATTATAAAAAATAAATTGTAAAAAGTTTTTTTTTCAAAAGTAGCCAGAGAATGGAAAATAATAATTAATAAGATTTAATAATTTACATTATTGCAATACTTTTCTTAAAATAACATATAACAAAATATACATACATAAAACTAGCTGCTACCATTGGTGGCCAGCTGATTAGCTAGGAGTATTGGTTATATTCAATTTTATTTAAATCACTTGGCCTTTCCCATGTCCATGATTTCGTTAAATTGTCAGACATTAAAATTTTGTGATTTGAATAGACTTGCATACGTTTTATTCATGGCATACATGGACCTGTCTAATGGAGACCCGCCACATCACATTACAGTGATATTACAAACTCAAATGTGCTTTTCAATTTTCTTCTAAATTTTCCCGGTATTATTAGTGATTTTTTTTAATTCATCGTACAATCTGCACAGATATAAAACAGAAACTTTTTTCCTTAGTATTCAACAATGAAAAGTAAAATTATGCTACTAAGCATTGGTGTGACCATGAAAACATTTTGAGTTTTAATAACTGAGGCAATAATGTAATTTATTTTTGGAAATCAGAATTTTTTTAAAAAAGTGTCGGAATCCAAAATAAATTAGCACGACTATTAAATTCATATGATTTAAGGAAGAATTAGAGAATATATTCCTGAAAATGCATTAGAAATTATATATATATATTTCTAAAAATATAATAGAATATTTTTAGAATTCTGAAATAGTGTTAAAATCATTTATGTGGTGTGATATTTTCAGAAGTTATAGCCAGGAAACAACAGAATTCCACTTAATTTTTAACGAATCAAAATTATTATTAAAAAAAATTTTCGGCCACTTTCCAAAGTATTTATATATAGTAGTTTGGCAGGTCTATGTCTGGTCCGTAAGCCGCAAAACACATAGACACTTTAATCTTTATTATTAGTAAAGATTAGCGTAACATGGAATCGTTTTTCTGTGTTAGACTTCATCAAAAATCTATTGAAAATTAAATTTAAGTGATATTTTTATGCATCATAAGTGGATGATATATCTAATTCTTAAATTAAAATAATAGAAAATGTAATTCAGGGAAATTGCTATTATAAAAAGTATGTTTTGCTATGTATGTTCTTGTGATTATTCCTCAGTTCTTAATTGTTCTTATTATTAAGTTCTAAAAAATATACAGCAAGTGACAATTATTCTAATTTCCTCTATAAACTTATTTTGACAAAAATGATTTAGTTTATTCGGTTTACATACTTCCATTTAAATAAAATGAGGGTTAATTCAAAATGTATACGATGTATGAACCATCCAGTCTTCACACCTCATCAGTTAATAAGGAGAGGGATATTTGACATTTGTCGTCATATTTAACCTACATCAAAATCACCAAATGTAATCGAATTTCGAACCTAAAATCCCGCGATTTTGGTTGAAAAACGTTTATAAATGTAAATAATCTTTCCCTTGTGTTTGCGTATAAGAACTTTGCATCTAAAAAAATTATGTATTTGAAAAAAAAACAACAAATGAGCACCTAGGTTCCAACCAAATATGTGAAGGTGAGTACAGGAATGATATGCATTAATACCCAACTTTGAAATAAGGTGTTTATTTTTAAAAATATGATTGCTGGGAAAGGATTTATTTAGATTTTATTAAAAGCCATGAACCTACTTTGTTGTTGCCCCTTTCTTATACAATTCGATAAACCTAATAAAAAATACAAGCATATTATGCTTCACCTACGCTTTTTTGACCTAACACCGCCCTGCATTCTAATCAAAACAACGTTTTGCTTCAGAAGTCATAAACAAAATTCCATTCGATGCTGCCAATTAATCATCATGTCATCAATAAATATTTTATATTCCTCAAATGGCACGAAATTAAAGAATCAACATCGCCAACGGCAACCATATTATTTCGAAAGCCCATTTCCGAATATAAACTTCTGTGTAAACAACTCTTCAAATTCTTCAGATATTGCGTGTGTCTGATTGCTGCCAAAGTCGAGATGTCATTCCATGCCAAACCTCTGCCGCTCAGACGATTTCAGGATGTACCACTCAATTGCGAATCCCAAATAATTAAAAATAAAACGTGCAACTGCAAGCAGAAACCTGAGCCATGCTTTTCCCAATGATTATTTGCCACTCAAAATGGTGAGAACGCAGCCAAGCTGCTTTCGTGTCTACCCCGACTGGTCTCACGCAAAGAATCAAATGAAAGGGGTGTGTGTACGAGGTAGGGGTCTTTCGGGCTGGGGGACAGGTGCCATTTAATTTGATGAATGAAACGACCCGAACAGCGTCTAATCAACCGCACGATGGCGGTGTCACATCATTTTTCATCTGGCCCTTGTAATTGCTACTTCTCTTTTTAATACTCCAAAATGAATGGGAGAGTGTGCAACGTCCGCCATCGTGCCTCTGGTACTTTGGGCGTCTTTTCGATCTTTACCATTTTTTTTTTCTTCCTTCCTTCTTCCATTATTGTTTTTCTCACTGTCATTTTTTTTAATATTATTATTTTTTTTTTAAATTACCGACTTGGATCTTCCATCTTTCTCTCATGAAAGGGCTTTTGCGAAAAGGGACGATGAGGAAGATGAAAGGTTGAGGAATGAAAGATCGGAATCGTGCCGCACGTCAATTTAGGGTTCGCTTCCAACACGTTCCATGCTCCTTTAAGTGCCCGAACACACATTAAATAATTATGCGGGCAGCTTGGATCGAGTAATGGATGCTTAATTAGACAGGAATTCATTAGATTTCCATTTGCTGGAATTCGACGTCAGTCTGATTTCAATGTAATTGTATGTTTGGTAAAGTCTAGATTTATTCTGATGTCCAAACTTGCAGACAAATGTTTTGATACCTTTGCAAGACTCCATTGGCTTTGCAAATTAAGTTTCTTTTGTTAATAATATGCATTGGTTAATTGAAATCTGTAAATCACCTTAAAACTTTAGACGTATGAGTGAATTTACATGAAAGTTGATCGAGATGTCGATGAATAAAGGTTAAAAAAAATTTACTTTAATATAGTGGTAGGTTTCATAAAATCGAAACTCCTTCCCATGACTAAGTATATTCTTAAATATTTTATTCATTTGGTTAATGACTAAAATATCATCATATTACAAAATAATGTAGTCTTTAGCGAATTTCCTCAGAGATTAATTTTGTTAGTTAATTTCTTTTCAATAAAATCAAAATCAATAAGAAACACTACTATAACCACAAATATAATAATTTAAATGTTGTTATTGAAGAGTATTATATTTTATTATTTTCCCATACATTACAGTTTTTCTCTCAACAAACTTTACAATTTCTGCATAGCTTTGTAATCAAAGGTTGGTAGGGTTTTAGTCTCAGAATTGTTGGTTCAGACTTCAGAGGATTGTCGTTTCTAGTCTTCGCACAATCAAAATTCCTTCATATAATTGAAACGGATGCATATTAAGAGTTCTCTCGGTCTAAGTGTCGATGGGGCAAACAAGTTTATAACTGTATGCAAGCTGAAGTGATTATCCTATCATATGACCTGGGCTCAAAATTAATTCAAAAATCCTCTGGTGCCTTCAAAACACAATAAGATACAAAGAAATGAAATCAGTTAGTGAATTAGCGTATATTATTGCAATAGTAGTTGTTACTGCGAGGTTTAAAATCCCTAGTTTATTGAATTTATTGAATATTGTAATAATATAAAATAATTCAATTAAAGGCATCCTTTAAATCATTACAGCATGCAAAATTTAGAAACATTTTTTTAAAATTATTATGTTAAATCAGCAGTAGTAGCGTCCCCTAAATTTTCTCTCGTACACTCTAATAAAGGCATTATTTCAGAGAACACCTTGCATTGGCGTACACTAATTACGAAATATAAAGCTTTGGCGTGATCTTAACATTTTTTTTAACAGGCAGACATGATTATGGTCTGTCATGTGATACTTGGCGAATTTTGTCGATTAATACCTGGCAAGAAGCAATAGCAAGCGAAAATCGAATTTCAGACAAAACTATGCATGTATTCACAAAATCACTTACTAATTATGATATATTTAAGTAATGCTATATTTAATCATTTTTCTTACATGTTTCTAAAAACGGAAACTGGTAGATGGTCAGTTGTTTAATTTGGCTCAAAGATAGGTGTTTAGATTTTGAATATCAATTCTATGAATCAAATCTATCCAGAGATTTCCATTTTGTATTTCGTGTTAGATTATAATCGAACAACTGGACAGATAGTCTTCCTCTAAGAAAAATCTAGGATTTTACACGAGATTTGATACAAATCTAGAAATCTACAAATTTTGCATTAAAAACTTATATCAAATTTCATTCGTCTAGATCAGAGGTGTCCAAACTTTTCGCAGCACGGGCCAGATCGAAATTAGATCCATGTTATACGGGCCACATGTATATACAAATTGAAAAATATCATTATGAGTAAAGTAGCATTAAATACTATTAATTAATACTATTTTAATGTAACTTGAAAATACAAAATACGAAACAAACAAAGTATAATTATATAATTATTTTATATAAATTGAAATATTTTCATGCAACTTCTAATGCGAATGATGAAACTGTTTTTTTTTGTTTTGTTGTTGTTGTTGTTGTTGAAGAATGTCTTTATAGTTGGGATCAAAATTTGTTACACCAATCATAAGCAATGATTGTAAATGATCATCAGATAAATTTGCTCTATATTTTGATTTGAGATACTTCATTCGAGAAAAAGTTTGTTCGCACACGTAAGTAGTCCCAAACATTGAAATGAATTTAAGAGCAAATTTCTTCAAATTTGGAAACTCTTTGTGCGCGTGCAATAATTCCATGAAAACGTTATCGAAATCAAAACGATATTTGTTTATTTATACTTAAGTGCTTCTGTAAGCGAACTACTCAAAATTGCTGATGCTTTATTTACAACAAAACAATAAGACTCTGCTTATCGTCAAAATTCACATGCGTATAAAATTTCTTTTATGTTTGAGTTACCGAAATATATTTTTTTATTTAGTCTTATAACTTAACAGCGCGATAGTCATTTGTGTTTGATCAAGTACAACAACTCCGTTTTGTTGGCCACGTAGTTTTTCGATATACCTTTATGAAAATGAAAAGGTATGGGCGAAAACATCATTATGTTTTAAAACCCTCCGCGGGCCGGATAAAATCACTTGGCGGGCCGTAGTTTGGACACCTCTGGTCTAGATCAAAGGTTTTTTGAGTTACCTTTGTCAGAGACAGAAAACTGGCAGACATTTTCCGAAAACTTGCTTTTCGTATTCAGGAAGGAATAAAACGAGGAAATTCGTCAAAATCTCAATTTCGAATTTTTTGATGATTATTATACTTTCTTCATACTACATATACGATAAAGTAATAAAGTAAGTTTCTTATTTTATATTTCTTAGTAATTTTCCTTTTATTTACCTTTGCATGAAAAATTTAATTACAATTTGTCATTATAAACTACCATACTTAATAAGTAAATTTACTGTCAAATAGCTTTCAGCATTTTTTTTTTAAAGAATTATATAATTTTTAATTTAGTATTATTAATCATTGTTGAAAATAACAACATCTTAATGCTCTAAATTTTTATTGATATATGTGCCTAAGTGTATGTTTTCCTGTTTACAAAGTAATGATGCTGCAAAAAACAATGCTTTATCAATAAAAATCTTAACGATAATAATAAATCTTGTTTACAGAATTTCCTTATGAATAAACTTCCTTTAGTATTATTCACTATCGATATATTAATTGCTTTAGAATTATTGTTTTTCCTCAGATGGCTGATAGATAACATCGTTATTATTGATTTTTTTTTCGACGTCAATAGTCTGACTCCTGACATATTGTGGCCAAATGAAATCTGATAATCTGTATTCTGAGTTTTTATTTAATCATTTACTTCAAAGAAAACATGTATTAATTATCAGCGATCGTTTTATAATCTGCTTATACAATGCAATGAATAAATGTTGCCTAAGGGAAAAAAGCAATTGACCTATAAAAAAGATTGAAATCTGCCTAAGATAATGAATTGAGGATTGATATAATTAACATATCATCTGAAGAATATGTAAATACATTAAAAGTTTTATGATCATGTGAGATTATGATTTGAAGGTTTTTTAAAACCTCAAAATGCATAGGCAGCAAATTGGTGATTTAACGCGTTTGAGGCATCTCTTTTAGGATTGTTTGAAAATAGTGTAGAAGGTGCTGTCACATTTGGCTATTTATCGCCAACGAAATTACAACATGATTTCTAAATTATTCATTCTCTGAATTCTTAAGAATTGTCTTAATTAATTAAACGACCAATTTAATGAATTAACAACCAGATAATGCACGATGTGATATTGAGAAAAATGATAGCTTTTTTTCCCCCATCTCAAAATCGCTTTCTTAAAAGTTTGCTTTCGAGTTGTATATGTAAATAATATATATAAACACACACACACACAATATATATCTATATATAAACACATACACACATATATATACACAAAGTGAGAGTAAGAAGCCGATAGAGTTGCCTCGTGATTGTTTCAAAATGGTTTAAGCTGGCTAATGATTAATTTAATTAAAACAAATAATGACTTTAAACATAATATTACTCTCATATGATAACTTAAAATGTACGTTCTTAAGTTTCATTTTATATGCATTTGTTTCACGTCCAGCAGTTTTGTTGTATTTTGATTTGTAAATTAGATTAATAGTAAGACGGAGAGAAAATGGTTTCTAAATTACAAGTTCCAAGTGATAGTTATCAGAAAATCATGGTTAGTAATTATCGTTAATAAGATAGGTCATAGAGAATCGATAAGATAGTTAACAGATTTATTGTAAAATCGAATATAAAAGCAAAAATAATAAAAAGCAATATTTATTTAATAAATTATCTATAAGAAATATTTATATATTATTTTTTTCTATTTTTCACAGCTTAGTATGAATTTTAATTTATATACAAATTTGGGCTAAAATAACTTTTTAAAGGATACAAGTACGCCAAATGAGATGAGATTAGAAATAAACAGTTAAATATCACTAGGATCTTTAAAATATCTTTTAAGATGTCAGGTTAAATTAATAATAGTATTTTCGTAGTTAATATATGTTTTGCGAAAAAGCATTATTATTTATGTGGAAGTAGCAATTCATATCCATCATCATATTGACACATAGACTTTGGAATTCGAACTACCATCTATCAATACTAAAATCTTTAGCTTCCGGTAATGAAAGTTTTGACTACCTTATTTATCAGATATTAATCTATATCATTTCTATCTTTGTGACCATGTGAAAAACATGATTCATAAAAAGAATCTGAAAGACTTTATTAACTTCAAAAATTACTTCAAAGATATCATTTTCAAGTTTCAAAGGAAACATCTGGAATTGTATCTAACATTTTTTCCATTCTAAGTTGCGTTAAAAATGAAGGTGCTCACTTTGAAAATGGTATCCTTTTTTCAACTTTATTTTAAGAAAAAAAAATTGAGTTATTTTTCCAAGTCTGCCTATTAATCTACTTATCTACCTTTAACAAAAGTTAACGTTTTAAAGATCATAATCAATTACAAACACCGACTTTTGTCTTTAAAAAATCATTATTAACATTTTTTAGTACTGTTTGCCAAGTATGTGATTTAAGGAATCTAAATATAGAATTAAAGCCTATGCTCCCACACATGAGTAAAGAATTAATTTAGTTATACTAGTTTCCAACTTGGAAGCAACATAATGAATGGTATGAAATGGATCTCGTACTTTTTGATTCTGGTTAACTGAAAAACCTCGTAATCTTTTCCGCACCTTTAGTCAATGGCGTTCGTTTTGCTATGCATCATATGTGGTGGATTTTCAGCAGACAAGAATCCCGAGCTTGGAACCCTCCGGGGCAAAGCTAAGACCTTCTTTCTAAGAAACAACAGCCCCACTTGATTAAAGAGACATAAGTTTTGAGCTGACTGTATGAAAGACATTGGTTGCCAAAGATCATACGCTAGATGCCATAAAAATCCTGAATTCGCACCAAAGATGCACATCGAGTAATTAAACTTCCGCCAATGCCATGCAATGTATTATGGCCTTTTCGAAGGTCCACAATTTTATATTGGCAGAAAATGATAATAGCATTATTAGAGTTCATGCCAGAGAGTTCTGTGGAGACAAGGCTACTAATTTTGTTAAAAGAGACTTCTTATTTTCTTGGTTTTGGAGAAACGATATTCTAGCTATTTCCTTGCCATCTACTAACAGATAAAAAAAAAATTTCCCCCCAAATAACCTCGTATAAATTCAGAATGCTTTTACTCTATTCAGTAACAGAATCTATACTATTATCAATGGGATTATTGTTACTCTACTACTATCATTAAGAAGAAGGTAGAGAGGGGCAAATCGAAAAGCATTCTGTCACGAATGCCGTTGTAATCATCCGCGTTAGTCTCTTTTGTCTAAGTTCACGTATTCATTTCCATTTAATCCTGCGTGTTAAAGATCATTTTAAAGACGACGCGGCTTGTTGTTCTCGAAACAAAATTAAATTCGTGATGCAACTTCATCATCATGAAAGCGCGGCTCATGCATTATCTTTGGTTGATAAAGTCTATCACAAAATCTAGTAATAATGACCTTCAATTATGGAGTCATCTGTAATGGATTAGTATCATGTCCAAAGGAACGCCATATCTTGCCAAGAGTTTGTTCTGTATGCAAATCCTATTTAATGAAAAACGAAGTATAATTTATTGAAGACGCGGGAAAATTAATGTAATGAAAACGTCAAATTATCATAATAATGCAGATAAAATGCAATAAATGAGTATAAATAAAAAAACGAGGACTGAAACAAAAAATAATCATTTTCTGTAGGGGTAAACTAGTAAAGACCGACATTAATTGTTTTCTTCTTTTTTCTTTCCGTGATTTCCAATTTAATAACATAAATTGATTTTCAAAACGTTACCGAATATTAGTTAGAATTATTTCTTTTAGCTATTCAATTCTGATAGTAATTTACAATATTTGTTTCTGCTATTTTTTTGTCGAAATTTCACATATCGATTGAGCCTCTTCAAGTAATCAGCGAAATTTCCTCAAAAAAATCTGCCTCATATCAAGCTAAAACACATCGTCTTTTTTATATAAACGTTGAGTTACTGAAATTATGGAACGAACGAAACTGAAATAAAATTAATTCATCAATTTAAAAATCCTTATTATTTTTTATTGTATCATATTTTTGAACCGATGTCAAATCACGACTCTACAGATAAATAACTAAAATCAAAAAGTAATTATCATTGACTAGGCTAAATTAATCCATTAAAATTGCAAGATAAATGAATCAATGTCATATCTTCATATTAAAATTCATTTCATTCTTTTAAATTCAATATTATTTGAATTATGATTAATTGAACTGAAGCTGAAATGAAATGAATCAAAATAAAATCACCATTATTCATTTTATTGACAATTTTTGGTATCTTATTAACAGAACAAACAAGCAACGACATCCAGTAAATAAAAATATTGCTACTAAATAAAGAAAGATATCATATCATTGTATTAAAGACAAGTCATCAGAATACGGATATTACGCTATTTAATCTACCATTCGAAGAATTTGAGTTGAAATATATATGAGAATAAAAATATTCTTAGTATTAAATATTAGATTTTCGTTTTTTATTAAAAAGTATTTTATTTAATAAAATAAATCAATAGAATAGTACTATTAATTAGGAAATTCCATATCAGTTAAAGGTCAGCAAAGGCTTAATATAAATCCAATATTATGTTACGCATTATGTTACGAAGAAAATGAATAAAATAAATCAACATAAAAACACTATTCCTCTGATTGTTTATGACAATTTTATATCTCAATAATCAAAAATCAGAAACAAAATAGAAAAATAAAATAATAAATGCTACTATTAAATACAAAATTTCATATCATACAAAACATAATGATTTCTTCATTATAAGTGTTACATTATTCAAGGTTATGTAACGCAGAAGAAACTGAAATAGATGAATCAGTATACAATCATCGCTTTATTTCTTCCTATTGGGCTTCGGAGTTTTGTATTTTAATTGAAATTCAACACACACACACACACACACACACACACACACACACACACACACA
>JAPMOQ010019505.1:861782-887354 GCA_026543055.1 Argiope trifasciata
TTCATTTTATAAAGTAATGTACATTTCATTACTATTGTTCACCTATCTATTGCAAACTATTCATGCCCTTACCAAAACTTCACAATTCTATATCAGAAATATAAGAATTTTACTGGAGAAATGCTTGAGACCACTTTTGCTAATTTAAATTATATTTCTTTATATAGTTGGAAATCAGAGATGTATTGCATTAAATGAATCTCATAATACGTAGATATAAGATATTTTTCTTTAAATATCTATTTGGGAAAATACATGCATGATGGAATATTACTCAAAAATTTTCAAACGATATCTGAAACGTATGATGTATATCAAACTCTAAATTATATATTTGAATCTGCTGCACTTCTTCATTCTTAAAGCTCTCATAATATATCGAGAAAAAAAATCTAAACTGTTACCAAACATCTCTGCGAATTCTTAGCATCTTAAATAAAGTGGAGCTGACATTCTTGTCATAATCTGAAATCCTTTCTAATAATTATTTTAGTTTTTTTGCATGTATTTTTTCAGCTCTACAATATTTTATAATTTTTGTGAAATATTGAATAATATTATGAAGGCTGAGGAGCACTGAATATAAGCAATATTGCAATATATACAATCCTATTCAAAAATAACTGAAATTTTGAAAAACTTTAATACAGCAAAATTCTTCTACAAAAGTATTAATTCAGATCATGAACTCATTTAATTTGAGGTTTTATAACAGAATAAAAATAAGAATAATTTTTATGAAAAAAATATTGGATAATATTGAACAATAATATGAAAACAAAATTGAAAATTATATGTTAATCATTATAAATCAATGTTAAGATGATATTACTCTAAATTATATACGAGTATGAATCATATTAACAACTGTATAGAGTGGTATCATCTTAATGCATCGTATTATCAATCGTATCTAGTATTATCGTTTTAATGTATTGTATTATCAATCGTATCAAGTATTATCTTTTAATGTATTGTATTAATAATCATACCGAGTATTATCATTTTAATGCATTGTATGAATAATCGTACCGAATATTATCGTTTTAATGTATCGTATTTACAATCTCATCGAGTGTTATATTTTTAATTTACCGTATTCAACAAAATGATATAACAATGTTTTGTTTATTTACTATATGTGTTTTAACCGAAGTGACCAGACAACACGGATGCATTTTTGATATGTCATCTATGAATTATTTATTTTCTAAAAGACAATAAATTAAAGATTTAAAAGAGAAGAAACGTAAATAAAGGCAATAAAAATAAATAAAATAATAATGGTTATTTTATTTATTTATTTTGAAAAATTCTTCTTTAAACTTTTACTATAAACAGAGCATATCAATTATTATTATGTTTAAGAAAACTATCAAGAATTTCGGTAAGCAGCTCTTGTTTCATAGAGAACTTAATTTTTTTTTATCTATTTCTTAACATTAAAATTTAATTTTCACAAGCCAAAAAATAAATAGTAAAAAGTTTCTGAAAAATATTTTTTTTCTCATATATTTAAAAGTTATTACATTCTGTTCAATTTCTGCAATCTATTGCTATAACAAACCTTAGTTCAAAAGATATATCTTCGACTTTGATTAATTGACTTTGATCAATTAAATTTAAATATCCGATCTAGAATATATTTTACAAGAAATATTTAAAATCACAGATTTTTTAAAAAAGTCAATTGTAACCAAAAGAGTTGTTTTTGAAGCATACAATATACAAATTGTGTGGTAAATTTTGAGTTGCTTGATACGAAAATTTTAAAAACAAACTCATTTTAAATATTTATGACTTATTTTTCTATTTATTATAGTTCAATTATTTATAGTTTTATATTTCCACTATTTCTATTTATTTACTTCTATTTATTTTCTACTTGTTTATAATATTATTTATAGGGATAAGCAATTACCCAATTTTATCATCAAGATAAATTGATATGATGTCATTTTTATTATTTATTCATTCAAAATTGATATTGAAAATTTTTAGTTCTTTTCTCTTCAAGGCTTGAAAAAATTTTAAAAGAACATTTTTAAACTTTGAAACGATAATTTTTTAAATTTTAATCCCAGTTTTAATTTTTTTATTCTAGAATTTTTTTAAAGCTAAATAGCTTTACGAACATTAAAAGAATTTTTCAAGCGAAGAACATTTTCCTCCGAAAGAAGTACCAGAAGATATTATTACACAAAAAGATAACTATTTAATTTTATCCTTTCATTTACATTATTAAGATTTTATTTACCTTCCTATTTGTTTTAGAAAGTCTTTAGAGAGCTTTATGCATTGCTATTCATGTCTTGTACAAATCTGAAAAAAAAAATCATTAAACCTCAAAAGAGAACTTTAGTTTTATCAGTCCTCCTTTTTGAAACCAGCTTCTGATTATCAACAAAGAAATCAAATCTGAAAACTTAATTAAAACTGTGAAATGCTCGAACGCCTTTGACAAGGCTGTGTATGTAACCTCCTAATTAAATTGGTCATTCCGATAAGCATCTCATAATAGTCAGCAGAGGAAATTTATCCATTTTCAATCGCCACGGGAGACCTGGCATGAAGGAAAGTAATCGATGACTTGCGAGTAAAGTCGATTAATCGTTTAAGAGATACGAGAAGGAAAGAAAAAAATGACGAAAAAACCCGACCTCTCTTTCTCTCTCTAATAAACAAATACATTATCAATATCCATTGACAGTTGAGTCATCAATCAATTTACCAGTCGTCGATGTTGGCAGGGAGTATGATAAATTGGGGAGATAAAGCAGCCTTTAATACAGACGTGGCCCTAAAAACGATTGATGGTTAATAGCAGGCTCCAGAAAGGGACTCTCATTAGAAAACAGGTGGCAAGAGAAATTTATTACCTACAGGAGAATAAAATACATGGCCGCTAGCCAAAGATTTTTCTCAACGACTGAAATATAGTGTTTATGCGTTAAGGCTATGTGATTAGAAGCAATCAATGAATTCAGAACTGGTATTATAATGGTCCGGGGCTGTATAGATATAACGCCTCACCGTGTTCGCACTGCCAGGCGGAGGTAGGCTTTGGGGTCCCGCACATTGGTAATTAACGTCTAAATAAATAATACCAAGAAGATTAATAATAAAAATGGCAGAATCTTAACGCATTATAATGGCTTTAAATCTAAAGCGACAGCACAATGCAATGGATGATGATTGAGAAGGGTTTTTATGGCGTATGCTTTTCACACTAAAATCGGTTGATCTGACATTGATCCTTTGGGAATTTACATTCCAGATTACTCTGTGGAAGGCAATTAAAATAATGGCGCTGTTGGAAGCTGCATGTTATCTTTAAATAAAATATGTCAGCAAAACAGATTGGAAGATGATCGAAACACATCTTTAACACATAATCTTTTTACACCTTTATTAGCCTCTACGGTATTAACTTTTTAAAAATTTAAAATTCAGATTATTCAAATAAAATCTGACAACAATTCGAATTTGTGCTGTGGTGGATTTTATACTAGGATGGATAAACATTTGTTTATGATTACTATAATTGAAAAGGGGGAAAAACAGATATATTAAAAGGAAAAAAATTCAGCTTCCAAATCAATAAGATTGTTAAAAATACAAATTCTATAAAAGATCAAATATTAAGATAATATAAAATATAAGGATTACTACAGCGTAAATAGAGTTGCAAGCAGATCGATTAAAAAAAGTTTAATTTTCAGCTGCTAAATTAATAAGTTTGTAAAATAAATCTAAATTCTGCAAGGGATAAAAGATCATGATAATATTAATACATTATCAAGTAAAATTTGTATAAGTTCTTATATATTTCATTATGTACCATTTAGTTATCATTATAAATAATGAATGTCTGCTACAGCTATATTCTGTATGAATATCGGATGAGTATGCCGATACGTATAGTCAAAAGTTAAATAAATACAAATGGATGTTCAAAAATTAATAAAATAAAAAAATATTAACATAAAAAATGGTTATTTGCTTATAATGTACTGAAACATGAAACTAAATTAAGCAAATTATTAAAAGAGAGATTGATAAATTTGGCTAGAGTAATGAGTTTTACAACGACAAACAATCGAAATATTGTTGCTGTAGTTGCAATTACTTAATATTTGATATAAATCTGTTAGCAGTAAAACAAATCCTAAATATTATACAAATAGAAATTTAGTAAGCTATATGTATTAGCAAACATGTTAAATTTACTTATAAATTTTACTTCATAAATTATATTTATAGATTTTATGATCACTTTCATAAAAAAGGAAAGTTTTTTTTTTTTTTTAATTTTATTCTTGTTTCTAAAATTTTTAAGTCAAGAAATTGAGTTTTTATAAATTTATTTTATTGATTATAAGGAGTTCCCGGTTAAAGTCTTATTTTGAACAAAAAATAAGATGCTGTTTGGGTGATTATAATTCATTATCACAAAATTTTTCATTAAACTGAAGAGTATTCGAAAGTTTTGTAATATTTAGCTTCCGTTGTCATTAATAAAATTATTTTTGGGGATTTTTTTTAAATCAAAAAATTGTATATTTTAATTAATTTCAAGACATTGAACTATTATTACAATTTTGTCTTTTTTGAAAAGTCGACGTTCAGCAAATTAATAGATATCAACGGGTAGGAACTTCCTGATTTAAACTTTCATCTTTGATATAATTTTTTTTGTATAAATTGAACAGCACTAAAAATAATCTACATATCAAAATAAAATCAAATTTGAGCTTCTAACATACGTTCATTTTCAGTTATGAAAAATTCAAAAGAAATTGCATAATAAGAAAATTTTCAAAAACTCCACAAGAGTGAGTTGATAATTACCTTGTAGTTCTGTAATATTAAATGTTAAAAAATTTCACAAGCCTATATCAATTATATGCTGAAAATATTACCATTTTTTAGTTTCAAGACTTTACTAGTTAAAAAGTTTCTTTTGCGTTACTAAAATTGGCTAGAAGTTTTAAAGCTCTCAAATGTTCCAAAAACATGCCCAGTATAGGAGATACTTCGTTAGCGCATGTTTCTTGTAACTGAGCATACCTTGTTGTTTAATAATGCCTGATGCAAAGTGTGGCTTGAAAGGTCTTGGTAATATTTTTACTTGAACATCGATACGTTTGAACAATTTAATGAATAAACCCTTTTTTTTTTAATCACAATACTTTTCCAGAATAGGAGCTTTGTTATTTGTATGCTATTTTATATTATTTACTTCCATATTATAAATGTACTACAAGTTCTTTAAAATAGTGTTTTTATTGAATTTAATTGCACATAGGATTTTACCAGTTTAAAAATCTGATGGCTAATTTGATGAAAAACTTATATAAGATGTCATTATATATTAATTTACTTTATAAATAATAATAATTTTATAATAAAACATAATAAATAATTTTATTATATTTTAATAATAATAATAAATTTAATTTAATGATTAATAATAAAATATAATAAATAATTTAATAAATAATTTTAATATAATAAATAATTTTATAATAAACATTTTTTATCTATTAAAAGTATATTTCACCAACTTCCTTCCTTTTAAATCAGCAACTACTGCTATCTGCTATCTGTTTTGCCGATTTCAGCAAAAACTAACGCCTAGTATGAAAGAATAAGAGCAAGAAATATTTAAATTTTTATTATCTTAGTCATAGGTTGGATTATCTTTAAGATGACTTGATAATTCAAGTTTACAAAATTTAATCGTAAATATTATTTTCTCAAGACAGATAAAAGTATAAATTATTTTGAAATTAAAGAAACGCAACAAATCATTTAAAACATTTTAATAGAACTTTAAAAAGATTAATACTGCTGCACTTCAGATTGCTATACTAATATACAAAACATTAATATTTTTATATTTATTGTTATATACGGATTGCTATATTTCTTCAATAAATAGTCTTTAAAATAGATTAATAGCTTAAATGATGAATTTTATGAGGAATACTATATAGTTTTTCAACTGGAAAAGAAGAACTTAAAAAAAATTATTAATGTGTATGATGCTCAAAAGATGAATGGGAGGAACCAAAATACTTTATTAAATTACAACAAAACGAAGAGAAGAAGAGCAATAACTACTCTTAATTAACTGAAAGTTTTCTAATAGATAAAAATTTGTTTGGCTAAAAAAAAATGAGCTGCAACTGAAAGTTTCGGTCTCTAAAATTACTTTCCGTCAGCCAACCTCACGAAGTTGGTCTTCTAAAAGAATTTCAATTTTCTTCAGATAAATGTGAAAGGCTTAACAATATGTGACCTACCGCACAGGTCTGAAGCTGCGTATCTGCGTGACTCTCTTATGCTTATGCTTCAACTCTAGCCATGCCATTAATATCAACCCTTCACTTTTAACTGCACATAATAAAAAAAGGACATGCCACCCCACATCGGGTAGGCACAACTTGCGCTCTGGCAGCCAACTCTTTCTTTCCAATCAGTTATCACGCTTAACACACTTTCCCGTACCGTGTAGCTTGTTATGCATGAACTCATACAAGAAAGGATAAATAACCCTTCCAAAAACTTACAATTAATTAATCTCCAAGAAAAATGACCCATCCCGCCAGTTGTTTTTTTAATCTTTTCCTTTCTTAATGGTGTTATAGCTTAGCCAACTTTAGTTACGGTTAGCGTTAGCTGGCATGTTCGGTCATGCGAAATTATTAATATTAATTGCTTTGTATCGAATCGGAAACGAGTTTTCCCAAGAATAAATTCGCAAGCTGTGTGATGAATTGTTCCCAGTTGATATTTATGCTGAAATTAATTTGTTCTGGCATTTCGGAGTTTTCCTTCGAGAATTATTCGGGAAGATTGTTTGGAGGCCTTCCAAAGACTACATTTCAATAATAAAATCATTAATACTCGCAGAAGCTAATTGCAGAATGATCACAAGACAGGTGGCTGCTGTCTTCATTTGTATGCCTTTCATGAAATGAATGTTCTGAAGCAACCTCATGTATGACACTTCATATTTCTTGCAGCCTGCGTTCATTCCGATCACGTTCAAGGACCTTTTTACATCAACATATAAATAATATTAATATTCAGCAGTTTGCAATTCAAGCGTGTCTATAAATATATGATTTGACAATATAATCTTCTACGAATTTTAAGAAAAGGAGGCATTTTTTATTTTATGCCTACAATCCGAGGGCAGTGTTTTGAAATTTGATTGTGGTGAAACGTAGTTGAATAAAAGATGACAACACTTTTTTATTTACTATTTTTTTTTTAAATTGAAGAAATTTACTTCTGCGTTAAAAACGAATTTCAAACAGAAGAAATGCTTTTCTTCCAATCTTTAAGACTTGCAGTGAATATTTACTGTTCAAATGCACTAAATGAATAAGCAATCCGATTATAAGAAAATCTGTAAAAATCTTCAGAAATTCTACAAATTAAAGTAAAAATTGAGCTTTCTTCAGTTAACAAAATTATTTATCCCAAGAAATGTTTAAATCACGAAGCTTGAAAAAACTTTGCATGTAATTCCCAGTGTATTTTTATTTTACTTACCAATTAATAGTTTTTACATAATTCAAACTTCCTTGGAATCTAACTTGATAAATCTTCGGAAATTTTAAAAATGGAAGCAAAAACTGAGTCTTCTTTAATTAACAAAAGTACTTATCCGAAATTTTTTTGAATCATGAAGCTTTAAAAAAAACTTTCATTCACTAACTCTCAGACGTGTATTTTTATATTGTTATTATGCACCAGACTGTAGCTTTTACAGAATCAAAACTTCCAATGAATTTAAATTTTCTCATCAACAATACTTATAGTACCAATTTAGTAATATCAACCAGCTTTGATTATCTAAATTTTATCACTTTAAAGTATTACATTATGTAATATACATACACAATAAACATAGGTCGATCTGACTGATAAGCTATGAATGCAAGGTTATGAAGTTAATTGGCGAAATATGTCCAATCCTTGAGGCAGTGCCAAAATATATTATTTTGCTATATCTTTTAAAACAGGGGAAGTAGGGAAGGGAACTTACAGACACAGGCGACCATTGATGAAGTATCAAGATGTCATGAGTTTTGATATGAAATAAAAATTGAAGAAAATGTGGTAAAACTGCTGCGGATGACTGACATAATCATTCTTCTTCAGCTTAAAAATTTACAGTAAAGCAATGTTTTTATAAATGAGGACTGTTGTAAAATAGGAGACCATTGATAGTATATACACATGTAAAAATCATCAAAATAAAAGTTGTTGAGTTTTAGTGGACGGCTTTATTTTGGTAGCTTCATTAAAACTGTAGTGAACATTGTAGTTTAACATTAAGATTGTAGTGAAGTTGCGTTTTTTTTTTTTTGAGACTTCTGTTTAAAAAGAATTGAAGGGCTGGGGGATGGGAAACAGGTGATCATTGATGCTATAATATATAAAAGTAAAAATGAATGCTTGTCTTTATGTCTCTTATGCCTTCTTAAACCGTTCATCCAATTGCGATGAAACGTGGTCAGCTTATTGTTTACACTTACAGGATGGTTATAAAGTCTAAAATTTTAAAAAATTTCGAATCTCAATCGCATCTATTTAGTAAGGATTAATCTCCAAATAACTCTACATGGAGACAATAGATTCTGTAGAAATGCTAAGTCTAAGTTAAAGGTCAAGATTTTGCAGCTATAGTATGCAAAAGTCACGCACATCATTCTCAGAAGTAACAACTTTATTACAGATTATGCGAGAAAGAGTTGGGGATTCCAATCCTCGGGTTTTTAAATTTTAATTAAATTTCAGCATTTCTTATAGTAACTACCTAAAATATTTTAGCACAAACACTCTTGTACGATCTTAATTTTCAAAAATTATCTTTTCAACTATATTAATAATTTTATGGCATAAATATATTTTCTATGTTTAAAGTTTATCATTTTTAAAAGAAAATATTTTAATGACATTTTCTAAAATCAACTTTGTGAATTCTGAACGAATATTAAACGAATCATGAGATACAATAACAGTTTCTTTCATTACCATTCTGAAAGAACACTAAGTTTTACAATTCTAAAAGAATACACAAATCTAATATATAAAAAAGAATATTTGTTCGTATTTTATATATTATCGTACTGTTCATCTTATTTCAATAAAACATTGCCAAATTGTTGAATGATTGGACTTAATAATATTTTTTTCGTCCGCAACAACGCGCCGTGTACCAGCTAGTCATATATAAAATACAAATTGTTGAAATTAGACATATAGGAACCTACCGATTCTTTGATTGTTCTAATTTTTTTAAATACATAGACATGGATTTACTAATTTAGCGCAGAGAAACATTACGACAATTGAAGACAAATCTATATCTATACTTATAATAAAGCTCAATGTGTGTGTGTGTGTTGGCGCTCTACAGGCCAGGCCGTTGGACCCACAGCTACCAAATTTGGTACATGTATACCTTGGAGGTCCGGAATGTGCACCTCGGAGCCCTTTTTTCGAATTTTTAATTAGAATTAGAATTAATTAAAATTTAAGCGAAATTTCGACGTTTTTCCGCTATAACTTCCGAAAATATGATCACACAAACATGATTTTTACATCAATTTAAAGATAAAAAAAATTAGCTTTCTAACGGTATCAGTTTTTTTAATTTATAAGGTAAACTTTTATTTTTAACGAATTTTTAAAGAAATATTTTAACCATGTGTTTTTGAGCACGTGACTGGATAAAATAAAACAAAACAATGACGGAAGTTCAAATAATAAAAAAAATACTATCATCGTAAATCAAGTCTAAAGAAATGATACTTTCAGCACGTGACTGGATAAAATAAAAGAAATATAAAATGTGATATTTTCTAAAAAAAATAAATGCAACGCAAAGGTTTCTATAATCGTTTGCAATATCTAAATCATTTATTTAACAAATCTTTATTTATAGTAAACCTGATTGAATTTAAACAGGATATGCATTGAAATCCCGATTTAATGGCATATTTCTATAATCGTTTGCAATATCTGTATCATTAATTCAATAATTTTTTTTCCATTATAAAATGTGATAGTTTCTAAAAAAATAAATGCAAAGCCAAGGTTTCTATAATCCTTTGCAACATCTAAATCATTTATTCAATATTTTTTTTTTCCTTTTTCGCTTTAAAAAAAAACATTAAATATTTTGGCAGCATCATGGAAAAAAAAAACATTTTTAATTTCAGGCCAATCAATGCCCGGAATTACTTCAAGGCTAATGAATATGCGACTTAATTAAAAAATTTAGAACGCATTACTCATGGCGAACCAGCTGGTCGCCAAAGGCGGCTAGTAGATAATAAAAACAAAATTTAAAAAAATGTGAAACTGTATTATATGTGTATATAACGAAAGCGTTTGAAGAATTTCTGACGGTCAGTAAGATATATTCACATTCTGCTTTCAACAATGTGAAACTTTAAAAATATTTTCCTGCTATTTAATTCGTTTATTTAACACGACAAATAAAACCATTATTTTCTGACAGAAGTTTTGCAAAAAAAATATTTGTTTTTAAACAATCGATGATGAATAGTTATTCAAATAATTACAAAGGAATCACAGGTATATTACATTCTATATTCAGTGTTTTTGTTTTAAAGAATTGTAATTATGCTGCTTACAACCGTCTTGAATTTCAGTGAAGTATAGAAAAAGAAGTGTTCGTTCTTGGAACTCGAAGCAAACTTATTTGTATATAAATTGTAATGTATACAGAGAGATATAAAAAGGAATAGCAAATTTTTAATTAAATAATACTGTTTTTAATTTAATAATATTGTTTAAATAATACTGAAGATATGATTTGGTATACATTGTTTACAATTGTCATAAACTACAGAAAATAATAGGCGAAAAAAAAAACCCATTGAAAATTTGAAACTTCCAATCAAACTTAATTTTTAATTTTATTTATCCCTGCGAGACTTAATATCGGTGCATACTGGCATTATTGTTTAAATTATTTTTAAGAATTTTACATATAAAATCATGGGAATGAAATTATTTTTGGTCACTATTGTGTTTAGACTGTTACAGAAAACTGTACAGTGGGATACATAAGGTCCAAGAAGTTCCACCTGCTCGCTAAAGGATAACGAGAATTTATTCTACGAAAAATCGAAAGCATTGGTAAGCCATATTACTGACTCTCCGCTTTGACCTAAAACACTCGGGAATAAATACTGAATGACCGGACCGCCACTACAGCAACACTGGCCAGAACTATGGTTGAGTCCTAAGGGCCATCACCGGCTATGGTACAACTCTATCTCCTGGAAGTATGTCTCGTCATAGATGAGAGAAGTATGTCTCGTCATAGATTTATTGTAAACACCGAGTTGGCGATATCCAACCACTACGCCGGAAACATTTTATCTCCAATAAGGAGGCGCCCACCACAGGGATTAAACTATTGACAATAAATGC
Organism: Argiope trifasciata; assembly: GCA_026543055.1. NCBI lineage: Eukaryota > Metazoa > Arthropoda > Arachnida > Araneae > Araneidae > Argiope > Argiope trifasciata. The sequence goes on from JAPMOQ010019505.1 coordinate 873,270, forward strand.
AAACCCGAAGATAAATTGAAACTTCAAAAACATAAATTGCTGAAATTAAAGCAAACATTCACAGCAAATCTTTAAATAAATAATAGCACAAGGACTATCAAAATACAGCCAGAAGGTTTGTTCTGATCTCAAATATACAAAGAGAGAATTTCACTGGAATCCAATGAGTTTCTTTAGCTTTACTTTGCACTTAGATTTTCAAACAGGACATCAAAAATGTAGGAGGAAATGTCCACGGAAACTCGTAAACCAATACGGATATCGCTATAATTCTTCCATTTTCTAAAATCTTCATTTTATCACTGAAATGTTTAAATTCCTGACCAAACCACGAAGAGGTTGCCAAGGCCGAACTTCATTGACTGGTCCCCATTTAGCATCCATTAAACTATTTGTAAATTTCTTTTCTTTACGATGGCATTAAATCGCAGGTAAGAAATATTATAAATGCATAACAATATAAAGTTGAATGTTTGTATAAATATTTATATGACAATTAAATGAAATTCAAATGCACTGATTAATAAATCATCGCAAAAAAATAAACTTGAATTAAACTTAAAATAGAAGTATTTCATGTGATTGACTATTATGGATCATTAATTATAATGTATTAAATTTTGATTGCATACAAATGAAAAGTTATTAAGAAAGCAAGACACTTTTATCAATATGTTCCCTTTTCTTTTGAGAAATTAATGCAGTTTTGTCCTAATATTTCTTGGTATTTTTTTTTTTCCATTTCAAAAATTAAATTGCACTAAAGCAAAAATAGTGAGAGTGAAAATTAAAAATAATTTAATAACATATTTTACATTCGTTAACAATAAATAATAATAATAATAATTGAGGTAATCTAATACTATAATACGAGGAATGGTTGCCAAGCCGAAAATCGCCCCAGAAATAATAAACTCCGGTAAACTTGGGGGTCTGGGGTTTTTGGCCACGAGGAATCGATTGGCGCCGGTTTTGAAGCGCTACGGTCGAGCAGTTCGGAGTTACATATAGGATATTTTCTTTCTTTATTAGTTCGCCATAATGGCTACTTAAATTTTCAAGTGCTTACGTACTGCCATCTATAGCCAATATGGCAAACTAATAAAGTTTTATGTTTATGCTGTTATAGGTTTATAATATGTTTCTTATGTATGTATATATGTTAGGTTTTTCTAAATAAATTTGTCAAAAATATTGAACTTCAACACACTTCAATCTTTACCTTTGTATAGAATAGTTCCCTTTCCAAACTCTAACTTTGTTTAGAATAGTTTACAATGGTGCACTTTAACCGGTTATCTTTTCACCAATGGTTTCACAAAGTTTCTTATGGCATGTATTGTTTTGATAAATCACAATTGAAAATTTAAATCTTCGAGTTAGCTTCGATACCTGCTTTCTCCGAGTGGAGCTCGGTCACCCGCTGGTAATATTTAAAATAACCAATTTTGCTTCAATATGATGTCCAAGAATAATTCTTTAGTATGTATAACACCAGAAAAGAATTATTCATCTTTCGTTCTTTGAGCAAATAGTAAAAATTAAATAACTAATAATGTGAAATGGATACTTTTAATAAACATTACACTTTTTGTTACCTTATAAAATTATTCGTTTGTTTAAACATTATGTCTTGGCATTGTAACTTTCCGATATTTTTAGTTTTATTATACTATTTATCAAATAAAATAGAATGATTATCCAAGTTAATTGGAAATTTGAGAATAAAAATGAATTACTATTTCTCTCTGTTTGATTTTATGAAGTTTAATGCGTATGAAAATAAATTGGGCACTCTATTTGAAATAGAGGATTAACTTTCATTATTAAACTAAACTACTAGTTTTTTCTGACTTCGATTTGTGTTTTTAAATCACAGATATTTCCTTCTCGATTTTCACAATGTTCAGCCATTCTCGCTTCTATAAAATTTCTTTTCTAACTTTTCAAAACAAAATTAGAGATAGAATGTTTACAATAAAATTACTTAAAATAAAATCGTCACTGTTATCGGAACCCGAAGCAAAAATTCCCAATTACTTCATATTCTGAGATAATTGAAAACATATCGGAGTAATTAGGAATGTACTTTTAATTGTATTGAATAAAATAATAAATCAATAAATTATTTTAGATGAAAGAGCAGTTTTTAATGGACCCAACAGAATGTGATAATGCATTGAGAAAAATAATAACAGTTTATAATCCTATTCTAATATTCAGAGCTAAGAAAAAAAGAAAGAAAATTTTGGAAAATTTATTTCAACCCATTCTAATATACCTTACGTATTTAACTAACAAAAAGTAACTAAATAACAAATTGATTCAGAAATTAATAATTTTTAGTTTTTTATAATTTGAATTATTTTAATCAGATCCTAATTATAGGCGTATTTTAACAATAATTGGGATCTGTTTGCATAATTTGTTGCTTGTTTGCAACTATTATATTGATATGAAATTCAAGAAACCAGAGAAAAAAGTCAAATTAGCGATACATTAGATTTGAAAACAGATTGAAGAAGCTCTTAATTCTTCTTAAATTACTACAAACCCCTAAATGTAATTTTATGAATATTTTTATTACTATTGCCTTGCGATTATAGTAAATTTTCTGCACTTGCAGAATTAATCTATTTTGTAGATATTTACAGATGATACGATTAAAAATGATGAGACTAAATTATAAATTTAATTAGCTTTCATATTCTGGTAGAGGTCTTTAAGTAGCACTTTGTGAATGAGTAAACATCCCCTCCACTTGCCCAAGGGCTCAAGCTTTCCATCCTTACAAGTTCGCGGATCTCCCATGAAATATCGTCTTATCATTAAGATAATTTGACAGTTTGTACCTCAAACTCGATGTTGGCCCTCGGACGTTAATAAAATATATCAAACGGCCTGTCACTTTGAGCTATTTTTACGAGCAAAATAATAGGTATAAAAAATAATCAGTATTAGCGCTCAGGCCCTTTTTTTCATGATTTTACTTTACACTATACATTAACATAAATTTCCTGGCGCGGAGTCTATTTTACGAGGAAAAGCGGCTTGTCGCTGATAACCGGAATCGTTTTACTCAAAAACGAAATCTGTTCTATTCGAAGAAGAGTTGTTTGTATTCTGTGAGGTCCTTTAAATCAAAATGAGGCGTCTGTTTTGATAAACCAACGAAAAAGTTAGACAAGAAACTTCAATGGCAAATCAGATTATTAAAATTTGATGACAAAATGTAATGTTGGAAATTTGGATTTAGAATTCGAAAAATGAAAATAAGAAAGTTTTCAAATCAGGAAAATATTGTAAAAGTATAAAGCTTATAGTAATGCTCTAAATAGTTTTGAATATTAATTATATTTATAAAAAACACCTACATCTTTAATAAGTTTTTAAGGTTTTCTTTTTAAATGCTATTCATTATTATAATTATCCTACTATTTTTTACTATTACATTAATAAAATATCTTTATGCGTTTTTAAGCATTTTTATTTCAAATGTCCACCATTATTATAAATATTATGCTATTTATTATTATCATAAAATATCTTTAATAAGTTATTGAGCCTTTCTTTTCAAATGCTACTCATTTATATAATTATTATGCCATTTATTATCATCAAATTTATAAAATATCTTTATGCGTTTTTAAGCATTTTTTTTCAAATGTCCATCATTATTATAAATATTATGCTATTTATTACTATCACATTAAAAATATCTTTAAATTTACAAAGTTATAAAGCATTTCTTTTCAAATGCTATTCATTATGATATAATTTTTTATTCATTATTATAAATACAACGATATTTACTATTCATATTCTCTAATTAATCTAATCTAGTCGTATTGAATAATCATTAATTTTAAATCAATTAACTGATCATTAGTTTGAGGCTATAATAAAATTTTGTATTAGTATCAGGTACGTAGAACTAGAAAAAAATGCAGAACTCTAGTACACAGGGGAATGATTAAGGAATAAATTTCATAATTCTACTTATAAAAACATTAAATGGAATATTATTTGAAACACTAAACATTGTTTGAAAATAAGGGAAAGCGGAACAGTTCGTGCAATTACATAATTCATCTCCCCTTTTATATTTAAGTTCTTTTTTTAATAATAAATACATTTTAATTCATTGAGCATGTATTTTATTTAAATAATTATATTTAAGAACTAATTAAATTTGAGTTTATTGAAAGCAATGATTCCAGAGTAACAAATATACAACATAAAATCATATATTATTAGTTTTGTTTAATTGGTTTATGTGTCAATTAGAAATTTTTAAAAAAATAAAGGACTGATGAGGAATACAAGAAATGTAAGAATAATATTTCTAGCATTAATTTAATTTTACTTAATAAGATTATACTATATTTACATAATTTAGAAAGAAAAATGTTCCCAATAATAAATACTTTCTATTGATTCAGTATAAAAAATGAATTATAAAAAGTATATGAATTGAAAATGCACATATAATTAAAATAACTCGAATAATTCTATAAATTTACCATTGAAAAAAATAAGTTATAGGTTATACTATACAGAGTGTACTTTATTTACATACTTTAGATAGAAAGATAAAGATGTATGTCCATCAATAAATACTTTCTATCGAGTCTTATAAAAAATGAATTATAAAAACCATGTTAACTAAAACACCGAATCAAAATAAGACCTTAATTCTATACAATTTACAGCTGAAAAGAATTCAGGTTAAGCCAAACAGAGTATACTTTATTTACATCATTTAGAAAGAAAGATGTGTTTCCATCAATAAATATTTTCTATCAATTCCTTATCAAAATGAATTATGAAAAGAATATGAAATAATACACGCATACAATCAAATTAAGTTCCGCGGTTCTCTATAATTACCGCTGGAAAAAAAGATACAGGGTATTTTGAAAATCAAGCCATTCAAATTTTCTGAAATTGACATTTTTCGAAATGCATTATACAATTCCACCTCAATAAATATGAAGTAGTAAAATTTAAAATGAAGGCTTGAAATAAATCTTCTAATTCTGCTTCCATTTACGACAAGACTAAAAATTAATCAATTTTTTTTATGATTATATAGCAAGTTGTTATTAGACAAATTTAATCTTACAAGTTTATTGTCAAAAGGGAAATGAAGCAATTCTAAGTCTTTTAAAATTACCATTTTGTTCTATGAATTTTGAATCTAAATTTCACTGAAAGAAATCAGAAAAAAGTTCCACATCTTTAAACGACTATGAACGATCAATAAATTTATTGCTGACTTTACCATATAAATTTCTAATTTATCTTTCTTTATAAAGGAGCTATCCAAGAAATAATACAAGCTTCATTTTCTCTGATGTTGTAATTAATCAGTATGATGAGAGATTAAATTTAAAAGAACATCTATTAAACCTCTAAATTATCATAGCATGAAAGGTTTTATAAAACATCATTAATCATTTGAATTATTTTCAACCTACACACATTTTTTTCGCAAATTAAAAATTCAAATTAAAGAACGTGATTCTTGTTATCTATAATCTCAAAGGCTGTTAAAAATTCAGAAGGCATTCTGTTAGCATTTATAACTCTGATTAATTATTTATTTAAGCCTTGAGAGGGATTATATTATTATCAGCAATAATTTACACAGTTTTGACGATTTTGACAGGGACAGGGAGATGGTTTCTTCCATTCCAGAGCTAATTATAATGAGTCTGGTTTCGATATACTTAACACTTTTATTATAATTGACATTTATTATATTTGAATTATTGATTCAGACCATGTAGTTCCTTCAGGTATCTATTAGATATTCAGCCTCAGATTTATTCTTCTGAATATTCATAAAATTGGTTCTATTTTAAGATTTATTTGAATAATTTTTAGTCTGATATGAATAAGTTCATTACAGTATTCTTTTAAAAACAAAATACTGTTTATATTTAATGCTTTATGACCGATTTAAATGACTGATTATATCTACTTTAATTAGCAAAAATTATTGAGCGAAGAGCGTATAACATATAAATATATTTCAACTAATTATAATATGCCTAAAAATGAAATGATTTATTATTTAAATATGTTCATCATATCTATTTAAATAATCGTTAAATTATCGAGCTGAAACCATGATTGATATAGATTTAGATTGATAATGGATGATTTATTTATATTCGTTAACTTCGCTTATATCGGCAATGACGGAAATAAAAACCCGTTGTGAATTTATAGCTATTTTAAAAAAACATAATATTACTTTTCTAAAAAACAACTATAACTTTACAAACATCTTTTATTAGATTAAATTATACAACTTTATCAGGTTGTTGAAAAATATATTTAGACAGCTGTTTTTAGTCGCGTTGGAAATATATAACAAAAGCTTCTTTTATTTACATCTAAATACTGCTTTTATGGAAAATATTGCTTTTATGGACTGCTTATTGGGAAAAAAAGGAATAAAATGTTGTACATGCCGTTGGGATAAATTTAACGCTTCTATTATATTTAACAGATAAATTTTTACACTAAGCTTAATGAAAAATATAGATATTTTTCTCAATTCCAATACTTGCACTACGTCTAAAAAAAAACTTACTGTCTAAAATTATGTGAAGTTCCCAGTACAAAATTTGCATGGTTTCTCAATTCATGGAATGTTAAATATATTCTAAAAACATTTACTACACGATTTATATTTATAAACAAATATAGGTTAATTATTATAAACAAATATGGATGAAATAAATTTTTTGTTTATTGAAAAACGTAAAATTCTCTATCGATTGACGCACTTTAAACTTTAAATAACTAAAATAGTATTACTTTTACACTATTACTTTAAATAATTAAAACATGTTAATTTTAAGATAAAATTGTAAATAAATGTTATTTAATATTTTATTAGAGTACACTGAATGTATATAGGTATATATACACACATATACACATATATACATACACACATATACATACTTACACATACATCCATACATATATAAAAGTTTTTAGTTGATATGAAGTTGCTCCTTCGAATTATCTGTATTTGTTTATCTGTAAAAAAATAATAAAATAATAACAAAAATTATATTGCTGTATGAATATTCATATAATGGAAGAATATTATTATAGTATATTTCTTTTCACTTTTTCTTTCCTATTTGTTTTATTTAATTAAATATTTCTGACAGACCTAAGATCCTAACTAAAAAAGTTCCAACATTTCGTAGTCAAGGATTAGTCAAATTTTAAAATCTGCGGATATCACTTAAAATTTTTGACCATTTCAGTATTTGTCTCAAGAAACATAATCCAATAAGTGTACCTCATTTTCTCAAGGTGTCCATTGGTTGATTTAAAATAATAATTTCATAACTTCATCCAGTCAGCTTGGATCAAAGAAGAGTAAAACTATTTATAATTAAAAATTCTGCCTTTTTATGAATATTTCATTAAATTGAACTGGTTGTATATAAATAAAGACATCGCAATTTTTTCAGAAGTTTATTTGTATTTTTTAAACCTTTAAAGCATTTTTACATTTCAAATTGTTTGCATATTTATATCTATTTAAAAATAAGCTATTTAATCACTGTTAGGAAGGACATCTGACACATGCGTAATTTTGATAAATCTAAAAATTGTATTCATACACGAAGAAAGCATTAATCGAAGTTCTTTCGCTCTTTCTAATAACTGTAGTATTTTCGTATAAAATTTATTCAATCCATGGATATTTATTACATTGACGAGCATTCTCATAATAAATTTCGTTTTGTAAAAATATGCATAGTTAAAATATTTTTTTATTTATAGATTTAAGCGAGGAACATTTTTATTTTTATACTGCAGTGAAAATATTAAGTAAGCAAAGTCGTTGTAAAATTCAAATTTGAGATTTTGACAAATCTCTAAATTTTAGACCTCCCTGAGTTCGAAAAAGATATTTTTGGAAAATGTATGCCTATCTGTCTATAACAAAAATAACTCAAAATTGCTTTAAGCTATATAGTTTAAATTTCGTATACGATTTCTGCATGAAATTTTCAGATTTCCATCAAACTATTCAGAGGAATTCCGTCAGTCCTTCTGTTCGAATATGAGTTAGCATATAATGACAAAACGAACAGAGCTAGGTAGGTAAAATTCGCTGCGCATATTTATCATGTATAATGTAGATATCTGCCAAAATTTGAACCAAACGCAACACCTAGTTAGCTGTCTGTCAGTTTGTACTTTTAAAAACATGTAAAATCTGAAATTCAAAAGTAACTTAAATATATCAAATTTGGTATGAGATTTTGTAACTACAAATATGGCTTTTGGTTTAGTTGGTTGAAGAAAACATATCTAAAAAACAAATTGGATTTTTAAATTCTGTAACCGAGTGACAGAAATTAATCGTCAAATAACTGATCAAAGAGAATTTAGTGAAAACGTCTGAATTCAGTTAATATTTCGTAACTTTTGTATTCCAGTTTCATGTAAAGCATTTTCTGACATGACAAGTAAAGCATTTCTGGCATTAGGGAGTATACGAGAAAGTTCTGAGGAGATCACCTGTTGGGTTTAAACAAAAGTAATGCATTCAGATTATGCTGATTTCTCAGACAACTGGAGTAAATTCTTAAAAGCCAGTTCACGAATCTTCACAAGAAAGTGAAGTAAAATTCAAGTTACGAAAAATTTGGAACACATATGAATTTTTGCAAATATGTAATGCGTAATTATAATCATAAATTTGTTACAATGTTTTAAACATTTATATTTCAGTCATTTATTTAAACACTTTGCGATCATTTAAACGTGAACAGTTTGCAAACGATCCCCCCCCCCCACAAAAAAGGGTTAAAATTTGCATTTAGATCAAAGTTTGAGGTAATCTAAATGCTTTACGAATCGTTTTAAATATTCCTAAACCGCTTTGTTTTTTGTAAGCACAGTTGTTGTAAAGATATAATTGATTATAAAATGTGTGAAAATGCTTGTTGTACACAAATGAACAAAAATATGCTCTGAATGTTTTTTTAAATTTAATATTCAAAAATCGAGCGTTTTGCAGTCTACATAACATATGATGTTTATCATGAAATGTAAAAAACTAGGTTGACGCATTTCTCAGAAAATATGCTTAATCTTACAAAATATTCACAAGATTCTTGTTTAGAATTTAGATTAATTAAAATATTTTCTGCGTTATAATTCTTTTAAAGTTTTTGCTGGTAAGCTATATACGCGCATGAAATGTATAATATTAAGAGAAGAACCAAATTTTTTTTGTCTGTTTATATTTTCATTGCAGTTTGCTGATAAAGTTGACATATATTTTCTCTCAAATTGTTTCCATGAATTTATCAGCAATATATTTGGCATTTCATACCGTGAAATTTGTCCGTAATCTTGAATACATCTTTTATTTTCATTTTGATTTGTAAATATTAGTGAAATATTTATTTTTTATGAATTATTGTTCCGCTTTAAAACATTTGCATTAAAACATTGCTTTAAAACATTTTTATACATCTGCATTTGAAACAACAATTTTTTTTAAAGTTGAAATTGAAATTTTTAGATAATGTTTAACATTTAACGATATTAGTAACGAAGTAACTTTTTTCTCTACAATTTAAAAAATAATTCCTATTACTTTTAAGATATTTTATCAATATCCAATAAAATTTTATTGAAATTTTATTTATAAATAAATTTAGTGAATATTTGTAGATGATCTGTAGAATATTTCATAAATAAAAAAGTAACCATGCTTGTATTTTCTTCTCTTTTAAATTTCCACTTTTAGAACTAGTTTCCTCATAACATATGCATCTCTTTAATTATGACATAAATGAAACTGGTATTATAATAATAACTTTTTTTCTGAAGTTTCATGCTATTCACCATATTTGACTACTTGCGTGTCGATTATTTAATAATTTAACAAAAAGAAATTTATTAATATAAAAATATCCTGTTGTGGTTGCTTATCCTGTCCTGTGGTTATTGAATTCCAATTCAAAAACCGAGGAAAGAGGAATGCAATACCTTCAGAGGATAAGGACCCCTCAGCATCCTATTACAGTAATCTGTCTTATTGCTCATACGAAGTTGAAACTTATACACTCGTTTGCACAACCCCTTCTTACAGTAGGGCTTCTTTCACATAAATCACGAAACAGAGAACACCTATGCCTGAGCCAGGACTTGAACCCGGGGCTCTCAGATCATGAGTAAGAGGCGCTCTCGTTCGGCCAGGACGATGCAAAAAACTTCCTTATATCAATTTATAACAACTTTTTTATGACTTTATAATGCCGTATCCATACAATGTATGTTTTATAGTAGGAAAAAGATATTTACAGGGATTCATATTGCAATGAGCTCCAAACTTGGCTACAAATTTGGAGACCTTGGCGAAAAGATAAAGATTCACGAAAAGCAGGAATTATGACCACATCTTGGAATATTCTAGAAGATTAGAGATACTTCTGAAAAATTCTGACGTCACTCATATACACGTGGTTTAAAAACTTAAGAAGGACTTGCCTTCCTTTTGAGGCAATTTGAATTCCAAGTCGGTTCAAAACTTTTTCCAAGAGCGGTTGCTGTTTGTGATATATTTTCTGCTGAATTGGTGTGCCAGTATGTCGTATTAGTATCTGCTATATAATTTTCTACGAATGGTGGATTTTGTGTTCATTTTATTTGTTGCTGACTCAGTTTCATGTTTTTCAGAATACTCCTGGAATATAGCATTGTTTTTAATAATCCAGTATATCGTGTTTATCTAACTGTATGTTGTGTCTAATTTGCTTGCTTGATTTCTAATATATTGCGAATAATTTACTCGTACCAAGAGATAATATTTGCTACTTGACCCTTTATTCATCTGTAATTCTTCTTTGGAGGAGCACATTCCCTTGTCATATCTTTATATGTTTTCTTTTTTGGCGATCTCAAGTAAACATACAACAACAAAATTCATGAATTAAACATTAATTACAAGTGTTTAAGGACTTATTATGCATTTATTTAGTAAGTATAATAAGTGTATTTTGAACAATCTCTTTATATTTTTCTTTATAAATTTTAGATAAATAATGTAAATTACTTTCTGTAACACTTTTCCGCATATTTCTAGTACTCGAATCTATATGGAGTCATTAATATTCTTAAAAACTCATGATTTAGTAACTTTTTCAGCTTTATAATCTCAATTCCTAAGGAGCTAGGCTTCCAGAAGGAATGTAGAAACATTATATGAGTGAGGTAATATTTGATAATTAATTTGGGAAATATTATTTGGTTCATTTTTGTTGACCAACTGTTGTATTAAGGGAGATTTGGAATAATTTATTTTCTTAAGTTTGATAAAAAAGAAAATAAAGACTTAATAACTTTGAAATTTAGCTACAATTCTAATAGAAAGTTTTAGTGAGATATTTTTATACAATAATGTTTAATCATGAAAACAAATAGTAAATAATTTGGAAAATGAATTTATCTATATGGACATTTGTTTATTTTAAGTCTTCCAAATTACTTAGGTTTTTCACCGTTTTCCGATAGAAACCCTTCATATTATGCCAGATTGCGCTTTATTTAAATTTTATTATACGAACAAAGATATAAGGGAGTTTGGCGAAAGTTTCATTAGAACTCGAGTTCCAATGTTTGTTCTGGAACATTAAATGTCCTGTGATGGAAGGGGGTATAAATAGGTGGATTTAGAAAAAAAATCTGTAGAAAGAGAGTAAGCTCAGAATTAAGCTCAGGTAAACAGTTAGTTGATCTTTCTCTAGAGTGTTGACCTCAGAGCGAGTTCTCTCAGAACTCTTTATACTAATATATTACCAAATTGCTGTTTGTGTGGCTATTTATTGCAAGTGCTGTTTTCTTGCACATACTTTTAATCCTTCGGAATTAGTGCCGTACAAAACACAGAAGGATTCTGAACTTTACCGTGGCTATATATATATGTGTGTGTGAGTGTATGTATCTTTGTGAGTGTGTGTGTGTATGTATTGTCTCATTATCATTATCCCGTCTTGTTACCTTGTCTAAAGTTTAAAAGTTAATTTGAAAAATTAAACAGCTAAGTGATATTAAACAACAAAATCAGATGGAGAAAATTACTAAACTTAATTTAACTTATAATAATCATGTTAAAGTGCTTTGCTTACTAATTTTGACAAACAAATTGCAAAAGAAATACCATTCCAAATTTTATTCAAAATTTGACAAGACTTTATAAATAATGATAATATTTTTTATTTATTTACATAGCGTTATCTAATTTATATTGAAATCTATAATATGTGTAAAAATCATATTTAATTTTATGTGAAATTATCACATTAATCTCTCACAATCAACCATGCAATCAAACTTTTAAACTTCAGTAATCTTGAAATTGGTAAGAAACAGGTAATAAACAGATAGTATTAAAAGCTATATACTTTATACTTGAATTTTCGTTATAAAAATGTTTCAAGAACGAATTATGGATCTCAAACTTAAAGAAAGGCAGGAAAAAAATATAACTAAATGAAATATTAATTGATGAAAAAAATAATGTAGTGAAACATATTATTCATAACATTTTGGCAAAATTCTTTTAAACCAAAATTAGTTTTTCATTTATATCTATATGTTTAAATTCAAGAAGCAGACAGAAGCATTAGTTACTGATGAAATCGACTGAATTTGAATTGCGAACTATAATTTAAAAAGCTGTTATCTCTAAATTTAAACCCTTCATAGCCTATTTCAGAATAAGAATGCCGTGAGACATCACTGACTTGCACCATTTACCAATTGATCGCCATCCTTTCTTAACAGAAATGATGTATTAAGCATTCTTCCTAATTACATGTTACCGCAGCAATTCATGCACGTTCGCGGAGCATAGTTGTTTTCTCCGGGCACATCAGAATGACGTGAAGAAATCGTGTAATTCAATAATATATAGTTGGTAGTTGTCTCTCACATCTAACAGGAAAATCGCTGTCTAGTGATAACAAGCTATGGCCGACAGCCGATTTATCTTAGCTCTACCGTGGCAACTTCCTCTGTCCATTACCATCCTTCAAGGAGATGGATCTCTTAGCCCTTTATTTATGGACGGCACTGATAAATATAGCACAATCAAAGGATTCAAAATGCGAAGAGCTCTGTAATTCAGTGCTAAAAGGAACACTTTTGATGAGGCTCTGGATAAGTTATGATAGTGCTGTGCTCAGGACGTGAGGTTTTTGTCAAAAAGAACCTCAATTTATTAAAGTTCCAACTCCATTGTAAAAGGAACGGGCAATTAAATTTGTTTTATGGGAGGGGGATTTATTTTTATTGCATAGGTCAATGTTTAGGAGATCTTAACTACACCAATGAGTGAATGGGTATTATTTTGAAATAGAATAAATATTTCAGCACATCTTCCCGGTGGAAATTTATTCTCTTCAAAACAATCTTGAGAGAGGGTTCAGGGTATCAAGGGCCAAGACACTCATCACTCTTTAGATTGCAATTTTCAATTTTTGTTTTTGAATGAAGCTATTTAGTTTTTGTATTTGTTTCTTTCTATGAATAATATTTGTTTGGGCTTGGTTTAGGAAAATACGAGGATTGAATTGGTTTTTCATGTATATCATACCTTATTTCAAATATCTGGCATAAAAAAAACTATAACTTTAAAATCATGGGTTTCAAAAGTTAGTGCTTCTTGCTTTCGAACTTATATCTATGCCGTGATGTAATTCATTGTTGAAAATTAAACAAAAATATTTTTTAAAAATTACCGAAATTCAAGGCAAATTTGAATGTCAATAACATTTGACTAATTGAAAAGGACGGTTTTAAAATTTCGAAGTATCACAAATCTAAATTTATGTTATAACATTTTCGCTGACAGTAACAATAAAACTTTAACATCATGGAAAAACCTAAAATTCATCTTAATTTTTAACTAAAGCTTAAATTAAAATTTAATAAAATTTTGCTGGGGGGCGGGTTAGGATGACATATTTCTACCTTCGAACGTTTATGTATGTATGTATGTATGTATGTATATACATATATATATGT
>JAPMOQ010019505.1:887754-940175 GCA_026543055.1 Argiope trifasciata
GTAATGCATGTTTATTATCATTACTCAAGTACTTTTCGATTGCCACATAATTTGGCGCCCGAACAGGGACGCTGGAAATGAGTCATAATATATGTTTTGATAAATGAAAAAGGATTTAGTTAGAACTCTTACTGCTTAAATATTTAACTGGCTCATTAAAGAAGTATTTGAAATATATTAAATGAAAGTGATTGGAATATTTTGAATATTTAATGAGAAATATATATCTACTTTGGATTTAAACAGTAAGCGAACATTAATAAAATAGAAGAGAGTGTTTTAAAAAAAGATATTATTTAAGAGAATGCACTATTGATAACGTTGAATTGAATATTGCATTTATTTATTGAAAACAAAAATGTATGTTGTATTGAATATATATTTACAGTTTTATTAGCATTTAAGTTTGCATACTAACATTGAAAATGGAAACATTAATTAAAATGAGAGGCTCTTATCGTGGTTGTTTTAGTAAATTTACTGAAAAATTAGAATTATTTTTGAAAACGGAAGTAGATGATTCTGATTTGTATGTTAGTAAACTTAGTCAATTAACAGAGAAATATTTGAAAATTCAAAACTTAGATAATGATATACTTGATTTAATCAAGAAGGATGTTACATGTACAGAGGAAAGTATATGTAATGAAATCGAAAGTGCCGAATCTTATGAAGATAAATTTATATATTTTAAAACGAAACTAGAACATTGCATAAATAGATCTGATAACGTAATTGATGCACATTCAATTAGTGAAAAAAGGAATTTTAAATTGCCTAAGATTGAGTTACAAAAATTTGATGGGACTCTAAAAGATTGGTTATCTTTCTGGGGATTATTTAAAAAGATAGATTCAGATCCTGATATTTCAAATGAAGATAAATATCAGTACTTGATGCAGTCAACCCTTAAAGGTTCAAGAGCAAGAGAGGTAGTCGAGTCTTTTCCCCCCACGGCTGAAAGCTATGTTCAAGCTATTGAATGTCTAAAAGCACGTTTCGGAAGAGAAGATGTCTTAGTAGAGGTCTATGTAAGGGAGCTTTTGAGCTTGGTATTAAATAATGCTCTGAATAATGAACACAAACTTCCGTTAATTAAACTGTATGATAGAATCGAAACTCAGCTAAGATCTTTACAGATGCTGGGGGTTACTAGTGATAAGTGTGCGTCCATGCTTTATCCTTTGGTTGAGTCGTGTTTGCCAATCGATCTATTGAGAATTTGGGAACGACATTTGTCTTCCATAACACTCAAATCAGACGAGAAATTTAACAAGCTGGACACTTTAATGAAATTCCTTGGGAATGAAATTGAGGGCGAAGAAAAGATAAACCTAGCCAAAAGTGGGTTTGAGTTAGAACGCAAGAACAAGAAAAATCAAGCAATTAGGTCTTTTAATCGTAATAAAAATGTTAATACAGGCATGGAACTCTATAGCTCAGTACAAAGCAATACAGCTCCGAAGAACACTCAGTGTGTGTTCTGTGATAAGAATCATTTTAGTGCTGACTGTAGATATGCTCAAAGTTTACCAGATGATCAAAGGAAAGATATTTTAAAGAAAAAAGGTGGTTGCTTTAGGTGTTTGAAAATTAATCATATTTCTAGTTCTTGTAAATCCAGAATCAAATGTTTAAATTGCGGAAGATTACACCATTATCTTTTATGTAATAATAATCAAACCCAGACTCCCAAGGAAATAACAAGACCTAAGCCTGATAATGATATTCCCGTACAAGATCAAACTCTGGCAAATGTTTCGTCTTCACCCCATGTTTTGTTACAGACTCTAGCAATTTATTTAAGAGGAGATAAGGGTAAAGTGAAGATAAGGGCAATAATCGACTCAGCTTCTCAAAGATCATACATTTTGAAAAGTACGGCGCAGAAATTGAATTACCAACCTCACCGAAAGGAAAGTCTGCAACATTCCTTGTTTGGTGGAGTAAGAACGGAAATCTGCCATCACGATGTTTATAGAGCATTCCTCACTGACCACGATCTGACATATAACTGCAACTTTGAAGTCCTCGGACAAGAAACAATCTGTGCAACAATTCCACCCGTTGTGGATGGGATGTGGATGAAAGAACTTTCAGAAAACAATATTCATTTGAGTGATCAACATCATGGACCCATAGAATTATTGATTGGAGCAGACGTTGCTGGAAAGCTTCTTACCGGAGGTTATAAGCTCTTACCTTCTGGTTTAGTTGCTATCGAAACAAAGTTAGGATGGACGGTCATGGGTCGTACAAGAAGAGAAAAGGGAGAAGAAAACTCAGATCTGATTGTTACTTCAATGTTAGCAGGAGGAATCACTGAAACAGATTTATGGAATCTTGATATAATAGGAATAAAAGATCTAGCTGAGAAACAATCAAAGATAGAAAAAGAAGAAGCTTCCATGCAGCATTTTTTGAAAACACTGAAGAGACTTCCTGATGGCCGGTATGAAGTATCTCTACCCTGGTTGGAAGGGATGCAACTACCTTCCAATAATAGAATGATCTCAGAAAGAAGACTCAAGGGAACAATTAAGAAGCTTCAAGCAAAGAATTTGCTAGGGAGCTATGAAAATGTCTTCTACGAATGGCTGAAAGAAGAAATAATAGAACCTGTGAATATTACAGGATTAGATGATCTTCTTTGCACATATTTACCTCATAGGGCCGTGATCAAAGAGAATTCCACAACAAAGATTCGACCGGTCTTTGATGCTTCCGTAAAACAGAAGAATGAATTATCTCTCATCAGTTGTCTTGAAAAAGGTCCTAATTTAGTGGAACTGATTCCGAGCATCTTGAATAGATTCCGACTGGGGGCATTTGGTATCATAGCTGATATAAAAAAAGCGTTCCTCCAGATAAGTATTAACGAGAAGGACAGAGACTATCTAAGATTTTTATGGTTTGAAAACGGAGATCCTGATAAATTAAAGATTTATCGCCATAAACGTGTAGTATTTGGAATAAACGCAAGTCCTTTCCTCCTTGGCGCTACTATTTCGTACCATTTAAATCATGTTCCTGAACATCTTCAAGGGGTAGCGGAAAAACTGAAGACTTCTATGTATGTTGACAATTGTGTCACAAGTTTAGATACTATGCAAGAAGTAGAGGCATTTATTGAACATTCAAAGGAACTAATGATGAGAGCTAAATTTGATTTGAGAGGATGGAGATTTAATGAGGACAAATCCATCTTCCATCGAACCGGAGAAGAATCCCCTGAGCATGAAGAAAATGTCTCAGTATTGGGACTTGAATGGAACCCAGAAGATGACACATTAAGATGTGCTTATAAACAAGAAGTTTTGGATACAATTCCGTTAACTAAAAGATCTATATTGTCATCAGCGAATCAATTGTTTGACCCTCTTGGAATATTGAGTCCAGTGACTTTAAGATTTAAAATTTTGATGCAAGACTGTTGGAGAGCCAAATTGTCTTGGGATGCTGAACTATCTGATGAACTTTCCAAAAAGTTTTTGAAATTGAAAAGAGATTTAGCTTACGTTAATAATTTAACTATCCCTAGAAGACTGGTAATAAATCTTAAAGAAAGAAACAATCTATCGTTCCATGTTTTCTGTGACGCCTCTCAATTAGCGTATGCAACCTGCATATATTTGAGAAGCGAAAATGAAGAAAAGGTTTCCTGTCAACTTGTACAGTCACGATCCCGAGTAGCTCCACTGAAACCTGTAACAATTTCCAGACTTGAATTACTCGCTTGTACCATAGGAATACGCCTCATAACAACAATCAAACAAGATTTACGTATGGAAGATGTAACTACATTTTATTGGACCGATTCAATGAATGCTTTACATTGGATTAAAAATGAAGAAGAATGGGGAGTTTTTGTTATGAATCGTGTTAGAGAAATAAGAAGTTATAGTTCAAAAGATGAGTGGAATCATATTCCTGGAACATTCAATCCAGCCGACTTGCCTTCAAGAGGATGTTCTGTGGTTACTCTATTAAGTCAACGGTGGCATGATGGCCCATCTTGGCTGAAGAAAGATGTGAGACATTGGCCAGTTAGTGAAGCTGTGATCGATAAAGAAATCATAAATTCGGAGAAGAAGAAGACTATAGTTACTTTGGCAGTTACAAAGAACGATGAATTTGACTACTTGGCCAATGTTTCATCTTTCGAGAAAATTGTGAGAATTACAGCCTGGATACTTAGATTTATCAGAAATTGTAAAAAGGTGACTCTTTACACCTCTCAAAATTTGAAAATTGAAGAACTGGCAGAAGCTGAAACCATAATTTGGAAAATTATACAAAAGACCTCATTTAGAACAATCAGTGAAGAAAGACTACGAAACCTTCGTCCTTTCGTTGATCCCAAAGGTGTCATTAGAATTAAGACACAACTTTTAATGAGAAAAGATTTTGAAAATTTCAAATATCCTATCCTTCTACCTCCTGAGCATATTGTAGTTCATAAAATGATTATGCATGAACATAAAACTCGATTTCATTGCGGAATTCAGACTTTAATGTCAAGTTTGAGAGAACATTATTGGATAATTAGAAGTCGCAAAACAATTCGCAGCGTCCTAAAATCTTGTATTACCTGTAAAAGATTTGAGGCTAAACATCCCGAGATACAAGCTGCACCTTTGCCGGAAGACCGTTTAAGGGACTCTTCTACCTTTGAAACCACTGGCATTGATCTAGCAGGTCCTTTGTTTTTAAAGGATGGATCCAAAGCTTGGATTGTTTTATTTACCTGCGCAGTTTACCGCACAATACATCTTGAACTAGTAACATCACTTACGACCGACAAATTCCTTCTCTCTTTACGCCGATTTATCGCAAGAAGAGGAAGACCTTCTACCATCTATACTGATAATGGTTCTAATTTTCATGGATCTAATCAAGCTCTGAAAAGAGTGGATTGGCAAAAAATCGAAAATGACACATCTGTGTCCAGAATACAGTGGAAGTTCATCCCGCCCAGCTCGCCATGGTGGGGTGGATTCTGGGAAAGACTGATTGGCCTAATGAAAACCATCTTAAGAAAAGTCCTCGGCAAGGCTTGCTTAAAGTATGAGGAGCTTTCAACAATCATTTGCGATTGCGAGAATGTCATTAATTCTAGACCAATAACTTATGTTTCTGAAGACCTGGAGCTCCAACCACTGACTCCAGCGATGTTTCTGAGAGACCTCAAAGAGAGTAGAGTTCCGGATATGGATCAGATCGAATCTTCAAGTTTGCAAAAAAGATATCGTTACAGATTGAAACTTCGTGAAGATCTAAGGAAAAGGTTTCGGTCTGAGTATCTTGGGCAGCTTAGAAGTTATGCAAAAAAATCACGAAACAGTTATATCTTTTCCATAGGAGATATAGTTTTATTGGAAACCACCGCTAAAAGAATCTGTTGGCCTCTTGGGAAAGTGATCGAATTAATCAGAGGAAAAGATGGAATAGTGCGTCTTGTCAAAGTTCGCACCAAGCAAGGAGACTTACTTCGACCAATTCAGCGTCTCTATCCTCTTGAAGTGAGTTCCCCCATTGACAGAGATCTTCGCAAACGAATAGAAAATCCCACCATTTGTGACGAAAGAGAGGACCACAATCCGAGCAATTCATCATCACCAGTGCCCGCATCTCTGGGAGAACCTACGCCTGTTCCCGTCTCTGAGGAAGAACTGTTTCCCACTTCTCCACGGCGAATCAACCGCTATGGTTGGACTCTACGTGTTCCTCATCGTTTGGATCTCTAGAACATTTCTACTTTAAGAATTGAGTTCCAGTGTTGTGAAACTCAAGGTGGGGAGTATGTCACGGAAAGCACTTCTACTGCTACTGAGACAACTAAACTCCAGGCATTCCTGAAAACGAAATTAAAAACTTTTTCTTTCGGCACTGAGCGATGAGTGTGTTACAGCTCCATCGCATTCTAAAATTCCTGTATATAATTCTGTAAATAATTTCAACTAATTAAATGCTTAGTATTTTTTCAGATTGGATCTCTTCTATGTTAATGTATGAATCATCAATTTTTAATAACAACTTACATTAATGTCAATTTTATACGTTCGATATGACTTCTTTTCGGCGCGGAAAGAGCAATCCCAGGCGAGGTGAGTAATGCATGTTTATTATCATTACTCAAGTACTTTTCGATTGCCACACATATATATATACATACAGTGGCTCAAAAAATTTAAAGGATTGGATGGAAATTTCCTTTTTCAGTAGGATAACGAGGCAAACATAACGCATATAACGTCAAAAATGGTGTCTTTTCATTGTAAACAGCAATTAGACACACACTACATCAATGCCATTGAATATCAGTGGGCCATGCTCTAAAAAGTTACTCAAAAAAAAGAAATAAAACCAATCTAAAACAAGAGTTACAAGAAAAATGGGGTAAAATATCTTCAGAATCACCATAAATTGGTCGAATCGATATTATGACATTTAGAGACCATTTTAAGATTCAAAAAGACATGCAAATTAAGAATGACACTTTGTTTCTATTCGAGATATTGCGAAACTTTCACTAGTGTACTCTCAATTTTTGAAGCAAAGTTCTTTGTATGTTTCTTTAAAATGTTACTGAAACTTTTCAATTTGCAGATTTTTAATTGATTTTTCTTTATTTTTACTCTCAATCAAACTATTTGTTATGTGTAAAAATCAAAACATGTTTGCACCTCTCGATAAATTGTTATTTATATCAAAAGTCGAATTTATCGAGTAAAAATGACTTTCAATTTTTTGACCCACTGTATATATATATACTGTAGGGAATGAATTTAAAATATCGTTGAATATTTATAAAGAAAAGTGGAAAAATCTTTACGTCTTAAAATTTTTTCCAAAAAAGTGAAAAAAAAAAACGCTAAATTTTTTATTTTTGGTCTCTTAAAATAAACAATATTTACTGACAGTATTACAGTGATACATTTTTATAATGATATGAGTATGAAAAGTACAAAAGCTCATAAATTAATATTCACTGACTATAAGATACTGTATATATATATATATATATATATATCAAAAATTACCAAAATTCAAGGAAAATTTGTATGTCTATAAAATTTGTATAATGAAAAAGATAATGTTTTTAATTTTGAAGCGAACAAAACTTAAATTTGTACAATAACGTTTGCTCTATATAACATGAAAAAAGGCCAAAATGCGTTGTACTTGCACGGTCTTGCTCACCAATGTTTAAATCCCTCAAATTTAATAGCTCTACATCAGACGATCATGCCTGTAGAACGACGACACACACACACAAATAAATTCTGTGTGTTTTTCAATTAAATTCTTTTACAATGAAATTCTGTTTTTAATTTCTTTTAATAAGGGCAAGAATTTACAATTTTTGAAACAACATAAATGGAATATCATTTTGATGAATAAAATATTATATGCACTTGATAATGATTATTTGAATTAATAGATAAATTTATCTAAACTTTAATTTTATACACACTTTTATCATTTAAAAAACTTAAAAGTTTGAACTTTTATGATACAAAGACCTAAAAAGACAAACTATAAAAGGATTTTAAATTCACTATGAGTGTAAAAATTTCAACAAAACAGATTTATTGCTTTTGTGAACTTATTTCTAAATATCATGTAGAAAGATATAAAACTTCGTGCAATATGTAATTAAAATTCGTAGCACGCTTCTTAGAAAATTTATTTCTATTTTCATAAACAAGTTAAAAGGTCATCATTTAAAATATAAAATAAGGCTTACCGACAAAGCATATGCTTCCGTCAACAATCGTTCAACAGCATAAATTAGGAGATACTGTACGTCATTTATATCTTTATATATATCGCACTGTATAAATAAAAGATAAAAGCCTTAAACAGCCGATCATCATTAGACTCAGTGAAAGATTTATGGGTAATAAATCTTAAATATATGCTTCTACAAGAAATTCCTTTCACTTTATATTAGTTTTAAAATAGATAGAAGCTTAACTTTAGAGATTGATCTTTAGAACACTTCATCTAACCTAAATTATACGGAAATACTTTTTATTTCAAAGAATTTTATAATATTGTCTTTAATATTACTGCGGAATCAATTAAAAATATCGTTGAATATTTATAAAGAAAAGTGGAAAATCTTTACATCTTAAGAATTTTTTCAAAAAAAAGGAAAAAAAAAAAGAGAATTTTTCCTTTTTTGTCTCTTACAATAGACAATATTTACTGACGATATTACAGTGATACATTTTATAATGATATGGGTATGAAAAGTAAAAAAGCTCATAAATTAATATTCACTGATTGCAAGTACTCTTCGATAACAATATTGGGATGAAACTTGCAAAAGCTCATAAATTAATATTCATTGACTACAAGATACACTTCGATAATGATATAGGACTGAAACTTACAAAAGCTCATAAATTAATATTCACTGATTACAGATATATATCTTAATAATGTTGTATTTATGAAAAGTGCAAAGCTCTGACCTGAATTATAATTATTGTAGTTAATAGGAATTCCCAAGCTAAGAATATAAATTTTGCAATTTTTCAAAATACTCCCCCCCCACTTTAAATTCTTGTAGGTTTAGAAAAAATTAAACCAATGTTGTTTGTTTCTGTGATATTGCAAAATTTTAAGGATTCGTTTATTATAAATTTGTATATTTTTGAGATTATCTAGTTGAACATCTTTCAAAATATTCAAAACTTTTAAGTAAAGGACTTATGTAATTAACACTTCACTGTGAAATGACTATAAAAGTAAAGATGCTGGACAAAATACTATCAAATTTGAAAATAGAAATAATTTATAGGAAAATACGGATTTTTTTTTTTGAAAAAACAACAACAATAAATTAAAGTAAATTAAATAAATTATCACTTGCAGATAATGATGTTGTATGCGATATTGGTGAGGAAAATTGTCTTTGTATCTTGGGGACAGGTGATATTCATTTTTAATTGAATAGGAGTATCAGCAGCCAAAATTACAAAATTTGGATCAAACAAATCCTTTTAGTTATCCACTCATAATTTAATGGTATCTGTCTAAAGTTATTTAATGAAAATGATATTTGTATTAGATTTATGATGACATCGATTTCATTTTTGTGCAATGTTTTATTTATTTTTCATAATATTTTATGAATGATATTTAATTTGTATCACTTGATTCTTAACATTATGAAGTTCATATTCATTTATCAAAGCAATCAATCACTTGCTTTCTGCCAATACTACAAAAGAAAACAATCTTTGGACGTTATTCAGAAATCGGTGTTTCGCTTTTATTTCTTAATTGCAAACATTTTTTTTTTTCATAAATAAACTGTTTTATAATTGTTTTAATTTATTCAGTTCAATTTTTTTTTCGGTCTCAACAAAAAAAAAAAAAAAAAAAAAAACTGAAATGAAATTTCTTAGAAATAATATGCGATACATGTTAATATTATTCATTTAATATTTAAATAATATTTATCATAAATTATCATTGCATCACCATGAAACCACACTTAAATGGTTGCTATGCTTTACCTAAGCAAAATTATTGCTAAAACTTCTTTCAACTTTATTTATAATTCAACTTTTGAAACAACAAAAATGGAATATCATTTTGATGAATAAAATATTATATGTACTTGATAAGGATTATATGAATTAATATGCAAATTTATCTAAATTTATTACACACTTTTATCATTTAAAAACTTAAAAGTTTGAACCAGCAAAACAGAAGTTTTCTCAAAACTGTTTCGCATATTCTTTTATAAAATTGTCAAGCGATAGGACGAATTATATGGCACTGGTGTACAATAGTTACAAAATATTAACTTTTGGCCTGAATTTAGCATTTTTTCTGAATCTGTATCGTCCTTGGCGAGTTACTTGCCTGTCAGTCTCTGGAATGCGTTAATAGTATTCAAAAATCGAATTTGTATTTTAAACACATTTTTCTCGATCGACTGAAGTAAAAGCTGCTCTTGTAGTTATAAAATTTCGTGCTAAATTTGATATATTTAAGTCAAAACATTTTTGAATTTACGAATTTACATGTTTCTAAAAGACAGTTAACCCGTTGTTGAATTTGGTTCAAAATTTGACAGATATCTACACTAAGCATGTTAAATCTGTGTACTGATTTTTATCTATCCAGCTCTCTTCGTTTTATTATTATACAGTTAAATTATGTTTTGACAGAAGGACAGATGGACTTCTGAACAGACTTTACTCAAAAATTTGATAGAAATCTGCACATTTTTTGCAATGATCGTATACCAAATTTTAACCATCTAGTTGAAATCAATTTTGAGCTGTTAATATCACAAACAGTTGGAAATTAAGAAAATGGCCAGAATTTGTTTTTCGAACTGAGACAATTCTAAACCGTGGGTATTCGTCAAAATCTCTAGTCTGAATTTTTTTAATGATTGCTAAACTTTCTTTATGCGATAAAGCAAAAAGCTGTCATCATGGGTCAGAGGTAGCACGACTTTCCCTTGATCTATGTATCCCGGTTCAAGTTGTAAAGAGCCATTAAGTCGGAAGACAACAACAACAACAGAAAGTAAAAATATGCACGTTAATATTTAACAGCCTAAAAAGTCAATATTCTATTTAATCATCTTAAATCCCTCTTTGATCCGTTTACCTTACTGAAGTAAATTCTTGCGAAAATCTTATTCAACTTGATTTATACAGTTTGTTTCATTTTCTACAGAGCAAATTTTTGTTTGTTTGTTTATTATTGTAATCACAAAACAAACAAAAAATTTTAATTGAACTTCAGGTTTATCCATTTACATTAGTATGCAATGCCTTTTAAACCGACTTTACCATTTCAAACTTGCAGTGATATCGATATTTTAGAAAGATAGAATACGCAAATCACAGATAAAAATCAAGCAAACGCATTCAATTGCTAATCCGATAATTCATTAATTAATGTCGTGCAATAATATTCTCTCTTCTTTAGAATCTTGGCGATCATCTTGGCGCTACTACTGCTCGATCGAACTAGTTTAACTTATCGGACCAAATATTTTTCGTTTTATTTCGTGATTTTTTTTATCATTATCTCTGGTGTGTGGGTTTTTCTGGCGAGGGCTGCCCAAATCGAATTTCGCTAATTGCCGCAATCAATCTTTTTGGGGGAAAGCGGGGCGTTGGTTACGGTTGCTTCTAATGGAGACGTATGAGAAACCCTGTGATCCTTCAAGTAGCTTCTAATAAAAGGAAAATGTTGTGGTTTTCCGCGCCAATGAGAAGTTTGCTTTTTGCTCTTCTTCCGGACCTTTTGAATAAGAAAAACATTCGGCGTCCATTTATGCATTTGAGAAATGGTGAAGATATCCGAATGAAGATAATGAGTTCGTTTTTTGTTTTATGTATTAACAGAGTAAAATCTGATGATGTTTAATATCTCGAGGAGTGCCTTTTTATCTGGGATACTAATTTTCTTGTCATGAGAAAACATGAGGCTAGTCTGGAAATGAAAGAGTAAATATTAATATTTTCACCAATAAGTTAGTTGGTTAAAATATGAGGTGGTTAATGAAGATAAATTGCTGGAAGAAGATCCCCTGGTTGTGACATTAAATGACTTTATTAAAAATTGTCCGGGATGTGCTTTAGAAGTAATTTCAGAATATGGCTAATTTTTATGTTGGAGTTTTTATTTCCAAGCGAAATGCTGATATAGGCCAGCTTTTGATGAATGTTCAAAGATTCAATCAATCAGCATATTTAGATGAAAGGCCATTTAATACCTAGGTATTCGAAGTTATTTCGGGAGACAAAAGTTGCAAAATTTGCACTTTATTTCAGTCACTGAACAATGGAATCAGCTATATATGCTAAATAAAGTGACTTTAGAATCACCACTTGATATAGAGTTGGAAATCAAAGCAGTGTCTATAAGGAACAAAGTACTTGTCAAAATCATTAATATTTGCCAAAAGTTAAATCAGTATGTGTTTGTTCTCGAAATTCCAAGTGCAGCAGTCTTTATACCATTTGCAAGAATTACGCCTTTTCGGCTATGAGGGGCATATGAAACTCCCGACTTAGAACTGCCTGAAAAATATTAAGAATATAAAACTTAATTTTGAGCCATGGGGTCAAAACCTTGAAAGGTATCCCCCACGATCATCCACATCTCTATGAGACCAGGAGCCATCATAAATTGAAAACTCCGATCTACCTTAAGACACATGGAAAAAACTAAATTACCGGACCATCGCAATAACAACTCTACTGGGAACTGTGATTGAATTCTAAAGGCTATGAATGGCAATGGTACAAACTTCCCAGTGGAAGTATATCCGACATGCATAGGAGTTGGCCATCATCGATCTTTCTAGTACCCAGCGGGGTGGTGAGAACCAACCACCACACCAGAAGTTTCTAATTCGAATTTTTGAGGTGCCTTCCAAAAGTAACGTGTAAGATCGTTAAAATGGTATCCTGAACTAATGATCCTTCGAGCTCAAAAGCACAAGTTTGATGCTAGAATAAGGCAGTTCAACTTCTGCCATTTCTGTTATAATATTTCTTTTCTCTTGAAATATAGACATCTATGAAAGATTTTTTTTTCATCTTCAATAAATATTACGTTGTCTCAGATGATATTTAATGCCAGAAAAATTTGATAGGTAAATATTCACACTGAAAAAGAATTCAAGTCTCAATGATCTTTCATTTATTTAAATTATTCCTTTTTTGATTTATATGATTTTCAGTATCTAATATATTTTAACCATTTATTATTCTATGAAAATATGAAGTGCTTGTCCCTCGAGATTGCAATAATTTTTAGAGAACATTTTAATTAGTGAAAGAAATATATTTTAAGAGAAAAGGCTTGGCAGATTGCCTTTTCCAGATTTCCTGATTGGTTGATTGCACTCGATACATTATGAGATAAATTCTAGCTCAATATAGATGCACATAACTAACCCATAACTAATTTGGCCATTTTGCCTCCATATAAAAGTAGTTTTCCTAGTCGTATAAATGGCTAGTTAAAATGTTATTTCATGGATTCATCCTAAAATTTGAAAAATATGAGAATATGAGATATGAGATCATCCAAAATTAAATTCCATACACCTATTTTGCTATGTTTTTACAAAATAGTGCTCAAATGTACACCGACTATGAGTTAGACTTGACATATGACTTTGAAAATGTAATACAAATCTTAAATAATAAGCAAATACATGAAATACAACTAAATAAGAAATACATGAAATACAAATAAATAACAAATACATGAAATACAAATAAATAACAAATACATGAAATACAAATAAATAACAAATACATGAAATACAAATAAATAACAAATACATGAAAATGTATAAATTGTCTAAACAAGAATCAGTAAAAAACATTTGTTAAAGAAAATTTATTTGCGCCATGGCTGTGCTATGGAAAGTTTAACAATGCACAGGCGAAGTATACGCAAAACAATACTTGAAGAAGTCAGAAGCACATTTTTAAATTTTTTATCTAGAAGCACTTTTTTCAAAAGAGGTTCTAGAAGGATATAGTATATTTGCTTCTAATCAAAATATCTCGAAAATTAGAGGGGGTTTTTTTTGGAGGATTTTTATTTTTGCCTCCAAATTGGTCCGAAAGGTCAGAAGATCTTTTACATAACTATTCAATTTCCCTTAGAGTTACAGGTAAAAATTATCATCCATACCATAAAACTAACTGAACAGAGAAGCGATATTTTAAATTCATAAAAATAGGAATAATAAAGAATATTTTATCGGGTATCGAATTAATTCATCATATCTGTATTAATCTGTTCAAGAAGAATAGAAATCTGAAACAATATACATTCAGTAATTTAAAATGGAAATAAAAATTCTCTGCCTTCTCCCCATAAAAATTATTTCGAAACCAAAAATTAAGACATGCAGGGAACAATGTTAGTATTCTTTTTACTATATGTTTTTATATGTTTACACTTGCACAGTAGCATGAAGCACAAAGACAGTGATAACCTTCATGTCGATTGAAAGTAATGTATTTATGTTCGCTTCTTTATAATCAACGAATCTTTCTTTGTTAAAAAAAAATGTTTTTTGAAAATGAACTTATGCCAGAACACTGTCTACTGTTTTAAGAAAACCGACCGACCACCGGCATTCAAACTCTCTGATGCAAATCTGCTAATGAAGAAGTGGCAGATTCCAATCTTCAGTCGATTGGCGAGTTTCATTGTCCCATATTAATTAAGTCACAGCCAGATGACTTACAGAAGATGATTCATCGCCGTCAATAACTTTCATTTCATGCTCGAATGTACTACTGAAGCAATCATGGACTCAAATCTTGTTTTATTTATCATGTTTCATTGTCAGTTGTTAATTCTGCTTATATTAAAATTCAGCCTATATTAAGAATTCAACCTGCAGAATCTTTCTAAATAAGTAGATTGCATATTCTGTATTCAGGATATCTGAATATATTATAAAAAATTTCAATAAAAGTAATTATTGGATTTTAATTTATGAAGTGTCTTCGCAAGAAAATTTTACCAAAATATAAAATTGCAGGAAATAGTAATGAAAGACAAAAGAATATTAAAATGTGTATTATAAGAACACAGTTGTGACCGAAAGGGAGCCAAAATTTTAATTATGTCAGGATAGACTATTAAAATTAATAAATCATACCAATTAATTAAAAATACATTTAATGACATTAAAGGACATGATTTACAAGGTGACAAAACTATTTAGGGCAATAACATTTAACATATATGCATCAAAATAATACTCGGGGATTACATCATGCTTTGCACTCGCTTCCAAGACATGGACTGATTGTTCATGGCAACGGCCAATAGAGGGCCGAGGAAATAGTTACGGTTACACAGTAGAATTTTAGCAACATTCCAAAAAAAGCACTTAAAGGCAGAACTAAAGCTTTTTTATGAGTCAAATAAAAAAAAAAGAATTTTGATACTTTCATTAAAAATTGACTCCTTAACATTGAACAAGAATTATACTTTGTTAAATAAAAACCATAAGAGATGTTACATTTGTTTAGACATTATGATGAGTTGTCTTTCTAGCTTTCAAATTGTTTAAAATTAGCAAAAAATTACAAATTGTCAATTAAAAAACAATGGCCTGCTTGGAATCCGCACTTTTCACATGCCTCATCATTGTTTTTTTATTAGTAGTAATTTTTCCAGTAAACATACATGTAATCCCTTTAGAAAATCTCTTCTTATCATATTAAACTTTCCCTGAATATTGCCAATGATTAGATTTTTCAAAGATTCAAGTAGTTCTAGAACTAGATGCAGTTCCCTTTTTTCCATTACCGCAATACCTATCAAATAATTTTCGATGCTTCTACTTTTCTAGTTTACTCGAGTTCTTCCAACATGAACTCGTACATTATCAGGCTGTTCAGTTTCTCATTTTCTTTGATCAGCTTACATTTTAGCACCTTACTCAAGTTTGCGTTCTAGTTCTTCTGCAGTTTATCCCTATTTTCATTCTGCATTTATTTCATTATTATTATTAATATTATTTTGCAGTCTAATTTTTGTATCTAAGCCAAATTCTCTCATCTCTTTTTGTCAGTTTTTCCTTCAACTTCAACTCGATTCTTTTTCATTTGTTTTCCCATTCGAGATCTTTCAGGTAGTATTTTTTTCCTTACTGAAGATATACC
The DNA here is from genome assembly GCA_026543055.1 of Argiope trifasciata. Lineage (NCBI taxonomy): Eukaryota > Metazoa > Arthropoda > Arachnida > Araneae > Araneidae > Argiope > Argiope trifasciata. The sequence goes on from JAPMOQ010019505.1 coordinate 903,453, forward strand.
AAAGGTAGCGTGTTTCTCAGAATGCTCAAATTCAGAATTCTATTTTCCCTTATATGTGGAAGAGTAAGAAGAAATGATAACAGCAATCTAAAATGTAACTATTGTATTATACTTCCCTTTATTTACTTTTTAAATTTTTCTCAAGAATTCAATATTCTTCTTTTTTCAGCCTGTATTACAGATTGGGTATCAGATCTATAACAACCCAATTAGAAATTTAGAAAATCTAATCTGTTTGGTTTGGTTAAGTATTAAATTTTCGCTGTGTAGGCTATGAGTAAACCATCGTAAAAGAGATAAAATTTATGAACAAAACTGAAAGCATTAAGTTGAACTCATTTGCGATCAATACTTGTCCAAATGAAGGTGAGTCATGCCATGTACAAAATCTAATAAATTTGGTTTAGCTAAATTCAAATTTCTGTAGTTTGTGTTATGAGTAAACCATCGTAAAAAGATACAATTGATGAACAAAATTAAAAGCATTAAGTTGAACTCATTTTTGTAAACAGGACAAGCCCGAATAAAGGGAAGTCCTGTTTCTTTATCATCCTTTTTCTTTTAACATACAATAATCGAAGAATTTATTTTTATTAGAATTGGAATTTCTACCGCAAAGGACAAGACCCACGCACAGAATAGATAAATAACCTCTCCCTCAGAAAACACAGTAACACCAACACCTGCAATTATTGGAAGTGATAAACAGTTTCAGTTAAAAAATTGATATATGTATACTCCTTTACACCACGCCCAATGATATATTACACCATTTCTTTGTGCTTAGTAATCAAAAAGTCCGGTAGATGGCATGTCCCTCTATTGTTCTTCTTTTCACCAAGCGTTGCCAGCAGTCGTTAATTAATCGAAGAAACCGAAAACAAATCACGTCATTGTGAGGGCTGTTTCTTGTGCTGCCACCCAGCATTTGTTATTGTTTTTAGAATCATTTTAAATCTGTCAGAGTAGTTTTGTTCCTTCGGTTTCGGGTCGCATTAATCATTCCAAACGATAAAAAAAAACGGAAACAAGAAAACAATAAAAAAAGAATTGTTTTGATGAATTGTGAGAATGATGCATGACCTCAATCTATTCTCAACTAAGAACTGTGTTTAGAAAAGAGATTCTGAGACTAATGATTGTTGGATTCGGTTTACGAAACGAAGCGGAATTTCGAAAAGATTTTCATTGAATAAAAGACAGCTTTATAAATTATGGAAATAGATTAATACTCTGAGAAGTGGACATATTGGTATAAAGTGTTGGTTTATTTTTTTGTATTTAATCATTTTTACATTTCTAACGCAAGATGATAAAGAATTCAGAAGCTATAAAAAAGGCATTACCGCATAAAAGACTGCATATATCTCATGATAAAACGGTAGTGAGTTACAGACATAAATTTTGCTAATGATAAAATGATTTTCTTAATATTTTCTATGAAAAAAATTTAGTGGCATTACTGTTTTAGAAATTGCATGATATACAGTGGGTAAAAAAAGTCTCCGTACGCAGATACGAATGCAAATCAAAGCTTAATTTGTCACACAAAATTCATAATGATAAAAATGAAAACTTAAAAATGAGTTAAAACTAATATTATTTAATATTTATTCACATTAAAAGGATGATAATACTGACAAAATTAAATAATAAATCTTAAAAACTCAAAAAATGCCGTAAACATGGAACAAAAAAGTCTCCGTACGGTGCCCAAGCACACGAAAAAAGTTTACAAAAATGCAAAATACATTTAACAAAAATACATTTAATGATCAGTGGGCCCTCCTTTGGCCTTTATCACCTCTTTTAGACGTTGAGGCATTACCCCTACAAGTTTTTTTTGTTGTTTCTGGAGAAAATTACACCAAATACTACTAATGGCACTTTTGAGCTCAACTTTGTCTTTTATGTCATATTTTTTAAGTTGTCGGCCAATTTCTTCCCACAAATGTTCAATGGGGTTTAAATCGGGTGGCTGAGGAGGGCTATGAATGTGTTGCTTAACATGGTAAAGGCACTATGTTTAGGATCGTTGTCCTGCTGAAAAGTAAATCCAGTTCCAAGTGATAGTTTCTCTGCACTGGATAACACATTTTGTTTAAGAATATCCAGATATCCATATTGATCCCTATTTTCCTCGATGAATTGTAAATTCTCTATCCAGAAGCACTCATACACCCCCACACCATAACACCGCCACCACCGTGCTTCCCAGTTCCGCATAAATTCTTAGTTAGCATTTGTTCTTTTGGTTTTCTCCACATCATAACTCGACCATCTGACCCATAAATGTTAAATTTTGATCCATCGCTAAAAAGAATGGATTCCCAAAAAGATAATGGCTTGCTTACATGCTTCTTTGCAAACTAGAGGCGCTTTTTCCTGTTGTACAAACTTATATAGGGTTTCTTCCGGGCCGCACGTCCATGATAACCACTTTTTTTAATGACATTTCTCACGGTTTGAGTTGAGACTTTAATGTTGTAACTAACCATTAAATCAGCTGCCAACTTCGGTGCACTAATTCGTGGATTTTCTAGAACTTGGCGTAAGATGTTTCTTTTATGCAAGCTATTTAATTTTGAAGGCCTCCCAGATCGATCTCTATTCTCAAGTGAATGAAGTTTACGATATCTTTCAATGATATATTGCACAGTAGACTTCGATTTTTTAATCTTTTCACTAAACCTTTTCATGGATAATCCATCATTTCGCAATTTAATCACTAATTCCCGAATAGCTCTGGGAACTTCCATTTTGAGGCGATGAAGAACAAATTTAACTCAACAACTGTCGAAATGTTGTTTTCTTATCAGTGATTAAATTCTGACGTCAAAGATTTACTGCGGGCCTGTTTTAAATACTTCAGAAAGAATTTGCATAAAGCGTACGGAAACTTTTTTTGCACTGCAATTTTCAATTCACCTTAGATATTGCAAATAATATGCTTTTCTCGTTTTTTAAAAATGAAAATTTACAAAAATCTCTTTCTATATACTTATACTAAACACATATAGACAGTATTTAAAGAAAAAATGCAATATTTTACAAATTATGCTCATTTATTCTTAAATTTAGTGACCGTACAGAAACTTTTTTTACCCACTGTATTTCTTTTACACATTGGCCGTTGCCCGCAGCTCAGCTTGAGTTTAACTGTTCTACATCCATACAAGAAAATCTGAAATACATTTAAAAAAAATCTTTTTTTAAGTCGCAAGCTTTTTATATTCATTTTTTGGAAGATTTGGAAGATTTTAAACTTAACCCTAATTAAGTATTACATAGCTATTAAATAATACGTACAGAAAAACTCATTTCATTGCCCGCTTTTGATGAATGTATAAACATTTATTTGAACTTTTGGTGAATGTATAAAAATTTATCTGGGCATCAGTTCTGAAGTCTGTCTATATATTATAGGCCATGGTAAAAACAAGAACTTTCAAGTTCATAATAGTATTTTTTTAAAATTAATCTTAAAAGATTAAGAATATCAGATGACAAAAACTTATAAATACTTTGGCTCAAATAATAACTTCTTTTACGGTTAAAAAGAGTTCCAATTAAACTTTTGTTAAAGAGAAAAAAACAGTGTGAGTGGTTTTCTCAAATCTTTCTCGCATGCTGTCTAACAAACTTGTAATGCTAGAGACCGCTTTGCTATGACGCACGGAATATTAACTTTTGTCGTGAATTTGCTATTTTACTGCTACCATCCTTGGTTAGTTTTTTGAGGATTAATCCTTCGCTTGTTTTTAATAGCAACGAAAATCAAATTTTTGCTTTAGACACATTTTTCAGTATACTGAAACAAAGATTTGACATAATATGTACTTGAAGTCGCCAAATCCCACACCTAATTTCATATATTTAGGTGATTATGTTTTTGAATCATCGTTTATGCATGCGTCTGAAAATATAGGTCTGCAGACAGTCAACACTTTGATTGGTTTGACTCAACATTTGACAAATTTCTACACTACAGAATTCAATCTATGTACAGAATATTATTTATCTGTCTTTCTTCGAATATATTTATATATAAATGAAAGTTTGTTTGTATTTTGTTGTATTTGGTATAAATATCAACAGTTTTCGTTCCATCCTGATGACATTTAGTATATATGCTTTTCAACAGAAGTAGTGTGGAGAGGGGGGTGCCAGTTCAGGTGTCGTCCTCGTCATCTGACCATGGTTCAAAATTACGAGGTCCGTCCCAAAATAGCCTTCGAGTTACTTTAAAACTAGACGTTAATATAGCTAAACTAAACTAAACTTTCAAAAGAAGAGAAAAATAATTGTCAGATTTTCAGAATCCAAAGATTAAATAAAATATAAGTTAATTAAAAATTAAAAACAAGTTTTCATTGTTTTTCAACTGCATCTTCCTAAAAACATTATCTAGTTCAAATTATGCTTACACTAATTTAACATTTCCAAATCTGGCTCCTGCCTAAGGATAAGCTTCTTTTCAGTAATCTCGGCATCCTGGGTTTCGACATGGTTGTTTTCTCTACCATGTGTTCTATCTGTGAAGTGTGTAAAAGAACTGAGTTTAAAATGGGGTGGTGCAAAGGAATAAGTGTGTCATAATAATAAGGAATAAGGAATAAATTAATAGTCAGACTTCTGCCTTCAAGTGTTCAGGGGATTTGTCCTACAGAAGCAACTGCTCTTGGCTTAAATCGCTGACAATTTGTCCTTGGGATTGTAAAGTGCCATGAGTAATAACAGCACTTCAAAAAGTTTCCTTTATTTTTGTAAAGATTTTTCTTTACTTTTAATAAAATGATATTTTAATTAAATTTAATAAAATTAGATTTGAAAAACTGAATTTGAGATGCAATCTGATACAATAATTTTATTGTTATGGTGAAATTCGTTCTTATTTCATTGTTCAATCAAAGCAGTGACCCTGAGGCTGATACCAATGTTGAAATTAAGATCAAAAATTGTTTACTTTGGATATAAAATTCGAAACAGGAATTCGAAATATAATGTGTAATATTATTTTATATCAAATTAATGTGAATTTATATACGAAATTACTCTGAGTAAGCTGACAGGAATGTGAAATTAGCACCTCGTTTTTTCAAAACATCCATACCTTCATACGATTTGAAGAAACAGGTAAAGTGTTGTCTTTACATCAACTGGAAAACTCAATTGGATATAAAAACTCTAAACAAATTTCACATATGCAAGCCTGCCATAGAAAACTATCCATGATAAAATTATCGTAAGCATGACACAGTTTAAATTCGTCTGAGAATCGGTCACATTAGATTCACACATAGGCATCTGTTATTAATTGATCAATTGCCATTATGCCCACATTGTGACTGTGAAATAATAATTTATTATATCCTTGTTGAATGCCCATGTTTTAGTGCTCAGCGCTTGTTTTACTTCAAAACAAAAGCAGTGATTTTGCCATTGTTGCTTGGCAGAGAACCTTTTTGCTCTTTTAAAAATCTATAGATTTTATTCCTTAATTTGTACTCACTGCTATAGCTTCCTTATGAGTTTTTATAATTCATCATTGTTTTAAAACTGATTGCTTTTGTATCACTTATGTAGAAAAAAAAATTAAACTTTGAATTAGAAATAAACTTGTGCAGTGCAATATGACCTTCGTATTGGATTTTGTGCTATCAAACTTCAAACCAACCAAGCAACTATTTAATAAGCAGACTCTGTGAAATTATACAGGATATCCCTCTAGGTGTACAGCGTCTAATATTTAGAGATTTGGATAGAACACTTCAAGACTATTATTTTGATATGAAACCTGTGGGATCCCTGAATATAGCGTCATAGTCTAATTAATGCTTGCAGCTAATGTTATGGAAACTTCAAGAAATGAAATAAATAAATAAATAATATGAAAAATAATTAATATAATGAATATAAAATAATAAATATAATGAAAATTTATGTTTATTGAGAATTTTCCAATACAACAGACTTTTGAAAAGGCGTGCCGTACGAACAAATGACATAGCGAAGTCTGGAATCAAAATTCGCAGTTGTTTTCTGCAAAACATGTGTTCCAATTTCCTGTATTTTGGTACCAATTGCTGCTTTCAAGTCGTCCAATGTTGATGCCTATGTATGATACTCTGTGTCTTTCAAACGTTCATATTTTTTTAAAAGTTTCAGGGCCTAAATCAGAGAAGTAAGGTGGCAACTCTAAAACATTGCTTGTTTTTACAATGGAATCTAGACCGATTAATCTATGTTGAAACGTTCTTCTAAGGGATCAAAGTTTCCCTGACTACCGTGTGGTCTGGCAACATCTTGCACAAACCAATAATTGCTTATCTTTTGTACGTATTTTTGATTATTGTGGCACCCTCTATGTTGTGGTGACAATAATCTTTTAGATAAGTTTCCATTTCTGCAATCGTCGCATACATCATAATTTAGAATACAAATTGTCAGATTAACAATTAAATTCTATGTGTAATTTGACTATGACACTATAAACGGAAATCCCACACATTATACATCAAAATACTCGTCTCGACGTTTTCGTCCCGAATATGTAAATATTAACTTGTAGAAAACCCTGTATAAAGGTGGTTATAAATAAACTTCCCCTACAAACAACGCAAATAAATGAATAGATTGCTGCGAAATTTGGTATACAGGTTATACCCGAGAAGGTCTCGCGTAATTTCGAAAAAAAAAGTTGCAAAATGCCTAACAGAGGGCGCCTTTTCCAGAAAATTATTTAATTTAACATAATAAACGCCTAAAATGGAATGAAGATGCAATATTAGCAATCTTGAACGAGTAATAAAATGTAAAACCTGGAAAAGATGTCAGTTCTAGGAAAAAATTGTCGAGATTTTCATGCTTACGAAGAAGAGGAAGCTTTCTGCAAAACAGGTTAAGATTCGAAATGTTTGCAGTCGTTGTCATTCATGTTTTATGTCGATGTGTCCGGCTGTAATGATGACGATATCTTGTTGCGACGTTGAATGATTCAATAACGCTTCATGTGCGAAGCATCACAACTGATCAGTTATGATCTGTTGTTGAACACTCTGTTCACTGGCAAAAAAAATTTGCAGTTGAATGTGGGTTATCACATGGAGAACCTTTCCCTACATCATCCTGGACATGATTAACAACTGCTCCTCTTGTGTAATCTAGTTCTAATCTATTCTTATTTCTGCAAACTGAATTGTTTTTCTCAAATAGCTTACTGTTGTTTTTTCCTTAATATGGTTCGATGACAAGATGATCAGAAACTACTCAATAAGTGTTAATATTATTTTTGTAACCCGTTTTGTCTATTTATAATGTTAAAATTAAAGTTTTACCGGAAAATTCACCCTCTGGTAAACTTTTTGGGACTTCTTCTTTTTTTCTTTAGAAATTTCGTTAGAACATCTCGTGTATAATCTATATACCAAATTTCATTGCAATCTGTTTCATCCGTTTCAGTTGTATGATGCTGTTTATAGTGGAAGTTTCACCCTGTTTTTCAATCTCATCAAATAACGAGACAAGTTTTTTTTAATAAATGATCTCATATAAATAATTAAACAATCAAGAAAACCAAAATTCTAGACAAACTAGCTAATGGCAGCCAGATGCGGCTAGCATTAGAATATTTTTAGTTTATAACTACAAACATAATTATTTAATAGCACCTTTATCCATAAATATATAATTTGAAACGATGTTTCGTAAAATTCACCGCCTTTTTTCATCATATGATCAGTTATAGGCAATTTATTTTTTTAAAAAAAATAAAGTACGCAATTATTTTTAACAGATCTTTCCAACCCAAAAAATCTTTTTATCAACGTTACAAGTTAAGACATTATATTATTATTTTTATTTATTTAGATCAAACTTAATGGCGTGATAGTTCGAAAACACAGCATTGAAATTCCGATTAGATATCATGATAACCACGATAGAAAATTGAAAGTTGTATTTTCAACTCGAAATGATCGGTGATTCATAAATCATGAACATAACAACATCATTTCAAATAACCAAGCAATTTCAAGAATGATAAAATTTAATACAATATCCCCAGCTGATAAAGCTGTCAAATTTATTAGTTGACCGTGAGAACCGACATGACAAAAGATGCTTTCCCACAATTTTAATGAAGACATATCCTGCTCAACAAAATGAGTTTTAACCTTTTAGAATTCAGACGCCGCCACTGTTGCCATTCATCATTTTTTAATTCCCGCAAAATAATTCTTTTAGCGTCAGAACATGCGGCATTTAGAGAGATTCTGCGATTTTTAACTGATTTGTTTCCTGGAAAGCAAGTTTTTGCGGTGCGCCTTTTGCAGGACTTTCATGCATTGCACGTGCTTTGACCATTTTTTACAGATTTTGCAGATACATACAAATTACGTTCGCCATTTATTTGTGCTCTTAGATAGCATTATTGAGATAAGACACGCAAACTTCAACTTCATGAAAGCCGTATATTTCATTTGCTTGATATGGGGATTGATAATTTCGGTAAGAAATTGGGTTTGTGTTCAGGTATTAAAGAAAACAACTACTTGTATCAGCTTGTGCGTGTGAAAATTTATAACCTTAATCAATAACTTACAAGATTCCAAATTATTAATCCAGGCGATAATAAATTACACTTTTATGGTGGTTTCAGCTTAATCCTACTTTTTATGTGTTTTAAGGGGAGTAATTTTTTTGTTTTTCATTTTCTATTCAATCAATTTACTTTTTACTTTCTTATATACGTAGTACAAAGAAAATATTGTAATTATCAAAAATATGAAATCGGAGATTTTGTGACGTTGTTTCAAGTATTCAACTTAAAGGACAAATCTTAAGATGAAGCTGACTGTCAATCACCAGGGAATTTCTTTTCTCTAATAATTTTGACCCAGAAAACTATTTTTTAGCAGCACATTATTCAAATTGTTCACCACTCATGGAAGCATTTTTTAATATTTGCTAATTCTGACTCTTTGGCCCTAGGGGATGATAAACTTTGCATTCTGAACATGCTTTGAATCGAGTTCAGTGAAACCCAAATACAACTAACTACGCCCTGAAAAAGTAAACTATCTTATTGTATTCCAGGGAAAAAGCCTGCATTATCATTTATAACTCATACATATTAGTCTTCGATATTTTACAAATCATTAAAATTATTTGTTATATTTCTTTTCTAAGATTCTTAATACGCTTTGAAGCGAGCTCAGTGAAACCCAAATGCAATTAACTATCCCAGTTGAAAAAGTAAACTATCCGATTCTATTCCCGGGCAAAAGCCAGCACCACCATTTATAACTCTAAGGTCCGGAGTACATAACAATAACTCTCGGGCTGCGGAGGGATGAATTATGAGTGGTTTGGGGAACTAAGTGCAGGAAGGAAGCGACTGTCACATAGGACAGAGATTTATAACCTCAGGTAGAGGACGGTTTCATTTCGAAACGACCGCAAAAGGCATTTATTATTCAGGCCACTGTTCAGATCATCATTTTCTATAGCTGCTTCTATATCTCTTGCGCCAATTTAAAAGATAGTTTGGCGACGAACAGGGAGACCAGGGCCAAGCGTTTATCCTCGGCAAATGAGATTCGGGCCAATTCGGAAAAGATTCGTATTTAACTTTCTGGCATCAAGTTTCTTTAAAGTTCATGATGTAGCTAATCGATATGAAGCCTAGAAGTGTGTTTTGTTAAAAAAGATATTATTTGTTGTTTAGTAAGAAAACAGTAAATTAGATAAATATTAATAAATATTTCAATAAAAAATTTCTTTTGGACAAAAGAATAATTTAGTTTGTATTAATGGTGAATATGAAGTTATTTAAGAAAAAAAATTAAGAGTTAGTGTTTTTGAATTGACATCAGATGACGAGGGAAATGCTTCAGCCAAAACCACTCTATACCAACCCTTTGCCTAAACTATTATTTTCTGTCAAGAGAGATGGATTTGATTTCCATTGGTTTAATGTTAACCATACCATTTGATGAATTTACCATAGAATCGGGTCTCGAATTCGCGATCTGTCATTCCCTGGTACAAGGTCATCGGGTAATATTAATTTGTTCTGTCTATTTGATAGATTTTTGAAGGAATCGGGTTTCGAATTTAATACGCTTCATTCTTAAAACAAAGTTTTTATTACCACTCTCTAACTAACCTCAAAAAGTCTAATTAGTACTTTTTGATATTACAAGATGAAATAATTAAAGATAGATAATTAACATAAAAATACAAATATAATGCAAGGGAAAAACGCAGGTTTTATGTATTTAATCTATTTTAGAGGGTTTGATGAAATTATAACGCTATTAAGTTCAGTGAAAATTGTACTAAATTTCAAATAAATATCAGCAAACATTTTCGTAAAATAGAGGAAGGTTTTTTTTTTCTTTGTTCCTCAAATTAAATTTTTTTTCATCGGATGTCCTTATAATTTTGAGATAATTTTATTATATGACTGGAGTCTGTTTATTTAGTATGAAAGGTAAAATTCATTCCTCTAATTGTAAATATTTGCATTTACATGCTTGGAAGATTCCAAACTCGTCAAAAACATCTTCTGAAATAAGTACGAATCTTTTTATTTTTCTTGTTTCGTTCTAGGAACTTAATAAGAATTCGTTGGAAATTTCAAATATGTTTGGAATCTAAGATATTCTAACAATTCATTTAATCTAGCTTAATACTTAATTTAGAGGTTTGGAAAATCGCATCAAATTCTCAGGTATGACTTCCCTCACTATTTGAAATGAGCATGAACATGAACTTTTTGTCTTACCTACGGTGCCAATGAATTTTTTTTCTCTAAAACCGTAAATTGTAATCTAAGACTGATTTTGTCTCAAGTATGCTTATAATCTAGAACATAACAGAAATTCACCAATATATGGCTCCCATTCGATTTTTGACTGATTTTGAGTCAAGTATGCTTAGGGCCTAGAAAACAGTCGTAGTTCTTTAGTATGCCACTTCCATTCTATTTTCAGAGATTCTAATGATATGAAAAGTTCAATTATCATTTCAATAAATATCATTGTTTATGATGAATGCTGAACAAGTCTATAACTGTAATAAAACACTTGGAAAATTTTAGAGCATCAGTTTGTGTAAAAGTGGAGCTCTGAAAAAACACAATTTCGAATAATAGGCACACCTTAGTTGATATGACAATATTGAATCGAAATTATCGCCAAATTTATCGGATAGAGCCTCAAAGAATATCTATACACATTTTGCTAATTATTCATCATGTAATCACATTTAGCCTATTCATTCCACTGCCCCCAACTGTAACTTTCGGTAGCCGATGACATTATTCTAACAAGGTTACAGTTACAGGAATTGCATAATGCTTTTGTTTACGAATATTTCAGAAAACGATGAACGGGTCTCAAAAACGCAACTATGAACAGCAGGACTTGTCAACAAATCGTCAAGTAAATAACAGTACAGCACAAAATAGTTATAAAATAGCTAGGGGTCTTGCTCTGCGATTAACACTCCAAATGGGGGAATCATGACGTGTGAATAATTTCGCTTACATAGTTTATATAATAAGTACATAGGAAAACAAAATGGTCTCCATGCACTTTATATTTTTCAGAACCATCATTTTTGTGTCCAAATATTCATATTGTGTCGAATGTCGAAGATCATTAACGTGATATTCATTAAATATTTGATAAAACATCTAACTTAACTAAATGCATCCTTCAATGATGAGAATCACTTTGCAAGAAGGCTTTATTAGAGATTTCTAACATTTTTTGTGAGATATTTCCGTTTTATCGTTTCATATCCTGAATATCGAACGTTGCTGTGAAGATATCATAACAATATTTCTAAACAAATCTAGCTAGTAGGGACGGAATCCCATGAAAGTCAGACATAAAACATTATTGAGAATTGAGTAATCTGATATATTTATTCAAGAACTCACTTCTGAAATGAAGGTATGTGTAATTTTCAATGAACATTCGATTAATTTATTCGAATTAAATTTCTCGTTAAAATTAGGGAGGTAAAATATTGCTGAGTCTCAAGTGCTGTAAATTTATTTATGTATTAAGTTACACAAATTAATGTAAATTGCCACAATTTACAAATGGTATCATCAATACCTAATGAATTATTCAGCACTCACAAGGCTTTATGACACGAGCCAACATTGAATGAACATATAATCGGCTTCATGAACTTATGGCGAAAAGAATTTTAAAAATCATGCTAATTTAAATAAATGAACGCTTTATTAACCGCTTCTCTTACACATTTTTTAAAAAAAAGATTGCAAAAAAAAGTCCTCATATTATTATTATTATTAAACACTGAGCAACGAAACAAAATAAAATCAGTATGTTTTAAGTTGATTTTTTACTTTTTTTATTGGTGTAAAATCATTTAGTTTTAATATTAGTTTACTATCCCGAGTTATGAGAATGAAAAAAAAGTTTAATATTAGTCTTTGAATCATTTTGACAAATTCTTCTTCACCCGAGTTTCTTCGGGATAATTATTAACTGCAATATGTACGAACCAGAGATAACTCGAGATAATAAGACAAACGGTTAAAAATGAAATCAAGGGCCACAAGTAACAAAACACAATAGAAGCTATATTTGTTTGGATAAGTGCTGAAATCAGCAGTGCACAGGCAAACAGCAAATCGCTAATTGAGTTAATAACATAGCACAGTAGTACTCAGATTGTGGTTAAAGATTTCATTTCGCGTTCATAATTCGAAGAGCAATATCATTCTATTGACTCAATTTAGATCTCTCGTTTATATAATCTCCAAGACAGAGTATAGAAGTTTGCAGAAGGATCTGTAAATTTCAAGACTTAATGGAGAATCGTCATGATTCTTGTAGTTTCAATGAACATTTTTGTCTTGAAAATCTCCAAATTCAACTACCAAGTTTGCCGCCAAGGTGAAGAATAATTAATCTGACATTCTTTCAGTACATTTCGTACTTACGATGAGATTAACTGCATAGAGAAGTAATGCCACATGTTTTCAATGATGTGTTACAGTATATGATTTTTTTATCGATTTAAGGATGAAGATTTTATGTTAGAATGAAGAGAGTCTTAATTTTGTTTATTTTAAATATCCACAGAGTTATTTGTATTTATGTTGACCTAAAAACAATTATAATAGCAGAATATCCTTTGAATAATTTGCATGAAATTTGTTAACTTTCAAAATAAATCATCTTGTTTTGAAACGAATTATTTTGAAAGTCTATACAAATTCAAAAATATACTGTAAGTGCTTTCATTTAAAAATATGTGTTATTCTGGAAAAAATTTATTACTTTCATTATCGTAGAATTTGCATTATGCCATAATTTAAGGTTTCTAATATATTAATATAGTTAGAGTATAATTAAAACATAAATGAATGAAATAATTCATGAGGTAATTTGGAGTTAACTTTCATTTTTAATGTGAAAGAGGAAAAAGAGCAAGCATGTAATCTGAACAACCTAATGTTAAAAGATTTAAATGCGCATCTTAGCATGGCGAATAGAAATAATGTACTTCATGAAAACTCTGTATTTTATCAAATAAATGACTAACATAAATTTCATGTTATGAGTTTCAGTATCTCTATAGACAGAAAATATTTCGTTTGAATGGATTCTTGTTTTTCTACTAACTTATAATGAAATGAATCAGTCTGATTGCCAAAAATCAAACTATTTGTTAATTAGCTTATTTTAACTATTTGTTAATTTTTTTATTATTTAATAAGAAAATATTATTTAAATATAAATAGGAATGAATGGCCTATTTACAAGATAAACTTACATGAATACAAAAAAAGTATAAGTATTCTTCCCATAATTTGATTGCAGACTCTAAAAATGTGTTATACTCCTCTCACACTATTCATAGTATTCAGGACCTCAGCAAGAACCTAAACGGTATGAGTGCGCAGATTTTTATTTTCACATTCAGGAATATGGAAGCTGTGAGCTTTACAATGCAGTATACGACACAAACGAACAAAAATTATGAAATATCGACCTTTGACGTGAACCTAGCGGTTTTACTAAATATGGTGTACTGTCACTGGCATTTAATCTCTGGCTTGTGGTATGTACATAAATGTCCAAAAATCGAATTTGTATTCTTTATTCATTTTCTTCCCAGCGACTGAAACAAATTTGATCTAAAATAACAAACGTAATTATACAATTTATTTCCAAATTGATGGCCTCCTGACTTAAGAGAAGCGTATCTTCACTATGGGATAGACGTCCCGGGCTCGAGTCCCGACACGGATATATTTATATGTCCTATGTGTTCTATTTGTGAGTTGTGTGAATGCGCTAACCTGTAAAAAGAGGTTCTTCAAGCGAATGTGATGAATGCAGTAGCTAAGTCGTTCTTTCGGCCCTAGTTGGCGCTACTGAAAGAACAAAATATGCTCCCTCGGCTTAAATCGCTGACAAGAAAACTGTCAATGGGCTTGTAAAGAATTATAACTCACACATAGTACCTAGCATCTTTTATTTCATTTTTCTGCATTCCTGAGTAATTGCATTTATACGTTTTCTAATGTAAGACCAAGAATAATTCAACTTTTTATAATTTGATTCAAAATTTATTAAGAATCTGTATTTTAAATGCTAAACCTGAGTGTCAAATTTTATGTTCCTTCATTTTGTAGGTATCGTATCATTAGAAGCATCGCAAATGAGCAGCCGAATAAATACATTTCCTCTGAATGAATTTCTTTTAAAAATTGTCATTGATCAAATACTCTTACAAAGAGCTGTCAAATGGAAATGTTGGAAACGACACTGTGAGTTATAAATGAAGACTTCCTTCCTGTCCTTCACAACGTCACTGAGTTTGCCGTCCGAGTTGAAGCACTTTCTCTTTCAGATGTTTTTTCAGGAGACCGAACACATGAAAAACGCAGATATGTCCGGACTGTATAGTGGATGGTCGGACTGCATCCACTTGAACTGGACCAGTCTCGCGTATGTGACCCTGGAGACATGTGGACGCGTATTATAGTGGAGCAGAACCACATCCTCTGTGAAAAGCCTAGGTCTTTTGTTCTTGTTAAACCTTCGCCGTCTTCGGTGTATCTCACAGTGCGCATCGAACTTGGCCTTGTGTGCTCGAAGAATTCAACATATATCAGACTTTGAACGGCGAAATCAAGGATACTGCGAAAGACTGGATCTCGTCACGCAGCAAGAATTATGGGAATGAGGAATCCTTCAGCTCGTCAATCAATGGAATCGTTGTGCCCAGGCTTATTCTGTATATTTTGAATAAAGTCTTCATTAATACCCATAGTGTTGTTTCGCACCTTTTCATTTGAACAGCCCTTGTATTTATAACGATGAATGGAGCTGTATCTTGAATAATAAAATTAATTAATTAAATAGATAAATAACTTTTACTTATTTGTAATAAAGATAATTGAAATGTGTAGGATTTTTTTAGGTAAAATTATCTAAATCATTAGCTGATTAATAGGTTAAGAAGTGAGACAGTATATTTATTTCATTTCTTCTTCAACTTTAAATACTGCTTTCTAATTTTTCTTAGTTAAACAATAAATTTAATTCGGAAAAAAATTATATTTATTCATTTGCTTCACTTATGCATTCATATAAAAGCCTCAAGTATTGGAGATTCCCGCATTCTTTTTTCCCAGGGGAATTAAAATTTAACTAAAAATATTCATTACGTTTCTGTAATTTCATCTTTGATTTTTACTGTGCATACTATATACATAACTATATAATTGCAACTATTTTCTGAGATTTGAATTTTTTATAAGCCCTGCCATAAATTTCTTAGCATTCCGATTAAGAATTAAGAATTCTTTGACAACTAGTAATTTAACAATTCACATAACAAATAGTTATTTTATAATCTCATTTAGTAAAAATAACTTCATACTTTGCTCTATTCAATGCGCAAATTTAAATGCAATAAAATTTCTTTGTTCTATAAGCAACTGCATGAGATTATAGAACAAACATCTGGATCCTACAGGCAGTAAAATATAATACTGGCACACGGAGGTCCCTTAGAAATTATGCGTAGTGAAAAATAATAAAGGCAGCTGATAGTTACACTTTTTTTTTAAATGTTCAATAATGCCATCGACAATCGATGTCCAGTCATTTCTTGCTGATTTGGACATTTGACTTGCAGTCAGCTATTGCAATTCAGAATAATGAGAATGTGAGAATGACATATGTAATGAGAATGTGCGAGTAACATATTGCTGCTTTTCTTGTAATTTTATTATCGTCACTTAGAAGAGATTTCCAGATATTCTTAACGGATGCTGAATAGATGACAATTCAATAAAATAGGACCTTGACGACAAATTGGTGACAATTTAACAAACAATTTGCCGATATAAGCTGAGGTTTGACGAAAATCTAACTATTACTAGCCGTGTTTCAGAGATCCTTCAAGAAAATTCCATAACGGAGACACTCACTCGAGCAGGATTTCTCTCTTTGGAGTGTTGATCGAAAAGCAAACTCTTGTGAGCGGTATAGAACAGTAATAAAGTAATAATATGTTTTAATAATGCTGCTCGAGCGTGTGTTGTTGATTGCGACAAGGGATGTGTTTGTGTACGCTTCTGCTGTATTTTGCAGCATGTATAAACTGTATTTCATGGTACCTGTAACTGTATTCCATTGTTGCTATCCGTAACTGTATTTGATGTTTTTTTAATGAAGCTTCGTTATCTGTTATATAATTTGTTGATTTTTTGCACAGTATAATCACCAGAAAAATGTTAATTACGTTGTCCAAAGAAAATAATTTCAAAAACATAGAAAAATTCTTGCTAGGCTCAATTCATCAAGCAGAAAATTAAAACATTCTTGAAAATAAGAGCAATATATTTTTTCTAGTCTAAATCGGACCTTCACATCTACATTAAACTCTCGGCTTATACGGATTTAATATTTTAAAGCAAACTTATCCTTAACTTATATGTTGAGCTTATTGCAAAATGGGATGAAAATTTTTTAAATAAAATTAATGATTGCTTTTATATATTGAAAATTTGAGTCTTCATAACTTGTACATTAGTATTTACATAAAAAATACAAATAATGCTCCACAAAATTTATATGCACTTTTCTTAGATGTTTATTTTTAATACATTTAACTGACTTTAATATAATTTATACGGAAACAAGATGAAAATGAAATAAACAAAATACTGGCACATTATTCTTTAGCGTAATTTAATTACAAGAGGTAAGGTATGACAAATTATTACCAAACAAAACACTAAAGTCTGACATTATTTACTTCTACATAAATATTATTTTATTTTTCTGCTGTAATAAAGAAAATTCAAGTGAAAATTTACATTTTATTTACCCAAACTAATTTATTGCTATTTTTTCGGTTAATGAAGTCCTAACCCTCTTAATATACTTCCTGTTGCACATTTATCAAAACTCTGTGGTAATGCTGAGCTAAACTAAAAATTCCTCACAATTGATGGCCTTTTCCCTATCTCTAACGACAACATTTCCCTTTTTGGCGACGATCCATCCGACATGGCTCATCAGGGCTGCGCCAAGACAATTGTGCGGCAACCCGGCCTTCGTCCATCATAGTAACTCATCAAGGCAGATGCCTTCGCGCATATTTACCTCCGTAATTAGCGAACGCGCTGTTAATTATGGAGAATTAATTAGCTCGCTCTCTTTCGCGGCGGCGGAGTGAGACTACCGAATCACCTCCAGAGCGGAAGGATACAGCGTCCAGCGGAAGTCAACGCTTTAAATGGTTACACGCAGTTTATTGTTGATAGGTTAAATACGGGGGATGAACGGGGGACTGGGGCTAGGCTTATAAGTGTTTAAGTATTATGAAATGACGGTTGAGGGGCGGAGAGACAGAGGAAGGGGTAAATGCTGACGCGGTTAGTGGTTTGCCAGAGCTGTGCAAGCAATTTTATGGCGAAATTAAAAGGCGTTTTCGGGTCAGTTCGCCGGCTATTTAAAGTTCCAGCTTTTAAGTCTTTCGAGCTGCCTGTCTACTTTACAGTTGCGGTGTGGGGAGAAAATTGAATTAAATTTCTCTGGCGACTATTTTTCAGTCACCAAAAATGCGGTTTCACATTAAAGAGGTATTAACTGTTGACTGTGGAAAAGTCAATGAAAAATCATGACAATTTATTGAAATGATAGTGTGCCATCTAAAATTATATTTAAATACTTTTAAGAAAATGCATGCTGAAAATTACCAATAGAATTAGAGAAAAAGAAATCTTGAATGTTCTATCATTTAGTTTTACCCAACTTTAGAACTGCTTTGATTAATCTCTTGTTTTGAAGATACACAAAAGTTCAGGAATGAACTGATCATTTTGAAACTGTTACTTCTCCTTGTAAGCCTGTAATATTTACAAAAAGTATCTTGGAGATTTGAGAGTGTTTTCATAAAATTCTTTTTAAAGACCCTAAACTTACAGCATCGAATTTCAAAAAGAGGAATTTTTTTTCTTTTGTATTTATTGTTCGATTTTAGAAAATTCTAATTAAACAATTATAGATATATTATAGAGAATATAGTTTTCGTTCTCGCACTAGGCACTGCCATTTTCTGCATCAGCAGCTTTGTGATTAAAAAAATTATTTAATATCTAACTATAAAATATTTTCGATCATAACCTTTTGTAATAACCATTTCTGTTATGAATATTACTAAGGAAATGTTAGACAATAAAAATAAAACCAGGAGAAATAAAAAATCATCTTTCTGAAGAATTCAGTTCATTCTCGCTTTCGTGATAAACATAAGTATAATTGTGAAATTCATCCTCATTTTTTTTTCTTTTACTGGAAATAAATATGTATCAGAACTTTCAATAATCAAAATTTAACTATTTTTTCTTACTCGTATAAGAAGTATACAGAAAGTATAGTAATCATTAAAAAATCGAATTCAAGAGTTTGACGAGTCTCCACATTTTGTATAAGTTAGAGTTCTTTAAAAATACATTTTTGCAAAATCTCTGTCTACTTGTGGGTCTCTGTCTCTAACTATGATAATTCAAAAACGTGTTGAGGTAGATGTATGAAATTTTAAATACTTTTCAGTAAATTTGAAAAATTATGTCAAATTTTAACTAAAATACGTTCAGAGGACTTATGTCTTTTGCTCAAATATAAGCAAATATCATAACTTCAGAACAAATAGATTTAGATGGATGAAACTTGGCACACATATTCAACATCTATAGTGACACATCTATCAAATTTTCCGTCAAATACATGAAAGATTTACCGTCTGTTGTTCTTTACTTTCATAAACATATAAACGCAATAGCTCGAAAAATGCAAATAGTTATAGATATTAAGTTTTGTTACACAATTTTACACTTTTAACAATTTTTTTTTTGTTTCAATCGATTGGTAAAAACACATCTAAAATACAGATTCAATTTTTATTAGACGCATGCCAGGGCATAATAGCCCCCTCTCCAAATCTAAGAATCATTTGGTAAATTTCATAAAAATGCTAAATTTGCGCCAAAAATTAATGCAAGGCGTTCTCTGGTGTAACATCTTTATTAGAGAATGCACGAGAAAGGATTGCGGAGACAATTCTCGCTGGTTATGCTTTAATTTCGTTCAATATATTCTACATTTTTTACATTTACTCTGAAATAATTTAAATTTTATAGTATTATTAGAGTAAATTAAATCTAAAAAGCACATATTTCACAATCTATTCAGAAAATTTCATTTTTTTCTATGCAGTAATTTTTTTAATAATAATTATTATACTATCAAAAAAATTATTACTGGTTAATTTTTTCATCGTTTAATCTCATTCATTCGAAATATTCATGAGGGGAACAATAAAGGAATTAAATAACTGAAGAATACCGCTAATTTTTGTCAACATGATATTCGTCAACTTAAATTGGAAATTTACCATGCATTTTATTTTCGATACTTTTTATAGAAAAAAATTCTTTTGTAGGGGAAAAAAACCATTAGGAATTTTTAACATTTGAATTCCTATTGTCCTGTATTACTTTTTAAATTCATCATATCTGAAATAACAGAGATTTCAGAAACCAAGTTTCCTTTAAAATCACTCTTTGAGATTTCCTTTTTTTTTCCTTTTAAAAATGAATATCTTCCTCTTTTGCATTATAATAACCAAAGGACGAATAATGAAAGTTCAATTCAGTGTTTCTCATCAAAAACTTTACATGGTATGTAAATTCAGTACTATAACATGTTAGGTTGAATTCACCGTGTGTATAATGAAAAGATCCGTGTTAAATGGCATTCGCTGTAATATTTTATTCGTGATTGTAACGTCAGATGAATTGACATAGTTTTTTAGCAATACACCCATCCCCCGATTTACACGGCACTCGGTTTACACGATTTCACTTTTACACGGTTTTTAAATTTGCATCGACCCGGAATTCATCTAGCATCTAATTCATCTAGCATTGAACTTGAATCGCATCAACCACTATCGAGTGATGAAAGTGATATCATACCAATCAGGAATAAAAGATTGAGAGTCTACGAAAGTGATAACAGTAACTAAATTTCTGATTAAATTTTTTAATTTATATTTCTCGTTTCTATATGTAAAATGAATTACATAAATATACCTTTTATTTTTGCTATTTTATAAATAGACAGTTATTTTTATGTTTTTAAGATATATTTAGTTTTATTTTAAGTTGAAATAAATGACTGAATTATGCACATTTTAGTTTGTTTTCGATTTACACGGTTTTACGTATAAGAATCAACGATTTCGATTTACACGGTTTTCTAAGGAACCTATCTTCAGTGTAAATCGGGGAATAGGTGTATACATATAAAGCTTGATTTCGTGCCATTGCATTCATTACACTAAAAATATAACTTGAAGGGGTAGAAGACTATTTCCTTCCACGCATGTAATGATCATCAATTGTCGTGAAATTAGTCTTCCTGAAACTTTCACGAACAGTCACGCCATTGGTAACAATAGTTTAATTTAGACTGTTTAATTGAGATATTAGGTAATTTTGGTGGAGCGTGTTTCATGGCCAGAATACGGCATTGTCATAAATTCGAGAATGTGTATTTTGGCCTTATTTTTTCTACCGATTGAAACCCAATCTTTTATAAAATTACCGGTTAACTCCTTAACAATTCCTTTTCAAAATTCACTTACATACATATGCATTCGATGTTAAATATGTGTTGTAAATTTTATTCACGCATTTCTTTTCGTTTTGTGGTTTTATTATTTATTTATATTCGGACAATCGTAAAGACAGTTTTCCACTGAATGGATTCCAGTAAAATTTGAAAGAAATTTGCAAATTTGGAGCCAGACCATAAACAAAATGTCCTCCATTTCAGACAAAACCTTTTTGAACTATCACGTTCACAAACATATAGACAGACATAATTCCAAAAATGTATTTGTCACTGTATATTATACTTCATATTGGAGAAAGTAAAAATACAGCTTACAATTATACAGGCCTGTTTTACTTCCATGAAACACTGCAATCAAAATCTTTTTTTCATTTATTACTGAGAAAAGAATTCGTCAATTAAATGTAAATGAAAATAAATTTATAAGAATAATTAACCTTATGAAGAGAGTGAGTGGTTGATAACCAATGAGTTTATCAAATGATTATTATATGAATCAATTATTTTATTTTTTTAAAAATACATATAATAATCCACATTGTTATATTATTGTTTGTTAGAGTAAAATTAATATAAAAAATTAAGCACATTCATAGAATATCGCTAAAAGCAAAAGTTAACATTTAACTAAAGAATTGACACTCAAGGAAAATATATTTTTTTAAAGTTCTAACATTGATATTGTCAAAAATAAGCGAACAGAAGATTTGATGAAACAAAATAATTCTTTTGAATTGCGTATCATTTTTTGTCAATTGGGTTTAAAACAAACTTTAAAAATTATTTTTAAGTTAAGGAAAGCATTGGCTCCTGTATTAAAAATTATTAAAAAAGTATTAAAATGCTGTAAACATGACTTTTGTGTGATAAAATGGTCTGAAATCATAGGGGAAACATTTTAACACTTCGATCAATCTTCAATTAATTTGCAATTTAAATAAGTTCCAAAAAAATCTTTTTTCATGATTGCTATATCAATGTCTAATATAGAACTGTAACTATTCATATAAAAGTGAATTTTGAATTTTGTGCAAGGACTTCAGCAGTATCAAAACTTTATCATCTAAATATAATTTCAAATTCTGCGATTAAGTAGAAAACATTTAATCTTATAGTGGAAAAAAAGCAAATTAACATTCATATTTATTTACGCATCAAATGAATTATTTCTCGGAAAAATCATAAACGGGCACACAATCTCCAAAAATTGCAAAACTAAAGATATAAATGAAACAAAAATGTAAAATCTTAACATCTGACAGATCTCAAATCCAAGTGATTCAAAACAAAGTCTAACCCGTATTGTTTTAATCGAGCAGCATCGTTTTCAAACACAAAAACGAATCCAAAAACCTGTTTAAATCGTCCCCGAAAAGAACTTCTCAAGATTACGGTTAAGAAAGACGCAAAGATTTTTAAAAAACTGAAAACAAACTAGTCAAAGAAAATGAAAGAAACTACAAAGATAAGATTTACAGTGACACTTTTCACCCAGAGTTTTGTCGTGACTATAAAAATGCTCGCCAGGTGGCAGTCATTTCGCATGTCGTCACTTAGTCGTAAAACATGGCGGCATGCCTCATCATAAATTCTGGCGCTAGGGATAAATCGCTAAAATTTATAGCCCTGATAATTAGTAGAGCTCAGACTGGAAAAGATCGTAAATTTTTGGTGTATGTGTGTTACGTCACCGAGAGGGGAGGGGACAGGCCATGAAATGACAGGTGAACAGCACATCAACATGCATCTAAAGCCAAAGGGATTGTGCCTCAAGTAATGGAGAGTATTTCCTGAGAAAAGTTGTTTTGTGAAATAATATGAAGCTAAACTAGGAGTACATGGATGCGTGAATTTTGCTTTCTCTTAACCGAAGAGAAAGTGTACGTGCGATTCGATAAAATTTCGACGAATCCGAAACTTTTCGATGACTCTAGATGTTTTAAAAAAACTTTTGTTGAATGATTTAGGCATGCCAATAAGTTTACGATGACAATTCAGTATTTTAATGTTGGAGGAAGAAATTTAGCTCATAGGTTTCGCATCAAAATTATTGATTTCGACTAAATTTTGAAAAATGGAAAAGTAAATAAAACACACATCTGCACAGTTTGCCGATGGATGCGCAAACCCTCAATGCTTTTGCGCAAGCGTTAGGATGAGTTTAATTCCACAATATAGGTGAAAGAGGAAAGATGAAAGGAGAAGATACTTACATTTAGGATTAGATATTTACATTAGGAAAAGATATTTACATTTATCAATAAAATTCTGAATTTCGGAAATGACCACATCCTTCCGCCTCTCTCCACTTAGTGAAACAAAATCATTAAGAAATTGTCATCTCAGGATACTGAAAAGAATAGTAGTTGGTAAATCTGTTCATCCATGTAAAAAGAAATTTGCAGTATAACATCATTTAAGACATTTATTTATTAGATAAATTGTTAGATATTAATATTATATTCACAGAAACACTTTTCTCACCGAATCTGTCGAGATAAATTATTTACTAGTCGCCTTTGGTGATTAGAGTTTGTTAGTCACCAAACTATTATGCAGAGTTATTTACAAAAGAGCTCTGCAATCTGGTCATAGCACTTTTTTCCTGCACTGGTACTTTTTAGTATTTTTTTAATCCTATTAACCACATATCAATGTCGCTTTTTAAAAGAATAAAAAACTCTTATTGCAAACGATTGAAAAACATTTGTGATAACTTAATTCATATTTAAAATATCTACTGAAAAAACTTTAATTTCTTGTACAAAATATTATTTTGCTGAAAAGGATCGCAATGTTATAATATTCTAATAATTCAGAAAACAAAACTAATGAAATAAGAAAAATTTTGATTAGCTAATGATTAAAAAAATTTAGAAAATGAGAATGAAATATCACGCATTAACTTTCGATTCACATGAAGGTCTAATCTTTATAACCAGTAACATTCAAAATCTTTTTTCCATTCTTCTAATTGATTTAAATCTATGAAATATTCTTTGCGTTAAATATATTTAACAATTACCAACTACCGTATTAACTTTCCCACGCTTAACTTAGCTGTCAGAACTCAATGTCTATAGTTATTTTTGCTACCTAATACTAAGCTGATCAAGGTGAAAAGGAACAATAGTTCTAGAAAAAATAAAAAATAAAGAATAATTATACATGTATCAAAATGTCTTATTTTAACAATGTCCATACATATTAAAAATAATGGAGTGGGTTTTAAAGGTAATTCCATCTGTTATTTCTTTGAATGAAAAATTATCCATGACAGATGAACGAGGAAACACGCATTCAAAGCAAATTTCCACCTCTGAATATTTCAGATGTAGTCGGTTGACAATTATAAAATCATTCAACATTCAGATTTGAATGGCGGGCACGCAATTCTGCAATCATCTTTCAAACGAATAAAAGACGGAAAGACTTCAGCGAAAATTTTTCCGTTCATGTAATATTCATATCCACCTGAAAGCAAAATGACAGTTTCCATGATTGATTCATAGATGAAAATCGTAGAACACTGTAATTATTCAGTTGGCTTGTATGTTTCTACTGAAAAAGAATCGTCTGCTTATTTTTTTTTTAATTCTTCGCTAGCTTTTGGCATTACATCATGAAAAGAACTTAATTAACATTTGAAGAATCTTTGTGTTTGGCGTCAAAAAAATATCAAAAGGTAGCAGTAACAGAAGTTAATATACATAAATTGTGGATTCTGGCAAGATGTTTTATGCTTTACAGGTTTTAATGATGAACGGTTCTTAATTCTTGCGAAACAACTGTGTTGACAGCATAACTATTGCTTGATGTTTTTCGTTCTATTTCACATTATTTATTGACTATTTCATAGTATGCATTATTTGATGCAAAGTGTTTGTAGTTTATTATTTCTTATACATGAACATCCACAATTCTGTCTTGTCTTAGAAAGTATTTTGAAAGTACTTTATTTAAATGTAAATGGCATGTTATGAAAGATATGTTCATTGGTATTGGGAATTCGACAAGAAGTATTTTTAATAATGTAAAAGGCTTTTGCAGTAAAATATTTACATAGAAATAACATGTTTATACCCTAAATAACATTTTTAATATTCTTATTTTTTAAAGTCTATATTGAATTTCCAGCGTGCTTTATTGTCGATTATGTGTATGTTGCAATCAGAAGCAAATATGTGTCTATGAATTGGATGATACGGCATTTAAATAAAAAACATCTTTATATTCGTTGTAATATTCCCCTTAAATTTCGGAACGCTAGACTGAATATCTTCTTTATAAGACACCTCATACAAAACTAAAGATGGTTTGTATATGATCTTTTAACAATCCTGCTTAGATAGGTAGGTAAAACTACTGTTGATTTTCTTTCTGTTTCAATTTATTTTTAATAACTCGAAATCTTTAATTGCATAAACCGAATAAGTGAATTTTTGCTAAATGTATCGCGTGAATATATTTAGATGATATTTTATGCCCCATTGAAATCCAAAATTTGACATTAAGATACAATTGTAGTAACACCACTTCATACCGAATTTCATAACTAAAACTAACAAAGAAAGAAAATTCCTTTATTTGAAACAAACAAGAAAAATAATAATAAATTAAGTTTGAACAATATATCTTCTGAATTAATTTTAAACTAAAAGATGAATGTTTTAAAAAATAACTTTGCCAAAGGTTTTATAAAAGGTTCAATTGAATTATTTATTTAAAACATTAATGAATCCATATAAAATAAGCTTAGTAATCACTGTTTAAACATAGAGATTCTATCAATTTAAGAACTGATTAAACTCTATGAACTAATATTTACTAGTTTAGTTTCTCCAAACGACAAATTTAGTTTAATAGACCTGGGCTTTGATAACAGATCTCATTACCCAAAACATATTCTGTTAGGCAATCAGATTAACTCATCATTTTGCCCTCGCCATTAGAAACCAATGCCTTTTGAACATCTTTATTACATTCACAGAGGTGTGGTTAGATGAGAGACAACTGCGTTCAAGACCTTGCCCATATACCATTTAGTCATCTAAAAAGAGAGACATCAATTTTGAGCGAACCCCTGTCCAGGGCCCACCAACTGCTAAAGCATTCATCGTGTGTGCGAGAGCAGTTGTTAGGGCCACATGTTTCGCCGCCTAATGGGGCCCTGTCAGGGCACGGCGTGATTTAGGCCCCCTTCAACGAGTTAAAGATACCCACAAATCTGTCGCGAACTAGAGGAGGAAGACGAGAAAATTATCTTTTCCTTTTTCCCCCTCTCCAACGGAATGAAATGTTTACTAAAATAATTTGCCGTATGTCAACTTTAAATGGTAGGTGCAAGGAAAGTTAGAATTTAGGGTGATCAGGCGTTCTTGCACGGTAATTTACAGGCGGATGCTGGCTGGATTTACGATGTGCTCTGCCGAGGATAGGTACAAGGCATACATCAAGGTGTTTAGTGAGCCATCGGCTTATAACTCAGATTTCGCTAATCTTCATAAGGTTATTGGAGGCATGCTGACACTTTTGGAATATCAACTCAATTTGTGCTTGGGGTCCTTCGGGCGTGTAGTGCGATTAAGTTATCTCTGTGGGAAAAGATCTAATAGAATTGAAATGGATGTGCTGAAACTCTGAGCTGTTACCGTGGGGAAATGCTCTTTGCCAACCCATTTGTACGTCAGATGTTTATAAAAGATGGGATAGCTGTCAACATAAAATAAGATAAAACTGGCTATTGTGATTCAAGCCTGGAGGTATATTATTGTTGATTAGATCCTTTTCTTATCATTCAATGAACCTTACACCTTCCCCCACTCTTGCTTACGAGCTATATATATTCGCTTAAAGCCCGGATGGCATCTATCAAATTCTTTTGCTGCTTTCGAGAACTATGCTATGCAAAGAATAGCAGAATCATGAGCGTATGAACATTAAACGTGCCGGCACTTGATATGTAACCAATTATAGCTTCAAGTTTCAAATGACTGGTTTCCATATAATATTTTATTTTATTTACCCACTAGTAGCTTATTTAATGTTTCCAACTTTTTTGTGGTAGAGAGTAATTGTAATAATTGTAGCAGCTTCAATATATAAAAACTGTGGCCGCTGCAGTTTGATTCAATTTGCTTAGGTCTAAATTTCTGATGAAGGGAAGAAACTTAAATCGGGTTTTGTAATAGCTTTCTTCAAATGAAATCATGCTGAAATGAATAAATAATAAAAATGACGAGCATTCATACGATTTCATTAAATCTTTTAGAATTAGGAAGGAAATAAACTGCTTCTTTAAACCTTCTTATAAACAAAGAATAAAAAGATTAAACAAACATTTTTTGCACCTATCACATTTATCAAAATTACTTAAAAGGGAATTAGTACCAT
This sequence comes from Argiope trifasciata, assembly GCA_026543055.1. Taxonomy (NCBI): domain Eukaryota; kingdom Metazoa; phylum Arthropoda; class Arachnida; order Araneae; family Araneidae; genus Argiope; species Argiope trifasciata. Next base: position 931,058 of record JAPMOQ010019505.1, read on the forward strand.
ATTTAAACTAATGAACAAAAATTTACGAGCCGGCCAATGTTACCAGATTTTCTGAGCTTAAGCCTGGATCCAGATACAATAAACAATAGTAGGAATAGTAGACTCGTTGGTTTAACTCATTTCACCTTGTACGTAAGTCTGCTGCATGTTAAATCTGTTGAATACAAATTTCTATACATATCAACATTTTTTTTATATACATATATGTTACAATATTTCTAATTTCTCTAAATCCAAAAGACACATATTTGAAATTGTGTATGTATCTATCAAAAACACTTTGAGTTAGATGAATAAAACTTGGTATAAGATTTTTAAATTCAATTTGTAGATTTTTATCAAACTTTGAATGAAACCTATTCAAAAGAAGCCATTTTGTTAGGAATCGTGTTATCTTATATTCGGAATTCTGTTCTGAATCTAAGTTAACATGATAAGTTTAAAATGAAGAGAGTTAAGTGTATAAAATTTGATACACAAGTTCAACGTCTAAATTGTATATAAGAATCAAATTTGGAATCTAATTCATTTTTCAAGAGGTTAATCGTCTGTTGATCTGTACTTCAGCATGAATAGGAATGCGATCAGTTCAAAAACATAACAATTTATGTAATTGAAATTTGATTCACTGTTATAACATTTGAAGCATAGATCCGAATCAAATTCCGAACGACATCTGTCAAAGAATTTATCATTTACCGGTGCGTATTTTCACAAAAATTTGAATCCAAACATTCATACATCTAATTAAATGTATGAAATTTGGTATATTATTTTAAGATTATATTTTTAGTTCAGGTCAAATTTTAGTACCAATCGATTGAAAAAAGTGGCATCCAAAGTATATGCTTATTTTTCTGTATTTTTATATTTTAGCACTTTCCAGGGATTAATCGACAAAAATGTCATGCTAATTGGCTGTTTCATAGCTGTAATTCCCCAACGGCACATTGTGTTAACAATACTCAAACGCATTTCTAAAAATGTATGCGAGAGAGTTTTCGGGTGACCAAACCCACTGGATTGAAATTGTTACAAATCCCCCAAGGAGCATAAAGAAAGAGAAGCTGTACTATCTCCTCTAATCCAAGATACCTGATCAGCTTACACCTCTTCGTGGTAGAGGGCTTATAGATGGATTAAAACCTCATTGCATACATCCATAATGCTGAAGCATACGGCTCAAATCCAGGGGCCCTTTGACAACAGATTTCGTTACCAATCAAATCATGGCAAATCCGATATTCAATTCAGTTACTTCTTAGTGGGTATTTTAAGGGATTTTTGAGTGAAAATACCTGCAGCTCTTTTCCTTATCTTTTTTATCCAACACTAATTCTTTTGAAATTCCATAGAATTAGACTGTTTCTAGCTTTACAAATTGTCCCCAGTACTAAAAAAATCTTTTCCGGTCTGTAGAGTGCAGTTAATAGCTATTCATGTTATTCATTTCATTTATTATCGAATACTGTTTTGACATAAAAGCTAAAGAATTCTGTAGAGGTGGGAAAACCTAGCTTTTTTTTAATCTCTAAATTTGTTATAAGTTTATCTCTAAATTGAGATGTTTAATCTCTAAATTTGTTTTTTAATCTCTAAATTTGTCTCCTGTGATAAGTCTTAAAATTTTTGAAAATTTTCCCATTGAGTTGAAATTGGGATATTGAGGAAAACTGGAAACAAGCTGAATTCTTTTTAATTCTTCAAATACTTTTCAAAATATCCGTATTCTTCTATCAACACACTTATACTAAATAAATTACATTATTTCATCGTCTAATGTGCATGAATTGTAAGATAGTCAAAGTATTTAACAGATAATTACAGAATATTTCTAATGAGCTTATGACTTTTGGTCTAGTAATTTTGTATATTTACACTTATGATGCTGTTATTAGAAATACAAATAGATTTTTAGAGCATAGAGGATTTGGAAAATTTTTCATTTTCTTAAGTAAATATGTAGCTGTGTTTTAATTTGATATTTTTTCAGCGATTAAAGATGCATTTCAAAGGTCAAATAAACTACTACGAGATTTTTTATTATTTAAGTGCTTTATTTTTCATTTAGAGTATGAAATATGGTACGTTGTTTCTAAATAATTTAATTCATCAGCATTTATAATTAAAATTTGAAAAAGTTAGAAAGTAATCACGGACTTTTTCATTACTTGTCCACTATATTTTACTTAAATTACATTTAAAATTCAATAAAAAAATAAATTACTGAATTGATTATCAATTAATTCATTAATTTATCTATTCTGTTTAATTATTCTAAATCATCTCGATTATTCTCAATCTGTTCTTCTTAATTATTTTATACTTCTTAATTATATGAATTCATGAGTCATGAGTGAAAATTATTACTTTTTATGTTAAAAAACATTAAGGTTCTTATGTTCAGTCAATCGTGAAACACAAGCTTTTCTAATACAGACTTTTTAAAAATTGTTCGAAATTTTAACCTTAATTTTTGCTTCCTGTCCTATAGTTTTCAACAATAATTTATTTAAAATATGGAATATTAGTCTTACAAATAAAAATATTTACTTAATTCCTTGCCATTGTTCCTCATTTATTTAGATGTTAAAGAATTACGAATAATGATTCTATTAATTTTTGTTCATTTATTTTTCATGATAATGAAAACAAATAGAGAAATTGGATAACTACTGATGTAAGCAGATATATTTTTCAACTAATGCTCATGTCAGTTTTCTTTCTTTGAGATTTGAATGCTCATTTAACTGGATTGCATTATACATTTAGAAAATATACCTTTTAACTATCTTATACTATGGAAACGCTAATGAAATATGCGATTTATATATAAGTAAAATTAATTAGAAAAATTAACTTCTGAATTCTATTTGTATGTGAATCTTTACAGGATGAAAGACTATGAACTCCTTTTAGCAAGGTTTCAAGTTGTTTCGTTACGAGAGGGATGTTGGAATATGTAACAAACATGCGTTTTTTAATGTTTTATTTATATGTAACATAGTTTCATATGAAATATACATGTACTTTATTATGAAACACGCATTTATTTTTCATATAAAACAGGGATATATATTTAAATGAAACACGCATGTATTTTTTATATAAAACATGTATATATATTTATATGAAACACATGTATTTTTATATGAAACATCGTATTTTATTATGAAACATACATGTATTTATTATTATTATTATGTAGGCCAATTGCAGACAGCTAGGATGATTGCTTGGAAGCGTTTGTCCTCCTCACATTAATAACTTTAATAGTTAAAGAATATAAAAAAACTAATAAATAACTATCGGAGTTTAATCTTCTTTATATATATATATATATATATATAATAAATCTGTTTAAAATTATTAGCTATTTTAAACTTTAAAAAAAAACTGACAGCAGTTTTTTGTGAAAGTACCTCACTAAGTAACTACCATTGACATTTTCCAGTCCAATAGCTGCGGTGACAAATTTGACATTCTTTGAAAAGACAGTTTTCAAAGCGATTTTTACGAAGCCTAATCCCTTAAGTCAGCTTTTGTATCATTCCAACAAGATGCTACTACGCCTATTATGTACAATAATACTCTTTATGCCACGATCACAAAGCGCAGATGGATCTTGAGCACTGCTGGATCTCTGTGAGGTGCCAGTAAATGACAGATTTTACATCAAACCGTATCACAGCGCCCATTGTGGTGGGTGGTCTCTTGTCAAGTAGAGCAAAGACTTCTGACGGGCAGAGTCAAAGTGTTATTGAACTATTATCTTGTCCCCGTCTCTGCTGCCTTTTCAAAAGATTTTAAATCTTGAAGATGGGGCGAGAGAGGCAATGGATCTCATGCATGATCTGTGTCGCCTCTGCAACAAATGGACCTTAACGTCTCATGCGTTCCTTGAAGTACAAAGGGATATGTATCGCCATTCAATTCCCAACTTGGATTCTCCCATGTAGTATCGTGCTGGGCTTTGTAGAGCGGTGCTGCTTTCTATATAGGCAAGTTAAAGGGTGACCCAAGAGGAAAATGTGGAATTTAAGGCAGATGGTAACATGAATTGCAATTGGTTTATGTATGTAAAAAAAAAAAAGAAAGATCATGCAGATGGCTTACAGTGTAAAAGGAATTCATTTATTGTGAGATAGTTCACTCTGTTTTTGACTATATATTCATATATAAAAAGATTTTACTGTCTAATAGATGTCTTTGTGTATATGATCTACTTAAGTTGATTACAGTGAGGAAGTAGTGATATGATGACCAGGAGGCTCTACATGTTCCAAATGTGTGCTTTTTTAGAAAGCTCTAAGATAAAAGTTTAGAAGATTTGTTAAAATGAATGACGCTAAAAGTTTGTATGTAAAGTTGTATTCTAAGTGGTGGATCCTAAAAGAAATATTACATTTTAGGCTGTTGGCATAATGGTAGGTTAATTATGGTATGAAGTTGTTCAACTAAAACGCAACTACTTGTTTGTTAATTGTGATATAATGTTGCAAGAGTCAGATTGATTATACTAAGTCGAATAAAATGTGACAACTGTTCATTAATCATTGTTTTGCCAAAAGAGGCAAGGACACTTAACATTTAAAATATTGAACAAATATTTTGTCCAATTTTTTTGAGGAAATAAATTTATGAATGTTCAAAGTTTTACTTTAAAAAAATCTATTCAAAATGAGCAAATATTTTTTGGGTATATTAATAAGTACAAACAAAAGATTATATATTATATGATATAATACGTTACGGACAATTATTTGTTATGTATCAATAATAAAATGTGTTCTAATCTCATACCTCACAGCTGATCATAAAAAAAATAAATTCTAACGCGTATTTTGATTGCCCTTTCTCCAATCATAAAGGCCAAGTTTCTTCATGCCAAAATTCTAATCAACGCCCGTGTAAATGCATAACAACTGTATCATAAAAATAAAAAAATGTAAAACATTATATTGGAAAATTTATATCAGTAAATATAAAATATAATATTTGGAACTGTTATCAAATATTAAAATGGTCCTTTGAGAAATAAATATGAGGAGAGCAGTTATTCAAAATAATATAGAAAAAAATCATGATCCATACAATTTTAATAAAGTTTGTTTTTTCTTCAATACACAAAGTTTTCAGTGCATTTTTAGCATGGATGCATTTATATATAGTACGTACAATCCTATGGAGAAAGGAAGCATTTAAATGGACTCTACGGAGATACACGATATTATTTTAAATTCACCCACTTTTGTCAACGCAATGCTAACATTGCGTGAAAATTTGAGTGATGAATATTTTAATATATTTTTAATTGCAAAATTTTTAATTGTCATCAAATTATTGTTGCGTTGTTGCATTATTTTATCAGCCATGTTTTGCATCACTCTAATTCTCATTTTGTGAATCGTCAAAACATGTTTTAAATATATGGTGGTATCTTAATAAGCCAGTTACAGCCACTGAACAGTGGTGATCAGTTTTGTCAAGTGGTCTTGTTACTCCTCTACGAACCGTAACATTGCAGGTTCGATTCTGGCAAAATTCAATCCCTAAAAATATGCGTGCATCATTATCTTTCCTTATATTTGCTGTGAGATGCAGGTTAAAACAAAGGAGAATTTACCAGCTCTCGGTAAAACAAAATGCAATTTTTATAGAGAATATATAAGAGAAAAAAAAAAGGAAATGCACTCTTGAAATTTAAAATTCGGCTTATGAATTACAGGAAACAAATAAAAGATGCCCATATTTATTTCTGAATATTATATCTATTATATCGAAAATATCTTGCGCATGCATATTGAATATGCGGATGTATTTATAACACTAATAGATTTTACAGATTTTCTTTAACATCAGGGCTAAAGTATTTCCATTCCAGTAGAGTACTTATAAATCTTTTTATTATTAGATTAGAAAAATATAAACCATCTGCTTTTCCTTAGACTACACTAATAATAAAATACTAGTTATTGTTTGACAACGGATTCCAAAACTTTCCACACTTTTGTGCACGCGAGTTAGGATGAGTTTAATTCGTCAAAATAGGGGTGAGAGGAAAGAGTGAAAGCAGAATATGTTTACATTTAACAATAAAATAAATTCAGATTACTCGCAGAAAATGATACCGTCAGAAACGACAGGATATTCACATATCTAAATAAAAATCACATATCTAAATGAAAAAAATATCTAATTGGGCGAAAATTAAGGTAAAAGAATGTCGAAGAATTTCGGAAGTGTGCTTATCTTTCCCCCTCTCTCCCCTCAATGATATAGAATCATCGAAAAGTGGTAATCACAGAATACTGAAACGAACAATACAGTAACAAAATACAAAAGAACAAAGCAAAATAAAAGTAAGAAAAGCAAGCAATAATATTTCTGTATTTATTCCAACTAATTAATGATATATAATATTTCAAATAAATTTTTAAAAAAATTAAATTAATATTTTTAAATAATTTTTTCTATATGGGATTGATATTGAATTATCAAACTGCAGTGAACCACAACCAGAAAACATGCAAAGCATTATCTTAATAAAATAAAATTCAATTAAAGGCGAAATTTATTAATGACTTCATGGACAACTTACCACGTAGCTTAATTAATACCGAAAATTGGAAAATCATCGCCTCTTTTTACCGCAGTATTCCCAAATCAATATTCGTACAATGGATGATAATGCCGTCAATAAAAAGCCCCGACATTTATCTTCATTCAATACAACTCCTTACTCCATTACGATTTCAAGTTAATTTATAAAGCATTTTTTATGCCTTTTTATTCCGATTGGAATAAAGAAGCCACAGAATGGGGCAGCTAGCAAAGTAAGAAAAATCTACCATCATCTAGGAAAAATCCCCCCTTCTTTTCCCGTCTACCCCCTCTGTGACGTCGATCTAAATTTAAATAAAAAGAAATCTGAAAAGCAGTTGTGGATGTAAGGAAATGAGGAAGAGGGGGGGGCTAACTAAATCTATTCACCATTCTCTTTTTTGGCGTGTATGTAATATCGGAAGGGAATAAAGTATTCTGACCCCATTTTTTACAATTATAGGGTTGTCTCTTAGATGTCTACAATGATCATATTGAAGCAGAACCGTAAATCTTAAATGACACGCAATATAAAGGAAATCGTCTTTATATGAAAATAAATCACTGTTGCAGCGTCAAGACTAGCACCTTTGAAAAATGAGTTTTTGACTCCAGTGCCTACCGCAGGGTTGCCGCGCGCGGTATTTTGACAGAAATTTAAGCAACAATTCGCCAAAGTTGGCATATGAGAATATTTCTGATCAAGAAATAAATAAAATGAAATAAGGTATGCAAATTTTCAAGAGCATTGAGATGATGCATTGACGAAAATTATTTTCAGTGTTTTACCTCTGTAGAAAGACAATGAAAAGAGTATGAATCATAAGTTTCTAAAAAGTTATATTTTACCAGTTTAGAATTTTAAAAATCTTTTTAGTAATAACAATTTAATTATTGAGCCCATTTTACCTCAATTTTTTATAATTAATTTTTGCATAATTGTCAACAATTGACTTTATTGTTGAACTGAAATTGAAGCTTTTTTTCATTGCTTCATTGAAAATTTAATCCCATTGTTTTCTTCCATAGATGAAAACTAAGGAAGAATAATTCCATTTAATATTTGCTTAGTTTGCCTAATAAATAAGAAAATGAAGTAACGATATAACGGACTTGACAATAACGGACTTGATTCTATTAGAATGGTTCATAAACACAAATATCAAATAAGTGTAATGCTTACAATAGCATGGGTTTAATGAGTATCGCAGTTCCGAACTTAAAAAATTTTCTTAGAGGAATTATAAACATAAAATAATTCATAACAAATTTTGAGCTTCAAACTATACTGAGAAAAATTAGACTTTGAATGAATTTTGGACATATTACATTAAATGATTGAAATCAGAATTTTAAACAAAACTACGATTTTAGCAATAAAGCCACAGTACAATAATTTATCTAAGTGGTTGCGTTTTTTAGTTATCTCATTTACATATATGAAAAAGTAAAAAAAATACGATGACTCTTTTATTTAGTTGGAAATCTGCTATGGGTCTACAATTTATATTCTAAAATTATGTACCAATTTTATATATTTAACTTTATACGTTTTGTTGTTATTAAGTTCATATGCCAGCAGGCAGACATATTTCATCTGAATTTTGATTTAAATCTTCAAATTTGGTGTAAAGAGGGCAAACCAAGTTTCATTCAGTTATCTGAAAGTGTGCATATGTTGTCATGTCTGAAGACATATGGACAGAGCGACAGTTGCCGTTCATTTCAATATCCTGAGGTAACTAGAAGAATGAGAGCATTTCCGGAATTCTTTGTCGTAGATTCTCGTCCTATAAGATTCCTTTTTGTTCCATTTTTTTTCACATGTATATTTCGTGTCGTTTTTTACATTTTTTATATTTTAATTACTTTAAATAAATTGATAAAATAATTTCAAAATAAATTTATTGTTAAATAAGCTTCTTTTATCCTTCCTCTCAAGCCTATTTTGAAGAATTAAATCCATCCTAATGCATGCGCAAATGTGCAGAGATTTTAAAATACGTTATCAAACAATATATAGAATTCCAGAAATGTACTTTTTGCATTTTAGGCGATTTGAAACGTGGGATATAGAAAGATTTGGATTTTTATGAACGTATGTAATAATTTATCTTTATATTCTTAGTACACGGGAAGTAAAATTGCATTTAAAGCGATTTCTTTTTGCCTAAGTTTGAAAAATTTAAAAGTGTTTTCATTTTTAACATTATAAACATTTGACATTTCTGCTGTCTGATTTCCTACAGAACGTAAATGCTTTAACATATATATTTACAATTACTCTGCATTAAATTGCACACAAATTAGATTTTTGAAGGTATTTGGGTTATTTTTGCCTTTTAAAAAGGCATTCATCGAGAAAGAATCAGTACAATATATTAGGTTGTTCGGAAAGTAATTTCGTTTTTTCCCGACAGAGGATTTAATTGTATTTTTCGCACCCAATTTCATACTTAAACCGCAACATCATTTTATGTTTTAAGAGCTGATATAGCAAGGCTTGAGTGTGAAA
>JAPMOQ010019505.1:954825-986401 GCA_026543055.1 Argiope trifasciata
ACATAAAATGATTTTGCGGTTTAAGTATGAAATTGGGTGCGAAAAATACAATTAAATCCTCTGTCGGGAAAAAACGAAATTACTTTCCGAACAACCTAATATATATGAGTATTATGTATGCATGGAAAAATCTGATTTGTTAGACATAATAAAAATTCAAACATATAGGAAACTCTTTCTTCAAAAATTTCGTAAATACATAAATGAATAATAACCGGACATATCCGATCAAAACTGACCTTCATGCATAACATAAAGAAAATTTCACATCTCATAATTGGTAAAACAAAATATCCAAAAACCAATATATGGATGCTTTAAATATTAATAAGCACATATTGAGAGTGTTAAAACTCTAAAATTGACCAACTGGACTACATAAATTTAAAGTAAAAATACTCCGCGGTCCTCTACAACCCTTTTGTGGTCACTTTAGAAATTGTGCTATCTCGAACTGCGAAAGTTGCATATAGTTAAATATTTAAGTTACTGAGATAGCATATTTGCATTGTATCGAAAACCCATGTTTCATATTCATAGACATGTCAAAAGGTGGTGTACGGAGATATGATGACTTTGCATATTTTTTGAATTGCGCTTTTTCATCGAATACAATGCGTATTTCCGATTCGTCCCTAATAAAGGATTCATGAACCCACCAGGCAAAAAAGGAGTTTTGTTTAACGTATAAAATATTGTAAGCATTTCTTTTTATATATAATTTTTTTTTTCAAATTACACTATGACATCTTTAGATAATTATAGCTGCTATAAAGTAAAACTTTTAAAATGTACATGACTTCAGTTTAAATTTTCCCTCTACTATTCAATAACAAATTTTGAACAGCATTAAAAATTACATTAATTAAAATATTTTATACTAGCCGCCTTTGACGATTAGAGTATTTGCTAAGTTTAATAGTAAATGAAAATTTCAAATGAATATTTTGTTAAAATTTATATTGTCTCACAGGCTTCCTCTGCAAAATATTTTCAAATTTCGATAGGCATTATTATTATTTATTACGTTTATTAATGAAAATACGTTTTCTCTTTTCTTATTTTAAAAAAATGCTACAAGTAGCAATAATAATACGCCCTGAAAGAAACCTTATGCTTTAAAAAAAATAAGTAAATATATATTGGGTCGTTCGGAAAGTCATTTCGTATTTTGGTGTCAAAATGAAAAGAAATTTTCGTTTAATGAATAAATTATTTATTAAATTATAAAATTGCCATTCTGGTCTAATACCTTTTGGTAGTAACATGATTACACGCTCATAAAAGTTTTGGTCTTTGCTGTAAAAAAAACTGATCGAGGTGGTTTTTGGCCTCCTCATTTGAAGGAAAAATTTTGCAAATCAGTTCTGGTACTGATGTACTGTTAACACATCTTCTCCACACATATTGGCTAATTTATTTCTGGCTTGACAACATTTTTACCTTTTATACAGCAAAAAAGAAAAAAAGGACGAAAATGCTGTTTATTGCTCTCCATATTTAAAAGGGCACCATCCAAAAACTACTGCGAAGAATCAGCTGCACTTTTTCACACTCAAGCCTTGCTATATCAGCTCTTAAAACATGATGTTGCGGTTTAAGTATGAAATTGGGTGCGAAAAATGTAATTAAATCCTTTGTCAGGAATAAACGAAATTACTTTCCGAACAACCTAATAGAATGCTCCTCTGAAAGAAATATATATATAAAAAACCTATTTTGTGCTAATGACAACAGTATGGAGTTTTTACAATTTTTTGATGTAAGAAAACGTTTTTTATAATAAAGCAAAATATTATATGGATTAAATATTTTATTAAATTATAATATTTTATAAAATTTACCATCCTTTTAAGATTTCATACTGGTTATCTTCCATAAATTTGTGTAAATCATACTTCCCTAACCACAGGCCAACTGATTCTGATAATTCAATGTATAGGTTATAAATTATATTTTCCATGAATTTCTAAACCACCTCTTTCAGATTGTCTTTCAAGCAGGTGGTGATCTTCTAATAGCTTATTGATAAAAAAAATTCTAATATCGGAATAATAAGAAACAAACCGCAAGTACAAATGCTAATTCCACGAATTTATTTTGAAAGAAACTTAATTTTTTAATAAAACAAATAGGTAAAAATAACGAATATGCCTTTGAAAGGCACAACAACAGGAAAAAAAAAAAAATGTTATACTCCTAACAACAATGTTGAGTTTTTATTTTAAAAAATTTATATCCGAAAAAAAATCAGAAGCGCCCCCAAAATAAAAATGTATCATTTATTGGTCACAAATTTTATTACAATATAAGATTTTTAAGATATTCCAACTTCTCTTTTGCATTTCATATTGATTTTCTTTCATATATTTGCATAAGCCATATATCCCAATTCTTGTGTCAACCGATACTGATATCTCAAAAGGATGGATCTCCCATCACATAAATTTCATACGAACAAAAAAACACCTCATCTGAAAATGTCAAACACGTTCAGAAGAGAAAGATCATAGTCACCGAAAAAAAAATCTAAGATAAAAAAATAAAGTGTCGCATCATCCATGTAACTCCATACGGGTCTATCGTTGACAATAGCATTACATAACCTATTGCGGGTCTTTCTCCTTTTTAAAGGTTTTCATAGCATCCCGGTCTAACGAAACGTGACATTAGACCAAAAAGCCTCACGGAATGGGATTTAGTGCGTGCCCCTTGGGATTTTGGAGCCCCCTTTTCCACTTCTCACCTTTCCAGTGGGCCTAAATGGCATTAGACCTCTCTTGTTCATCAAGCCAATAACGGACGACTAACACTCGGGGTTGCACCTTTTGATTTCTTGGCGACAACCTGCATTTGTTGGCGAGAAAAGAAATCCTCTTTTTGAGGGGGATTTTAACTGATTTCGTAAAAAGGATCGTAATGATTATACGAAAGAGAAGGTCATAGTATTCAAACGGGAATTTCAAATTCGATTTTTTTTCCAGCTCTAATTGCATCTTTTTCATATTAATTTTGAAGCAATAATAAGTAATATTCAAAAATAATCCTCGTTGTTTTCATATAATTACCATTTTTATACCTATATTTTTGTATTGACAGAACGCTTTCGTTCTTTATTTAATTTTAAAATGTATTTTCGAATACTTTTTTTGTTTGCGATAAATAAAATTTTATCATATACTAAATATATTATTTTTAAACATAACGACTTTTTACGACTTTTTTTAAAAATTAATTGTTAAAGAATATGTCATCAAGGTAATTTTTAAACATAACAACATTTATTTTTTTTAATAATTGTTAAAGGAAATGTCATTAAGGTAATTTTTTAAGACTCTACGTTAAAATTGCATCTTACTTTTAAACAAGAATAATTTTTGAAACAGTTTCAGTTTTAGCAAAGACCAATAAGTTCCTGTTTTCCGAAAATTCTTAACGTTATAACATTTATCAAAATCTTATTTCAGTTTTAGCTTTTTAATTCATTTTGTTAATTCTTTTCGTTAATTAAATTTTTATTAAATAAATTAAAACATTTGAATTACAATAATTTTTTTAAATGTAGTTGTAGTAAAAAAAAAAAGTGGCTAAAAAATTATCCCAATTTTGAAGAAACTCCATAATTTTAATATAGCATTTACTAAAACTGTAATTGAGTTTTATTTTCTAAAACATAGAATGTTTTAAATTGTTTTTCACAAAACCAAGAAGTTATCGAAAAGCCTTTATTTTAAGAATTATATGACAGTTATTTTTTTAAGAGACAATTAAAGAAGACATTTTGATTTAAATCATTTAAATAATATCTTCACATTATATTTTAGATGTAGCATGTTCATATATTTTTTTTTTATTTTTCCAATCAAACATTTCAAAAATTAGAAGAAAGAAAAATGACATTAGAGGGAAAAAAATGAAATATATGGTTATATATCACTTATATAACAACATCTTATATATTGCTTATATACAGCTGCTGTTTCAACTCTGATATTGAAATACGTTACTCTATGCTATTAAAAGTGGGTGTGTCTAAAAAAAACTTTCAAAATGTTCTTATAATGTTTGTCTTATCAGACATAAATTCAAAACATAAATATTTCGTTTTCTTGAATCACGAAGTCGATTTTATCAGGTTTTTTTGTGTGTGCTTATCCATTTTAAATATTCAAGGAATAATTAAAAACAAAAAGAATCAGTAACATAGCCCAAACAATAAGGAGATTTTCTTTTTATATTGGTTAAATTAATATCAACTATATTTGCAGTTTCAAGAATTACATAAATGAGAAGGAAAAATAAATAAAAGCAATTATTAAATCACAAATGTCATTTCCCCCAAATTACATTTAGATATAGGTTTCCAGTTTATTTTCGAAATACAGCTGATTTAAAAAAGGTACAACATTCGAATAAACTGCATATTTTTATTAAAAGCTAAGTCTTAAAAATTAAAATTAACAAAAGCAGAATTAACTTTTTTTTCAGTTTTCTAAAACGCATAAATTTTTAACAGTAATTTTTTCTCATTTTCGCAAATTTACATAATATTTATTTATTCTTACAAAATTTCATGAAATGAATGGATTAATTAAAAATTTTTGAATACATCAAAAGAGAGAATAATCAAATATACTAAAAAAACTTATGGTTTATTTGTAAGAGATTGTATTTTTATAGCATGAAAAGGTAAAATTAAAAAAGAATTGTGTAGATAGGAAAGAATTGTGCCCATAGCTTTACAACTGCAATGCTAAAGCAATTAAAACATGAAATATTGAAATAAATATTTTAAATTGTGAAAACGAATGAGTTGCAGAGTTAGAAAAATGGATGCAATACTCCACTTCTTGATTGAGCATATAATAGAGACGGAAATGCCGTTATTACATGCAAATTGAGATTTTAAAAAATTAAAAGATTGTAGTTATTTTAAATGTAATGAAAGTTTACATATAGATTTAAATATTAAAATGTTAAGACGCCTTTAAGAAATATATTTATTTTTCAGTATATTATAATACTTGACGTTTCATCTTTTTTTCATGATTTATTTCTTAAATTATTATTCATTTTCAAAAAAAAAAAAAAACTTTTTTTTAAAAATTGCTCAATTTTTTTTTTTTTTTTTGCTGTCTTTTAATATAACTGATATTTTTAAGTTGCCAGTATTTAAGGATTTTTATAGTAGTTTCACTGAAAATAAATTTCATTTGTATTAACTTGAAAATAAAAGACACAATTCTTTTATTAAAAATACTTTTTAAAGTTTTTTTCAGCCATGTTTAATTTTTAATTGCAAAATTCATTTAATTTTTACTGGAGATTTAAAATAATATGGTAAAATTCTGACAAACGATAATAAAGTATTTTCATGCTTTCTGCTTAAAATTCATAATTTTTTCAAATTAATTTTATAAATTAAAAAAATGAATTCATATTCCTTTTCAGCTTTATGCATTATTTATATTAAATTACATTATTAGAAACTGTTAGCACAAATTTCTGACAGGTTGTTGTCATTAATTTTTAAAAAAAATGCAAAATAAATCTTAAAAATCCGCATAACCTGATTAATTACAAGTAGTTTGATCAACTTATTTGGGGTATTTAAATACTACTAATTGAAAAAACAGAAATAAAATCATTCAAAATGTCATGAAAATGACACCAACGTGAGTATGAGCAATGATTTTTACTAAACAAGTTAAGGAGCAAAAATCTATGTATTATACATATTATTAAATATTGATGATTTTGGATAAATATAAGGAAAGATTTTGACAATGTACAGAAATTTATTTATTATTCATATTTATGGAATTTCTTTAAGAAAAGCGAAGACAGTTATAGTAAATAATATAATTTTTTGATAAAATTCCAATTAAAAAAGAAGCTAAATCACTTTTTAATAAATAAATATCCATTCAGTGAATGTGACAAAGTGAATTCTCCCCTTTAATGTGTGTAAGGAAATTTCTAAAAAATGTTCGATTAAGTTTAATTAAAAACCCGAACTCTTGAAATATAAATTAGACATTCTTTCAACGCAAAACATTCCACTATTTAATCGTACTACATGCAAGCAGCAGAAAAATATCATTCTAATTTAAATTCCAAAAGTACATCTAAAAAAATTCTCCAAATTCATTCAATGTCACTCCACAAAATAAAAATAAAAGCCTCTTTGATGTTAGGATTAATAAAGATAGGTTTCTCAAATCAAAAGTTAGGAGAACCACTGAGCTAACAACTTAGCATCACTTGGCGAAGCGATTTCCGCCAACTATGAACATCTATCGCCAACGTTTTCACAATCGTGGAAACTTTGAAGTTTTCCGCTCTTCCCTTCTAACGAAGTTTGCACCTGGGGCTGTTTCCGATCGGTGCGACACCTACCGACATCCACACCAATCACCATCAAGTGTCTCTCTCTGGGGCTGAGGTCTATCCGCGTGACGTAAAGAGGCCCTTTGATCTGGCGACTCCGCCCAGCGGAATCAGCTATTGGCCCTGATTGCATTAGGACACCCCCCAACACCACAAGGGCAGGGAATTTATGGCATTACACCCTGATTGACCTCCTGTCCCATGGGCAGGCCGGAAGCGAAAATTTATAGATTGAATTGATCTCCAGCGATGGTTGGTTTTTTCGACCCAAGAGCAATGAATAATGATCCTACACAGATCACCAGTGGTCCTTCAACAAGGTAATGCCAATATTACCATATTGGTGATATTAGCATTGGTTTTATAAATATAAAAGTTTTCATATTATATCTTTTATATAATACCCTGAACTTAATATAAATTTGATTAATAACTGACCTTTTAACTAAGAACAGAAAAATTATCTCAATTAAAGGAAGACCTAAAAATCCAGTATGATAAAATTAAATCATACAAAGAGATAAGGACTTAGAAATATAAAAAGCACATAAAAAATTAATATGACGTTAGACGCGAGCCTCTTGAAAGTACACCGATATTACCTGGAATGGTAATTGAAAACCACACCTAATACGCCAACTTACACTTAAGAGATCACGAACATCTGAGATTTGGCATCGATCATAGACACTGATAGCTAATATTTGAGATTTTTAAGGTATCTGATTTAAAATAAAATAAATCATCAAGTACTGGTTGAATACAAGCACACAGGCATAATAAGATATATCGTTAAAAATATGGGATGGTCATCAGTAGAAATCATCAAATATAAAATGGTCATCAATAAAAATAATCAAATATAAGATGGTCGGCAGTAGAAATAATCAGATATAGAAAACACACGATAGATGACTTTATATTCTATATCTTCTGATGTCTGCAATATCCTTCTATCAGATAATCTCATCTCAGCAAAGAGTACCTGCATGTTATTTAAATTATGATATTCTATTTAACCATATAAGTTTGATTTAATTTATCAAGTGCTAATAACAGAGTTAAAAGCTAATTATTCATCACTTATCTTTCATTAACACTGAGCATTGGTTAATAAATAAGGACAACTCTGGAGCTAAGATCCCGTTTTCTAAGCACCGAGATTCTAACGAATATGAGAGTATGTCCCCTAACAGTTCTAAATACTCTGGAATCATTCAATCACAACACAACCAGGAGAGAGTAAATCTTAAGATTCTTAGTAACAGTTTGAGTCTTTTAACTCAGGAATCCTAGTAACTTTTTTTTGAAATAAAACATTTTTTGGTAATATTTTTTTTCGCTTTTATCAAAGAATCAATGACTGGGTGCAGAAAGATATATGCATGAACAAACAAATTCATCATTTTGAGATATATTAATGAGCAGGTGAATGCGAGACACATTAACGAACACAGAAAATAGGACAAATAGTATCATAGTAACTTTTTCCCATTTCACAAAACATACAAATATATAACAAAATATTCATGAATTCATCACTACCAAGTGGGAATTTACTTAAATATTAACAGAAGTTGCATTTGTTATATTTCTATTTACAAACTTAAAGTATATTTAACAATTCGTACAGTAATTATTATTAAGGAGCTTGAAATTGCAGAACGTATGAAAAATGAATTAATATTTTTCGGCTTTTAAAATTATTTCTAACAAATATTTATAAAGCTTTATTTATAGCAAAATTTTAGAATTATAACAGCTTAATCAGAAATTTGAGCCTTGATACAAGTGTAACTGTGCAAAATAGCTTATGTGGTTTAAACAGTACTGGATCTTTTAATTCTTTCTGCTATAGATATAACTAAAAGAAGTATAATATTTCAATCAATTTTCTAATTTCATTGCATCTAAGTATCCGTTAATTCAAGAATATTGTAAAGATAATTTAAACACTTCAACAACAACAGCATTCTAGCTTTCCGAAATTCCAAAGCTCTAAATGCCGCTCCCCCTGAAAAAAAAAAGGACATGTCGAAATAATTATAATGTAAAATATGCACAATTTATTGCGTTTATTTGCATGCAAGAATAATAACGTGCACTATTATTATTACGTATTTGCAACTAAAGAAAGAACAAATAAGGAATTAGTAACATTAATAACGGTTGAGTATCTACTGAACATTTCTTCTCAAAATGATATTCGTGAATACAAAAGCGAAAATAAAAATGAAATCCATTATCGCAAATTTCAAGTTATGATGTGAGAGCATTATTATTTTAAAGTCCTTGTTTGTTTAATTAATTTTAGTCATTAACCAGTTTAAACCGATTTGAAACAATGAGATTTAAACTGATTTTATTTCTATATCGGTCTCTCTCTCTCTCTATATATATATATGTGTGTGTGTGTGTGTGTGGTAGCTGTCCAAGTTTTGGAGCTCGACCAATTTAGGGAGAAAAAATCTTTTTTTTTTTTTTTTTCAATATTGAGGCATGTGTAATCTGATAGTTTCATGATTTTTTCAAACTGATTTTAACTAGTACATTAAAACAGTTCGTAAGATTTATGAGAATGAATAATTTGGAAATCAAGGTGTAAGTTTAGTTATTGATAAATAGCCAAATGTGATAACCTTCTGCATTATTTTGTAATAACTTTATTTTAATTAGTTGCAATTATCCCTGAACCAACAATCTTTATCGATTAAACAAACAATATTTTAGCTTATTTGATTTATTTTTAAAAACTTCGCAAGAGTTAGATAATAGCATTCAGATTTCCAAGGGAAAAACTGCAACAGCAGACGTTAGATAATTCAAAAGTTACACTGTGAAAGTCGACTCCAAAATAGAACTACATTAGCAGATTATAAATATTTCAAAAGCTACAGTGCGAAAGTCGACTCCAAATAATGATAATAATAATAAAATAAAAATAAAAATAATAAAAATAGCGGGATAATTCTCAAATTTGTTGCTTACTCATTTTGATGCCTTCAAATCACGGAAAAAAATCTCAAGCGGAAAAAGAAAGAAAGAAAAAAAAAAAAAAAAACGTTATATTCTTACATAATTAAAAACCCATTTCAACTGAGGTATATAGTTATGTATTAGTGTATACGGTTCCGTATTCTTATAATTATATTCAGCAAAAGTGTACATATATTTTAACCAATACAGCACTATAAATATAAATTTTATTTCTGCAGAAGCAAGAATTGATAGAGATATTTTATCTTAAAATTTCAGTTGACTTAATTTAGATGCGTATATGTAGCATGCAATACTATTCCGATTTTCATGCTCGTAATAGACCCTTTGTTATTTATACTCAATTTCTATGAATTCATACTGTCTCCACGATTTCCTGAGAAGTTTTGATTTTCCTTTCACAAGTTTTGTTCAATTCGTTTTATTCGACATAAGTTCTGAATGTCTATTGTTGTAATTGATTTAAATATTGAATGTTGAATGAAAATGGAAAGTTAATTATATTAAAAATCACTAAACTGAATCAGCACACATTTCAAAATATCTCTGTCCATTTTGTTTTTATAGAGGTAGAAATTTTTGTGTTATATTCATTGGAATATATATAAATATTTACACTAAATTAATTTTATGGAAGGAGGGATCAAATAAAAATAGTGTACAGTTTTTAAGAAATTGATTTTTTTAGAAGAATGTTTCAAGCAAGATTTATTTTTTTAGACAGATTTTTGCTAGTGGAAGTACATATCAACGATTGACAGTTTAGAAAATTAAAGTCGAGTAAAATGAATACATTATACCCTATTTATAACTATACTACAAAAACATATATAATTTTTTATTACATTCATTACTATGAAATAACAAAAATAGGCATTATTTCCTTTATTTTTTACTTAGAATAATTATGAATTTTGCCTTATAATCATGGTCAAATAGTTAAAACCATTATATACCAGAATTTTTCCTTTGTTTCAAAAAACACATGTACCTCATTCATCAAAAGTTGTGTACCTCATTCATTTATTCAAAAAAAAAAAAAAAACAGATTGAAAATTATTGATAAGTACAAATAAATATTCATTTTTATAAAGTGTATCACAAAATTAACACAAGATTCAAATTCTTGCTGTAAAGTATTGCCAATCCTATTTTTTAAATCCCATTTGATAGTCGATAGTTTAGAGTTAGTAAAAAAGGTTAGGGTTAATAAAACGAAGAGTTACTTATATAAAAACATATTTTTATTGTTGAACATTAAACAAAAAATAATGAAAGCCTGGCGGCCATAGTTCGAAAATTTGAGAATTAGTTTCCGAGATCGTGTAATTTAGCACCATTCTATTTTTTCTCATGGGGTTATTTGAAATCAAGGTCTATGTCAACAAGCCGACAAGCATGGGTGCATTGAAGGTAGAAATTCAGGCGATTTCAGTTACATTCATGTAAAATGGTCATGGAAAATTTCGACAAAAGACTGCCAGCAAAATCGTAGAGGCCATTGTCCTATATGTTATTCCATATACAATCCTAACTTGTGTGCTTTACGATTCGAAAAAATATATAACCATTTAAAGGGGGGAGTTACAATGTTTTTTATTTAATACAGACCTTGCGTTAACACGCTGTTCTATCAGATAATGTTCCATTTTTTTCGAATCCTAAACTATCAGTTGTTCAAACGGGCGGTTTTAAAGTACAATTGCCAAACTTTTACAGCACTAATGGTGACAAATTCAAGTCTTACGTTAAATTTGGGACACCCTTTATAGATAATTTGTCTGGTTATTAAAATTTCTGAGTTTTATGTGCAATTGCTAACAACATACGAAATGTAAAGTAAAACTTATAGCAGGAATCTATAAGAATTGAAAATGTTCTAGAAGATAGAACTGAAACTTCTCTTATAGGGTTGACGGTAATAAGGACAAAGCATTAATAAACAGTTATTATTCATAAATGACTTATCACCGATGAATAAATTCTACGACAATCGAATTTGGAAATAGAGAATAGTAAAACACTTTTACTCGAATGTAATTAATTATTTTATGAAACAGTAAGAATTCATTCACACGACGTTAATTAAGTGGAAATCTTCGGCGAATACGAAAGAATGATTTCATTTTCGACTGTGCTGAACTGTTATCTAGAGAAGACATTGAAGATCTCTCTGCAAAGATTGATTTCATTTTGATAATGATCTACGGTTTTCTACACAAAGGAACAATAGCGTAATCTTTTGATATAGGACTGTCAACAACACTTAAAATGCTTAATAACATTTGTTTGATATACGTATATATTCATATCTACTGAAAATCTTGAATCTTTGACTTAAATCCAATCATTTATATATTATATAATGACCGTTTCGTATGAATGATGTTGGCGATGACTTGGGATTTCAGCTCATAAAAGCAGTTTGGGAAATATAAGCATTGTTTTATTAAAACTTTTATCATCTGCATGAAAAATGGGTAATATATATATGATTGTGAATTTCATAGTTAAAGTTTATCTCATGCGACTACTTAATGAAATTCATTGAAAAAAAAATTATTCTATCGAACGCATTAAGAGCAAGATAATTTCGGTTTGGAATAAATGAATGACAAACAATTTATAAAGTTATGAGACAACATACACAACTGAGAGAAAATGAAGACTACATGGTGTAGATATCATTTATTCGATTATTTAGATGCTACGTTGTTATATGGATTATGTTTTGGTAAATAATGTAAGTTGTATTATTGCAGATTTTGATATCTTGCAACCCAAGGTAATTCACCTTAGACTAAAATATTTTCATACCACAGGAAAAAAATATATAATTTCGTTTCCCTATAAATTAATTACACACAATTTATGCAATTATAAATAGGTTTAGAGCCAACATATATTACTATGATAAAATATAGATTTATGATACATAAATCTTTAATATGATTGTCTACTTTTATTATTATGTAGGTTATGCTCAGGCAGATTATGTAGGTTACGATATGGCAGATTTTGATACCTTGCATCCCAAGGCATGCACATGATGAAATCCTTCTTTTAATAAGATGGCGAATTGAATTTCGCATTTAATATATTTCAAATATATTAATGATTTAATTTTGGTTAATATTTTTTTATTTTATTAATTTCGTAAATATTTTTTGTTTTTTATTGATCTCTTAGGATTCTAGATTATTATATTGTAAAGAATATAATTTAAAGAGATGCTCGGTTTTTTTTTTAATATTTTGAATGAACATAATGAAACGAGTTTTATTAATAAAGCACGTGGTACATGCACAACGAAGTGCTAATTATTTAATTATTATAAAATTAATATTATTTTATCAATTATAGAATATGTATTTTGCTTACAAATTAATTTGACAACTATAAAACTAACGTTTTTAATTTATTTACTTTATGATCCTCTCTTAGATAAATGGTGACTGCTGCTCAGTTTTTTCGCTTGGAAACTCGGAAATGATTCTCTTATTATCGAGCTGTTTGGCTGACATTTGTTTTTTCAATTACTTTAAAAAATAGAATAATGTATTTTATCTTTAAGTGCAAAGAGTTCATTTAATATCTGGCTAGTATGCTTACTTAACAATGAAAATTACAGTTCTTTATCATTAGGTTTCTTTAAGTAATAATAAAATATATTTCAATAAACAAAGATGGAAAAAGTTTCTAAACTTAATTACAAAATACTATCACCTCCCCCAAAAAAGAAAGAAAGAACAGAAAAGAGAGTGGTTGAAAAAAGTATTTTTTTAAAAAAAATTTCTCCGTTTGTCACTTGATTTTTCATAATTTTAAGTTGTCCTTGACCTCTCGATATAAAGTTGCTATCAAACCTGTTTCCATTGATCAAACGCCCTTATATTAGTGAGGTGTGAAAATTCGTAAGACGGAGATTTATTAACGGGGGGTACTTCAAATGTTATTCTCTTCAATAGAAAAGGATTCAATACTACAATGTTTATTCTAAAAACAATTCAACATTAATTTTACTGATGTAAACCTAATTAACTAAAATCACTAGATACATGAAAAATAATATAGATAAACAGGGAAGGAAAAACAGGAAAAATAAGGAAGGTAATCCTTTTTAAAATATATGTATATATAACTCTGCATTCTCCAAACGTATAAGAAATTACAAAATAAAAACATAAAATTTAAAGGTCTCGAATATTTTCCCATCCAAAAAGTGCCTGCAACCTTTTTTAAGAGCAGAGACGAAAAAATAAAAATGTTTGTTTACAATAAGAAAAAGGATAAAAGTAAAATAAGGTTGTAAAATTATTAATAAAATATTCAAGTGTAATTTTCTTATAGAATTAAAATCAAGCCTGGTAAACTAAGTAGATTTTGTTTGCTTTTAAAATTATAGAATCTGGCTTGTACGTGAGCTAGTAATGTTTGATGATCTTAATATATAGAACAATGTTTCATTTGGGAACACGTAGTTTAAGAAATGACGCTATAATCGTATAACTTACTATATGATACTAAACTGTAGAGTATTCATCGCCATAACTACTACTTCATATATAAAACAAATTGCACCATTTAAATAATTTTGTTTTAAAACCTTCTCTAGAATAATTCATTTATTGAAATTATTATGAATCATAATGGAAAGAGCAATTCAGGCGATAAATGTGGGTATATGAAGAAAAAAAGGGGGATAAAAGGGGGAGGGGGGAAGAAAAGAAAATTAACACTAGATTTACCAGCCATTTAAATATATCTATTTCTACCATTGCACGACCAGTCAAAATGACTGGTCTGGTAAATCTAGTGTTAAAAAAGAATATAAATATGCATACATTTTTGATAAGAATCTGTGAAAATCCAATCGGATTCTATACAGTTTTTATTGCTGCAATAACTTTTAAAATTTATTTATTTATAAATACTCTTTACCATGACTCAAACTAATTTGAATACAAATATAATTAATATTAGATGTTCGAGTAATATATATATTTAATTAAAAGAATAAAAAAAATATTTGAATTGATCGAATATTGCCTTTTCTATAGAATGGAAGCTTGCAACGCATTGTTTTTTAAAGCAAAACTGTTAAACAAACGTAAGCTATAATTTGATTTCCTTTTTCTAATTCCAGCTTCTAAATTTCATTCTTTTTCATGTTAAATTCCATTAAATGTTTTAATCACACTCACTTTCCGATTTTGTTAAAAATTCATCAAAATTAATAAATTTAAAGATGCCCAAAACACATTAGCTTGATTTTTTTTTCAAGAAGAAATAAAATAAACTCCACTCAAGGGGGAAAGCAAAGCTTTTTTTCCCCAGCGTTCTTTTACTTTTTTTCTTTGATCGAACCCGCATCGCGCATAACCCATTTTAAGCCCCAGTGTCGAAATCTAATTTTGTACATTCCCCACGCGCTCTCCTGACGTCTGTAACAAAAGTTTTAAAATGCGCTGGGAATTGGTCGCCAAAACACAGAAACTGATACTGAGGAGGGAGATCAAAGGAAAATCGTCTACGCGCCAGGAAAGCTCAGTAAGCGCTATTTTGGCGAAGAAGATTGTTCAAAAGAGTCGCATGCACCTTCTTTTATGTTTCTACTGTTTTCTCCTGTAACAAAGAGATATAAAGTGTAATAACTCGGTAGACTTTTAACCTGATAAAAATGTTCTGACAGTTTAACGAATTATAAAATTTTTTTATTTTCTTGGAAGTAAAGTACTTTTTTCTGCAAAACACAGCGGTGGATTTCCGACTGACAACTGAAAAAAAATGATTAGCATATATATCAATATTCAATAAAATTTCAAACTTCAAATTTCTAAACTATTTTTAGTCCTCAAATTTTGTTAAATTTAATTAATATTTCAGCTAGGGATTCTATATCTTCATTGTCTT
This sequence comes from Argiope trifasciata, assembly GCA_026543055.1. Taxonomy (NCBI): domain Eukaryota; kingdom Metazoa; phylum Arthropoda; class Arachnida; order Araneae; family Araneidae; genus Argiope; species Argiope trifasciata. The sequence goes on from JAPMOQ010019505.1 coordinate 970,126, forward strand.
TCAACGTGACCGGAATCAGAGACGCTATACACAGATTAAGATTCTCTGTTTTATACTACTTACAATTTTGTACCACAATTTGAGAGTCCATTCATAATTTACAGGTTGTTAATTATAAGTTTTATTTTTACGGATTATTTTATGTGCAAAAGATAAATAAAATATCAATAAATAAATATAATAAAGAGGCGATTCTCAAATTCTTGGAAATTTTAATTAAAAATTAAAAATATATGTACTTCATAAAGACATTTTTTGATTAATAATAATGTACCCTTTATAAAGTGTTTTATTCAAAAGACTAAAAAATTAATTTATGTTATTCAATAGCATTCATGAATTAATTTTTTATATTTTCATAAAATATAAATTTACAACGCTTTATTTCAAATGGTGTCAATTAGTACATAATATCAAATTTTAAGATTACCCATTGCTGAGAAGAATTACTAAGAATATGTTTTCTTTTCTGTTATCTATCTCGACCTTAATTAATTAATTTTTCATATCTTAAAATATAAATTTACAACGCTTTATGGCAAATGGTGCCAATTAGTACGTAAATTCAAATCTTAAGATTCCCCATTGCTGAGAAGAATTACTAAGTATAAGTCTCTTCTTTTGCTGTTAATGTATTTCGATGAAGAGAAAAAACAAATGGGAACGATATTAAAATTGAGCTACCTAAATTTTAAGAAAATATATTCAAGCCCCTTTCAGTTTTAACCTTGAAATTTTCTACTTATGACCAGCTTTATTCCGTCCAATTTAAAGGAGGGAATAAAGTTGTAAGTAATTTTTACACAATTAACTAGAATAACTGTTTCCTAGAGCAGACAAGTTGATAACATAATAAGCTCAGGTCGATTTAAAAGCTTAATTTTTCTTGTTGCCACATAAATAATTAGGTGAAAATTAATAATTCTGTGAATTACAGTATAACAGGATTATTAACATTTATTAAGTATAATTTATCTTAATGTTATTTTCCTTATGTTCCCTTAGTTATTAGAATATTTGTAAATACAACGACCGTTGTAATGATATTATTTTCATATGCAGATGCTGGAAAGTCTGAATAATAATAGATAAAAAGAATCAAAGCACATCTTCATAAAGTTAAGAAACTGAAATATTAATTTAAAATAATCATTAGAATTTGATAAATGTGTTGAAATATGAGAGCAAATTTAATGTTTATTAAAACAGGTACAGTAAATTATCTAAATTTACTTCCAGTGCACAATGAAAAAAGGATGTTCTTCTAAATTACAAAAATGGAAACAAAATTTGTAAAGGGGGATCAGTTTTTATTCATTTTTTGTAATATTTATGTCCATAAAACAAAAACAAAAATTGCCTACCATTAATTGTACATCACTTTATAGTTGTTGCCATTATTGTTTGAGAAAAAGTGGCCCTTAGTAGTTGGATTTACGCGAGGAAGAATTGGCGAAGTTTTGGCACGATCCTTCACACCTCCGTCTCACCATATGCTGCAACCCTCGTATCGGAAAATCTGCAAGAAACGCATTACGTGTGAAAATGTACAGGATTGTGTTTCAACAACGCCATTATAGGATCAAGAGTCCGAGGTGGAGGACCGATATGTCAGCCCATTCCTTTATGACTAGGAACCAATATATTCCCAGAAGATTCCACTCCCCTCTTTTTGCCATTCTGTCGCTTGCTTGCTCGTATATCACTAGACGATAGATACTAACTTGCCTTTGTTCCGTGCCCTCGCCAAGCATATTTCATCCCAAAATCAAAAGGCATTAGTTCTCTATCAAACAAGCTTTACGGAGGAAGAGAAAAGGATGTTTATTTTTGCAGATGTGTTTGCCATTTGGCGAGCTTTTATTCCCAGTTATAAAAGCGGGATTTTAGACAGAAGGTTTATTTTATTTCTAGATATTTTTTTTCCTTCGGAGTGTTGCAGGTTTGGCGGCTACGCTAAGGCTCTTTCAGCAGTATTTGTCTTATAAGATGAATATATTTTTGCCTTTTATAATGTTTCCCCGATGTAGGATGCTATTTCATCGTTTAAAGAAGAATTTTCGAGGTATTATCGGAATGTTATTTGGAGCTGGAAGGTGAAATTTTAACAGACGTCGTGAAGTTTATGAACTGGTGGAAACTGACTATAAATTTTTCTCGGGGAAGATTTTAGTGATGAATATATTTTGAATCATTATAGAGTCATTTTATCCCTTGTCATGTTAGTGTGAAAACTTGGCATAAATTTGAATACGTGAGTGTATAAATATCTTTGATATGGTTGTTATAAATATAGCTACAGAATCTAAAATTTAATCTTGTAGAAAGTAATTGAGTCAAAAAATTTGCTGTAGTGACATTTTTCTGATTTTACAAAATTATAAGCAAAAATTTGAGAAAAAAAACTTGAAAGAGTCTACAAAATTCATCTGTTCAAATTTATTTAGTTTGGAGTGTTAGCATTCAAACAAATTATTTTACAAATGAAAATAGTATTATCAGTAACTTTACATCTTAAGAAAGATTGCTAATGAAAAAGCCTAGAAAGCTCTCAGCGTGTTAGAATATTAAGATTTTTTTTTCCAACAGGCATGGATATATTATGACTTATAGTATTCAAAGAAATGATTTAATGCTATGATTCATAGGAAAAGTATTTAAGTCCCAGTTTTTAAATATATTCTGGGTCTCCTTTCTAAACAAAACAATTATCAATAGCAGTAAACTGATCTCAGATCTTAAAATGCAGGCTTTCGTACATCACATTTTAAAATTATTTTCGAGGGTCAGTGTTTTTTCCACATAAAACTTTAAAAAATTCTAGTTTAAAAAGTATGCTGCATGATTCCTTTTTAGGCTCATATTTAGGAAAGCATCTTCACATTAATCATTCAGATGATTCTATAGTATAGTATTTTATGCAGTTTAAACTCTATATTTAAAAATTTATATTTTTTTCAAAATTTTAAATTTAAATGGTAGAAAATATGTAAACAGAAATTTGATTATATCAGTCTCGTACCAAATTTGATGAATTTAAAGAATTCCTTTTTTGAGTTATTAAATTCATTTGTTTCTAAAAGTACAAACCTACAGACTATCAATCTCTAGTTGCATTTGGTTCAAGACTATAGAATTAATCCTAATTTTACCTATTTGGTTCTTTTTGGTTTGTAGTTATTGTGTTATAGCTGAAGAGCCGGGCAGATAGACTTCCTAAGAACGGAATTTGCTCAAAATTTGTTATAAATCTATAAATTTGGTATAAAGGCAGCATACTGAATTTCATTCCTTTACCTCAAAGCATTCTTGAATTATCTTTGTCGCAAACAAATGGACAGACAATCTGCTGTCAAAAAAAAATTTTTCTAACTCAGGAAATTCTAAAACGTGGAGATTCTCCAAAATTTGAATTTTGAATCTTTTGCCGTTTATAAAACTTTCTCTATACAAAAGTTACGAGAAAGTAATGAAGTTAATAAAGATTTTGTGTGGAAAAACAGGGTAGATTTAAGTATTTTAAAAGAATGGCAAAATTTCGAATGAGCAAAGTACCAGTTGATAATTTCTCTAATCATTGATTCTTATTTTTCTTTCAGACAATTTATCCTCAATTTGAAAATGAATTATAATGCAGTAGTTTTACATTGACTATTCTCTAGATGGGTTCTTCTTCAAGGAAACATTAATTCTTTCTTGTTATTAATGTGCACTTGCTTTTAAACAATGGTAAACCAAATTTGCTATGCTTTTTTAAGTTTTAAGAATCAGTTAAAGGAATTAATTAGTATTCAACTTTACTTACTTAATTACTAATTTAATTAATTAAACATCTCTTAGTTTCCTAGACCTTTTAAGCAATTTGGGAACTTTAATTAAATTTCTGAAAAGATGTATCGCACTTTTTAAAACAATTTTATTTATCAATAAAGCACAGAAGAAATAAAATTTTAAAAAATTATGTTGTTCATTAACACAACTTTTACAAAACTCGATGTAATGTCTAAAATAGACAACTGTATATGGGTTTTATATATGAGTATACCGGTTTTCTAATTATATATGTATATATATATATATATAAAACATCTACCAAAAGGTTTGAAAAAAGTTTGAAATGAAATACGAATTTCTGTAATCAGACATCTTTGTTATATAGTATTGTTGCTTTATTTTTACTATTTATTAATATAAAAAATGCACAATTTTTTTTCTCTATTTTTAAGGTAAATCTTCAAATATATATGTTTAAAAACTGCATGAATTTTAGCTTCTTCATAGCCATAAATAACGAAAAATACCTCTAATACACTCAGAAAACCCCACCCCATAAATCAAATGCTTGGTCAGTTTACTCTCTTTCAAAACAGGTAGGCACCTTTTCACCAATTGTACACTGCAATAAAATTTATCGCCCTATCATGTGTGTGGTCTGTTATCGGAAACTTCAATGCAAAGGATTATGTAAAGATTTGTTGCCTGAGAATAAGTCTCCTACGTTTCGCTGACAAAGTCTCATATAAATGTCATAGCCCTTTTCATTCACGAGTTCCAGTCCACCGTGTCGAGTTACCCATTCACAATAAAGTAACCTCTTCTGAGGATCTTCTGAGTTGGTATTCTTAACGGTCAAGTGAGAAAAGAGGAAAATTCTTTTTTTCGTCACTGTTTGTATGCTCCAACCTTCCCCCTATCATTTATTTTAAACCTAAGGTCATTCACTTATCATCGCTCGGACGCATAGATTTCGAAGAAGTAAATAAAAAAGGGCGAAAGTATTCACTCTCGAACTTTCACATACAAAGATTATGCTTATAACAGCCGGCATCCTGGCATAGGGGTAGCGAATCTTCCCGAAATTCCTGGGTTCGAGTCTTGGTTCGGGCATAGTTGTTCTTCCTTTGTGCTACCTGAGAGATGTGAGGTTGTGCCCTCCTGTCAAAAAGGGATTGTGCAAGGGAATGAATGATGTCGTACTTTTGGAACTAACTGGTGCTACTAAAACAAGAGACACCCTATAGGGTTAAATCGCTGCCTTCGTAACAGCGGGCTTGTCCAGTGGCAAATGCTACAAGAAACAACAATATACTTAGATGGAAAAATAAAATTAGTTTTTATTTGTATTATGAAATAAAAAATAAATTTAAACTATTAATAATTAATATAAGCGCTAATAAAAATATTCTAGAAATATGAAAAGTTAAATTCCTGGTCGACATAATGACTGATTTCTATTATTGGTACTATTCTTTATTGATAACTTCAAAAATTTTCTGTAAGAAAATGTCTTACTTGGTAGTTTTAAGTGAATTAACGTTTTCTTTTTAATAATAATAGTTTGGTATACTTAAAAGACAAATAAAAACTATTCATTGTTTTCATACGTCAGGATGGCAAAATACGTCTGGACAAGCAATGTAACAACTAAATAAAAGGAAATCAAAAAATTGTAAAAATCTTTAGTAACGAAATAGTGAGTTACAAAGCAATTTTTTTATTTAATTACTTTTTCCTTTGGTCTAGAATTTATAAAATTATATATATATATATGCAATTAATGTTTTTTCTCAAATCGATTACCAGATGGAGCTATTAGTATGAAATCAAAATTTAATTTAACTAATTAATATTTAGGATTAATATTAATTAGCATATAATTGGAATTTAGAAGCATATAAATACAAAATTTCAAAACTCTAGATTATCAAGAAGTGAGTTTAGTTTTATTGATGACCCAAATTAACAGCAACATTACAGCTATTTTGGGACGGACTTCATATCTTTGAGCAGCTGTCAGTTGGTGAGGAAGATGATTTAAGTACTGTACTGATGGTACCAGGTAATCTCAAAACCCTGAAGGGTAGGATATCAAAGATTAACAAGTTTTTTCCAATTGTTTGAGAGGATGCAGGTCGGGAAGAAGGACAGTTATTAACTACCTTGAAGGGAATGTTAGTTTGACGGATCTTTCAGTGTAAGATTGGATAATACTTAGACAGCAGTTGGTCACAACAAATCCTGTCGATGTTGCTACGTTCAGTGGTGGTGGGATGATCGGCTATATACAAGAAGTTGTCGAGGAAGGCACTTGATCGACATTCCTCTCAAAAATTACAAACAACACCAGGGGAAGAACGTTTGGCACCGAAGAATTTAACTTTCACCAGACCCATTTACACGACGGTTCTTCGGTGGAAAACCCTCCAGTTTCGAACCATCAACCTAACCACCAGGCCACCGCCACTCAGTCAGGAAAAGAGTTAAATTCAATTAGGAAATATTTTCTATGAAAACAGAACACAAGTCAGAATAGAGCTTCTATGCAAATGGATACAGATTCACAGGGCTTATTGCATTTTTTTATTTTATTTCTGTCTAAACAAAATCTGAAACACAGAAATGTGTTTTTATATTCTTGATCAAATTTCTGGCTATAATATTTGTATGAAATGTTTTTTTTAATGTAAATAAATAGTACAATACAAATCGAAAAGAAGAAACGAAAATTTTTCCTTATTGTCATCAATTATATCTCACAAAAAGCTTTAAGTTTTAGGCTGCAAATCAAATTAAATTAAAAATTTACATAAGGGGAAAAATCTGAATATTAAAAATTCATCAAGTTGGAATTAAACGAGCCAAATTGACCTTCAGTCATTCAAGTTCTCATAAAAGACAGTTATTTTCATTAATGCAGATAACTTTACGTTGTAGAAAATTTACTTGAAAGATAAATAAAATGAAAATAATTTCCTGGTTTCATGCTCTCAAATAATTTTAAATTTTAGAATTAATTGAATTTATTCTTCAATTCGAGATTCTAATGAACTTGTAGTCCATTGATATCCAATTCTATTTAACTGTATACTATTTTGAGGAATAAACGAAGGGTTAACAATAGGAGAATTAACAGGAATAGAAATATTGTTACATATTTCTACTAGAATAGATTACAAGATATTACATTCTACATATTGCTACCTGAAGTGACAGACTACTAGATATTACATTCTACATATTGCTACTTGAACAGACAGACTGCTAGATATTACATTCTACATATTGCTACTTGAATAGACAGACTACTAGATATTACATTCTACGTATTGCTACCAGAATAGACTACTAGATATTACATTCTATTTATTGCTACTAGAAATAGTTCTTGATAGACATCAAGACTATAGATGTTGATACTGAGTATCGAATATTATCTATCTCATTATCTTTGTTTTTTCAGTTACTTCATATAATTATATTCAAACATAGTTATTCTACATAGACTTTGCTCGAAATTTGATAGAAATCTGCAAACTTGGTGAAAAAACCGCATTAAAAACTTCAACTTTTCCAACCCAAAGAGTTTTTGAGTTATCTTTGTCAGAGTCAAACATATTAACATTTTCTAAAACGTGGAAATTTGTCAAAATCTGGAATTCAAATTGTTTGGAGATTACAGTATTCACTCGATCCTGCATGTAAAGTAAAAAGGGAAAGTAAAAGTAACAAAAAACTAATGTTTTCCAAAGTATTAATTTATGCTAATATATTCGCTAATGCTATTTCAAAATGTTCATCTAAACCTTTTTAAAAACTGTTAATAGCAGTATGGAAACAATCACCTGAAGATCTCTGAGAAAACAATGGACCACCGGCCCACCCTGCTGATTTGTCCTCCGCACAGCTGTTGCGAAGATCGATGACAACTGTCCGGAGCTCTGTGTGGTCTTCGTCTCGAGACAGACAAGAGACTAGAAAATCCGTCCGTCGGGCCATCCTTCACTGCAAGACGGATGATGGACGATTCGGACTCTCGACCATTCTTCCCGCAGCTGTTGGAGCAGGATGTCTGCTGTCATATTTCCAGAAGAATGATTCCGGTATAAACAAATCTTGCTCTTCTTAAATCTGTTTCGCTGGAAAAAGAAGACTTGATGTAGGTTGGAACAAGATATAGTTATGGAATAATAAATGTATATAATGTCCAGGACATGGTTCTTTTCAAACTATAGTTCGCCAACTTTGGCTAGAAATATTATAATAAGCTTATATTTGTAGAGTTAATAGGACTGTTCCTTCAAAGACTGGATCTTGTACATATTATATAAATACACGCATACACATATTTATATCCTAATTTAATATAAATCGAATTAAATTTCCTAATTTTAAAATTAGGTTATGTTACTTTATTTTAGAATTTTCTTTCAGTTCCTAATCTGAATCTCAATATTTTTTTATTTAACTATTTTGAAAACACTCACTCTAAAAAATGTTGGCTCTTTAAATTCTCAAGCCTTGTAGGAAGGGATAAAAATTCCCTAGCGTCCAGATCTTAATTTCTAGGGAATTACCTAAAATTCTCTTTCCTGCATCGACACTTTAAAAAAATTCCCTATAAAAATTTCTTAATAGAGCCACTAATAGAAAAATTTCTCACACTTTGCTTTTGTATTTCAATGTAGGCAAACATGTTTGATTGTTTTCCATGTACAGACCTTAACTCCCATGGAAGAATAAACTGAAGTTAATTCTATATTTTTCTTCTTTCCAAACATTTATCTACAAAACTTTGTTACATCTATCTATATACATAAAAGTAAATTAATTTGGTTTACCTTATAACTATACTGCTGAGTGGTAGATATTACTTGTGACTTAACCTGTAATTTTTTTCTCAATAAAAATGTCTTTTCAGATTTGCATTAAAAACAATTACCCACATTCAAAAAAAAAAATCTTCAAGCGTAAAGAGTATCGTACTTCTGCAGGTAAATGGAATAAGTATTTGGATATTTAATTACTAATATACAAAAAAATTCATTTTGAAGCAGTCGAGAATAAATATTAATAGAATATTTTTTATGAAAATAATTCGGGCTAAAAACCCACTACCAAGAACCCGGCTAATATTTAAAGCAATTATACCCTAAGGTTTCTAAAGCTTTGCACCATTTTTAAATCAAAGACAGAAAATATATATCTCCTTTATATCATATGCTTATCTCCTTCAATAGCAAGAAATCTTTCCGCGAACTGCATAATATTGTATTAGGTTGTTCGGAAAGTAATTTCGTTTTTTCCCGACAGAGGATTTAATTGTATTTTTAGCACCCAATTTCATACTTAAACCGCAAAATCATTTTATGTTTTAAGAGCTGATATAGCAAGGCTTGAGTGTGAAAAAGTGCAGCTGATTCTTCGCAGTAGTTTCTGGATGGTGCTCTTTTAAATATGGAGAGCAATAAACAGCATTTTCGTCCTTTTTTTCTTTTTTGCTATATAAAAGGTAAAAATGCTGTTCAAGCCAGAAATAAATTAGCCAATATGTGTGGAGAAGATGTGTTAACAGTACATCAGTACCAGAACTGATTTGCAAAATTTTTCCTTCAAATGAGGAGGCCAAAAACCACCTCTATCAGCTTTTTTTACAGCAAAGACCAAAACTTTTATGAGCGTGTAATCATGTTACTACCAAAAATATGGCAAAAGGTATTAGACCAGAATGGCAATTTTATAATTTAATAAATAATTTATTCATTAAACGAAAATTTCTTTTCATTTTGACAAAAAAAAACGGAATGACTTTCTGAACAACCCAATAATATACATGGACTATAGTATATGTTCGAAATTTTGTATGAAATATATCCTTCATGTACGAACTCTACGATATTGAAGGGGAGTAAAATTATGTACCACATAATTGTATCTTCCCATTGGCCATTTAAAATTCTATTACTTACGGGATATGTACATAATACATAGGCCATTAAAAATTCTACTGCGTACAAATATTTTTACAAAACAGAACAAAAGACTCATGCTGCCTTAACAGACATTTGTGCATATATAAATGACGTTGCAAAGAGCAAAAAATTCCGTAAACGAGCACATCTTGTAAAAATTTGTCAGTCTTCGAATGGTATGATCAGCCTTCAAGAAGATTAACTAATTTAAGGTCATTTTTCCGTCACAAGAGCTAAAGTCCATTTGTCAATCAGGATGAACTTCCCATCCTCGTATTCGAGGATCCCCCCCCTACTTCTGGTATCTATATATGAAATGCGAAAAAAATACAGCAATGTGTTCTCTTGATAGAGTATCTGTATTTTCCAAAAGGGAGAAGTTAATTATGTATTATAAAAGGAAGCACTTTTGAATTTGTTCATTTTAAACAGCCTCTTTATATCAAATTTTTCGCAGTAGGGTTTGTGCCCCCTGAAAACGTGTGCATTCCCACACACAAAAGGAAACAAATAAAAAAACGCATCATCAAGACCAAACAAATGGGAATAAAAAGATGGATGATGGAAATATTCATTCTTTCAAATGGATCGCATCCATGTAGCGAATCCGTCACAGTCAACGGCAGGCGGCGATAATGCGTTATACACGGTTTCCATTCGCTATTCTACGATTGGTCGTTCGTCTTGTTTAGTTACACAGCTTGCCGGTTCCTCAAAAAGAATTGAAGAAGGCGAAACGGAAGGAAAGGAATAAAAAAATCGTCTGCCAAGCGATCGGCAGGAAAACAAATGAAAACCTGGCTGCGTTTGATTGGTCGTTTTAAACTTGAAGAATGTATTTCTTTCGAGAATGGGCGTTACAATAGCAGCTCGAGTGTTTTCGAAATTTTTCAGTTTTGTTTTGTTTTCCGTTCTTGTTGGAGATATATTATGGCCGACCGTATGTTTGATTCTCTTTTATTTATTTATTTATTTTTTATTCTTCCAAACCGATGACTACGCTATTGTTTATGTGCTCTGCTTTCAAATCAACTATTTATCATGCTTGGTTGTGAACCGCCCATTTACTTCGCGTGGAAAATAAACTTGGAACAAATGTTTTTTCGTGGAAACAAAGTGGTGTATTTTTCCAACATTTTTGCGACTAAACATATTAACTGCTTCATCTGACAAAAAAAGATACCACAGGTTTTTGTATTGGATCTGACAAATAAATGTTTAATTCTTGAACTTTGGACATCAATTGTCGAAAAAGTTATTCAGTATAATGGTTTAGTGTCCTTTATTTATGGTTGTGGTCTTTTAAATTGATAAGTTAAAATCCAATTTTGACGGATAAAAAATAAATTATCAGCTGTTTTACCTTATTGAAAAATGTCATGATTTTTTTACAAACAAAAACTTAGTAGTTTTAAACTATTAACCGAAATCTCCAATGCACAAATTACCGGATTATTAGGAATGAGATACTATTACATTTGTATGCTCTCGTTAGAAAAATAGCTAAAAGAATAAATTGATCTTTATATTTTTATAATTGTCAGTTAATCAAATAAATTTGTCTGCATTGGTTTTCTATGGATGGCTTCACATAGTACATACTTTTTGTTTGTTTTAAATACTTTTATGTTAATGTTTTTACTTAAAATAAATGAATTACTAATGAGTTACTGATGTCCTGTCATCTCATCCAATAGCCTTACAAAGAAATGATAATAGATTTTTGGATCAAGTTCCCAGAAGAATATGATTCTTTCGATGAATCTACAACTGCAAACTCTGTAAGCACAGCCAGTTACGTAATATTGTTCTATATTATATGATATTAATCAATATTCCACAAGATTATGCCATATTGCTAATATTGATCGTTATAATACAATATTGTACAGTATTTTTATGCTGCTAGGGACAATATAACAAATCAAAAATGCGAAGCAGATGAATAAAATAGAACAAATCAGACAGATGTACGAACCTTATTCAAAACTACTGAAAGCGAATACAATAAATAAATAAATAAAATACGAGAATTATACCAGAAATTATAGAAAATTCTCTAATGGAAGATCATTCGAAAAACAAGGAACCAAATGAAACATAATATTCGAATCCAGGTTAAAAGAAAGATGCAGACTAAAACAAATCACCTGGAATTTAACGTTAGACAGCGTGAATATTTATAAATACGATTCCATTTGTACTTATGAATTTTAAAAAATTGCACTAATAATATCAATGCCAAGTATTTTTTTAATTGAATGCGAAAAAAAGTGGTCCAGCTGACTAGTGTTATTTTAATTCAGGCTAAGGAAAAAGTGCATCAGCCTGTGTCTATAACCATATAAATTTTTATTATTACATGTTATTTTGGAGCTTCTATTAACAGTAAGGTTTGGATAGTGTAATTTAACAAGAAAAGATTCAAAGAAAATATACTTAAAGGCTACCCAAAGGAAAATTTAGAGAACAATATTTCCAGAAACAGATCTTGAATCATTATTATCTGAATTCGAAAGTATTATTTAAATTTAGTATTTAATAATAATAAATATGATTATTAAATATTAAGTAATTACTTAGAGTATATATTAAGTGTCTTAAAGCTGAAATAACTTTAAATCAATTAAAACCTGCCAGAAAATATGTTTCTTATAAATATAATAAGAAATTTCGATTTTTGAGCTTTTTGAAGTTTAATTTGTAATATTACTATTCGAACTTCGAAAATAACTACTAACATAGTTCCCAAATCCATCAAGTATTTCAATTAAAAATTATTTTCATAATTATATAATTATCCAAAAAAATATTTGATATTCAGAAATAAATTAAAAAAACTGTTTTAAAAAGATTTACGAATATTTGAGTAGAAAATTTTACTAAAGGTTCTCTTTTTTTTTCTGTAATAAAATGCTAGTTATAAATTGCTGTTTATTTTTCTAATTTTTCACATATGAAGTATAATATTAATTTATATACCAAAAAATTATATTCGCCACAATCTGCACATCCTTGAAAAATGTATTAGATCGAATAAAGAATATTTCTTTCTTCTTATGTTCTCATACTGCTGTATCAAAAGATTTAAAATTAACTGCAAAAGAAACTACTGGTCACATTGACATACCCTATTTTGAAATTTTTCCGCGACAAAACAACACCATCTGACATTCGCTCCAGAAAAGGAAAAGACACTAATGCTCCACCGAAAAGAACATCAGAAGCAAGTTCGTAAAAAGACCTAAATATCTTGAATTATTAAAAACAAGGCAGTGATATTCGTCAGCAAGCCAGGCGACCACATCCCAAAACTTGTCCGATATCATTTGGCAACACTCTTCAACTCTGAAGAGATTTTGGGCTTAGCCGTTTACCGACGCCGTTCTTTTTCGCGCGCTTTTGCCTTTAAAAGTTAGAACTTTTAAAATCCCATCCGGAACTTTTCTTTAGCCGACTCTCCGCAGATTAAAGAGCAGCTGCAAATGAGTTTGTAATGCACAGAAACCCTTTTGATCATGACAATGCTTTTTAACATTCTTCTCCCCCTCCCCTCCCTCTTCCTCTTTTTTTTCACCTGCTTCCATTCTGTCTTGAATAAAGAGAGCAGTGCCGTTGTATAAACTCTTTTAAAATCAGTCGCCTTCGTACACCTACTCTTAGCGGCATTGGCGAAGTTTTGTTAAAGTTCAAAAGAAAAAGAAAAGCTCTGGCGGTGAGAGAGACAAAAGGTTTGCAGAGTAAAAGTCGTTTGGCCTGATAAGAAAATGTTAAGCCGTTTGCTGTGTTGCTCTTATTCTTTTTTTGAGTTTTTGAAGCCGATAACAGGCTTGTTCAATCAAACGACAAAAAGAGATTGAAGGAGACTTCCACCTTCTGCAGCGTTAAGGGGTTCTTTCGCTACCTTTTAGTGGAGGGGTTGTCGTGAAATTGAAACCTAAAAGGAAAGTGGTTAATTACTGGAGCAACAAATGGACTTGTATGGTCTTAAAATGGATCTGCTTAAACGGTAGGACAAGACTGCAAAGTTGGGGTTTCCCTAAAGTTTGGCTAACATGAATTTATACTGCATTCTTTTATATTAACAACCAAAGATAAATCTGAAACAAGATGCCTCACCAATAAATTTCTCATTTTTTTCCCGATTTCCTTACCATGGCACACAATTTTGAATTTTTCTCCTAAATAATCAATGAACTGCTTCGAAAAATTGATCACGAGTCTAAACACTCTAATAAATGAATTAAAATTTCTCAATGTATAAAAATAAATAATCATATAATGTTTAAAAATAAATAAAGTCACAGTAATGCTTAAAATCTTTGTTGGCCGTAGTTATTATCTTTTTTTCTCCAATTGACAAGCCATCCCCACCATCCTTGAATAATACTACAGTGGGTCAAAATTTTGAATTTCTGTCAGTAATAGTTAATGCACTGCTTGAAAAATTGATCACCAATTTAAAAACTTTAACAAGTAAATTAAAATTTCGCAATGTTTAAGAATAAATGAAGTCATAGGGCAAATTAAAATCTGTTGGGTGTAATTTTCTTTTCTTTTTCCCCCCCTTCTTTTCATTTCTCACTACATTGAAACATAGCCTTTTTTCGAATGTATACCATAAAAGGATTATAATTCTTATACATTTCAAAATTATAGCATTATAACGTAACTTAGCGAAGCTGAAATAAGTTTTGCGTTTAAAAAATCAGACTTTTAAACATACTTTTTACATTAAAAACTTAATATTATATTATACTATTACATTATTATAATAATGTAACCTATTATTCTATTATTATCTAAACCTATTATTATATTTTAATATAACTTTTTTAAAATTAAAAGTAAGTTTATGAAAAATTTTTTTGTTGCACAATGGAACCAGTTAATGTTGGGTAATGTAAAACTATAAATTAACGAGAAAGTTTGTTCAGATTTTAATTCAATCATTTATTTATAAAAAATCATTCATTAAGTTTTTATAATTTGTTTCTCATAAAAAATATGAATTCTAAAAATAAAAAAGTGCCAAGTTTTTCTAATTTACTTATAAATAAATTCTTAGAAATAAGATTTGGAGGAAAAAAATTAAAAATTTTTGCAAAATAAATATTTGATCTTTTAAAATCCAATTTTATTTCGTTACAATTTCATTTTTTTCGCTTTATTAATAAAACCTCTGATACTATAACCTCTCAAATTAATATGCTGTTTGTAATATTTTGCTTTTCCCCGTCGAAATATCAAATTTAAAACGTTTTCTCTCAGTTACGCAGCTTTCTCTGTGGTTTCATAACTCAACTCACAAATTTAGTTGTCTTTTAGCTGTTAAAGGATTAAAAACTTATTTCTGGAGTTCATATAAATGGAATTTAAGTTTTAGAGGCAAGAAAAATTGAGCCTATTTTTAAACGACGCTTTTCACGATCTAAGAAAGTAGCTAATATTCAATTTGAAATGAAAGCCTTTCTTTTTCTATTGTGGTAGAATAACTTAAAAAGACAAAATTCAAGAATGTATCTCTTTTATAAATTAGGCGTTGATACGCATTTTAAGAATTAGTTACATGAAAGCGAAGTGTTTGCTTTCAAAAGATTACATGATATAATTTTCTTGACATTTGAATTTTTAAAATAAATCAGCTTTGAATAGTCTTTCGTAAATGGTTGTGTTTCAGTAATTTTAAAATAGGCTTAAGCCCCCCTCCCCTTTATTTTGCTAAAAAGAGTTTAATTAGAATTTTAGTTGAATATGATCAGTAGTATAATTCCCTTTAAATATTTTAATGGGGATATTTTGCTTTCGTGAATCATTGAGTGTTTTTCAAATTTGAAGTGTTTTCAAATTTGTTATATTAACATAAAAATTATCTTTATGCTTTTATCTACTCCATCATAAAATAGTGACGCATTTTTAATAATTAGAAGATGTAGCTTTTTAACTAGTTAAAATAATTATTTATTCTGTAGCTGAAATTTGGACAATTTACTGAGATATAAAACGAAATCTAAACAATATTTCAATAAATATATAAACCTAATCGATATTTTTGTCATAGAAACCACGGAAAAAATTAGTAAGTAAGTAAAAAGAACTTAATATTTTTTGTTGTTGTTGTTTTCAAAAGCTATCCAATTCCAACAAAATAATTAATTTGATTTCAATATTTCTATCACAGAAAGCGTGATTTTTATCGGACAAATCTCACAGTATATATTCTTCACAGAGCTAAAGTGTTACTTAGCTCTCCCTCATTTCATTTTGGGTCGTTCTGTGCTCGTCGCTTCTGCTTATGCAAAACATCGTGTCTTCCGGGATGGAAATAAAGTGAGCTTAATAGTTCTAAGTCTTCTCTGCCTTTAGCCACGAATAAGCGTCAAAAATCATGCTTTACACACACACACAAATATATCTGTATCTCTGTCTCTCTCACTCTACACACACACGCACGCACGCACGCACGCACGCACGCACACGCACACACACACACACACACACACACACACACACACACACACACACAC
>JAPMOQ010019505.1:986411-1094161 GCA_026543055.1 Argiope trifasciata
ACACACACACACACACACACACACACACACACACACACACACACACATGTATATATATATATACCACCTGATATGCTAAGAGCTACTGTTGCGAATACAGTAATGAGATTTAACTTCCTTTCAAAAAATTGTGGGAGTCACATTGAACATTCTTCGTAAAAGGTTTCAGAAACGACGAAACACATTTTTTCCTAGTTTGCTTAGTAATATTATATACAACGCCATTTCTCCCTGGGAGTAAGTTATTGAATTTTTTTGGTGAAGGAAGGGAGAAATTCCCGTAATCTTTTTTAAACCATTAACGAGTTTAATAACATTTGGTCCAGTAGTTTTCTTTTTATGACCATTTCAAAGAGGCAATTTAATTATAAACACCCTTCATGCATAAAATCAGTACATAAATTTAACTATCTCCGTCTGTAACATCATTTAATTTGAAAATTTAATCATATCCCTGCCGGTCAGAAATCCCATTTCTTTAACAATATTCTTTCTTAATCCTCCCGATTCTGGTTTCATTCATAATTTTAAATGCAAATATCTCCCCGATCATACAGATAATCTCCTAAAAATTCTTCCTGTGTTTCCATTACAACATTGAGTACATTTTTCTAAAGCGTTTTTGATCTATCCCCTTGATTTTTCGGTTTATGTTTTTGTAATTTCTTTATTTCGCCTCTAGGAACGCTATAAACTGTGTATAAATTCACTTAAAACAAATCATTTTATATATACATGTTATTTCCCTAAAAATAGGAAACAGCGTTTTGAATTTGAAGAGGTCAAAATAAACTTAACGATCATCCTTATATAAATTTTTGAATTCTAGGCGCATTTGGATTCGTAAAATCAAAAAAGATACGCAAAACTCATCTGGGAGTCATATTATGAGAGTCATTATGAATGATTCATACGATATGATACGATATTAAGATATGAATGTCCACGTAATATTCCAAAATGATTCCATTTCATCATTTGTATTACAAGGGGTGTTCAAGTGAAAAGGTACGAAATGACACTGTGGATATAAATGAAGACTATATTCAAAGTATACACCAAAGGCATGAACACAATGATCCCATTGATTAATGAGCCGAAGGATTCATTGTTCCTGGAACTCCTATGGCTGTGACAAAACCGGATCCTTCACAGCGTCCTTGCCGTTTGAGTTGAAGCACTTCCCTTTCAGACATTTTTTTAAGGGTCCAAACAGCTGAAAATCGTAGGGAGACATACGAGCTATAGGGCAAATGAGCGAGCTTCTCTTGCATGAACTTGATCAGGTTCGTGGGTGTATCTGGAGATGTATGAACGCACGTTATCATGGAGCAGAACCTCACCCTCCTTGAGTAGCCCCAGTCTTTTAGTCTTGATAGAATTTCGGAGTGACTCATATCACTCATAGGAGTTAAGGATTCTGAAAAAAGAACCACATGAATTCTGGGAACAAGGAATCTTTCACCTTGTTAATCTATGAGATCGTTGTACTCAGGCCTATAGTGTATTCTTTGAATAAAGTCTTCATTTGATCCATAGTGTTGTTTCGGAAAATGGAAACTTGAAGTAGCAAAGATTACAAATGTATGAAACTTGAACTAGAATTGACATTCGAATTATAAATTCACCTCTAAACCCTTTATTATAGGACTAAAATTCTTCCAACATTTGATGTATCAATTTTTTTAAATGTGATATTCTCATCTAATATTAAAAAATGTGCGCGAGGGTGTAGACACCCCTATCCGAATTCGGCACAAATGTACTTTTGGCATAAAAACAGGCACCTAGGAAAATGCTTTAAATTTTTATTTAGTCAAAAATTAAATAAGGTAGAGACGGAGCTCTCTAAAATATCATTGCATAAAACTGATTTTTTTTACAACCACTTTAAAATTTGAAAAAATTATTCTTATTAATTTTAGTTTAACTGATAAGGAATTTTTTCTATGAATTTTGATAGTTTTTTAAAAATTTTAATCCATTTTTATTGTTCTATCAAGCATTTAATCGTTTTATTTTCTTTCAACACTTTAACTTTCTCAGAACACTTTTTTAACGTTATGATGATGGTTGATGTCACGGGACTTGACTTTATTAAGAAGGTTTATTTACACAGTAAACAGAATCGGTGAAAAGCCATGAAATACAGTATTTTACAGTCCGATGTCTAAATAATTATTTTGTTGAAGAGTCACACAACCATCAGATAGCCAAATATAGTCTAACAAGAAAAAAATAAATCATAATATTTATCATTATTATAGTAATTAAGGAAAAACCATACACAGCCATCAACCAGCCAATCTAGTCTAATTATATAACCAGCCGCGGTAATATGAAATAAAATAAATCATAATATTTATTATTATTACATAAATTATGGAATACTGATCTATTCTTAGCAAGTGCAAAAGAGTTATTGATTTCTTTTCTTGCCTCTTACTCATATTTGCTTTCAAAAGCCTGGAATCAAATGTTACCATAAGATACATACAATTTATACAAATAATACAGATCAATTGTGTGTGTATGTGTGTATCGCAGGTTTAGAGGCCCGACCATTTGACCCGCATCTACCAAATTGTGCCCATATATAGCTTGGAGAAGAAAATAACTCGTAAGGATTTTTTTTTTGAAATTTTAATTAGTTAAAAAAATAAAATGAAATTTTTATTTTTCTGCGATATCTCAAGAAAGCAGTAGAGTAAAAAAAAACACTGATTCAAAATTTTAAAAATTATTTTTCAAACAACACTAATTTAATAGTCATACACATTTTTGATAATATTTGACAATATTTAATTAATTTATTGCAATATTTAGTATTTCGCTCACTTAATACAAAGGTCTTAAGCTCGATCGGGTCAGGCAAAATCTTCTGGGCCTTTCATCCCTTCAGTGAGTCAATAAACTGAGAACCAAACATGTTTAGGAACTAAAAATGAGAGGTTCCGCGTTAGGTTGACCATCTAACCGGGGCATGTGCCTTGCAACCCAGAGCCCTCGGTCAAGAAAGCAGACATGAGCACTGTAGGCCTTGGTCCACATGGACTGTCGTGCAACAGAGTTTAGTTTATATTACAATATTGCTAAATATTGTATTATATTTATATTACAATATTGTTGCCATATTTGGAGAAAATGTGCCTTTGTGCAACAGCTGCCAAGTTCCTTTTAGTGCCATCATATTTTAATTGAATGTCCTTTTTTTTTAACTCTAATCGTGCTTTTTTTTTTACCTCGCCTCTTTCATCATTACAAGATCTGATGAGTGAAAAATAGCACCTAAATATTTATAATTTCGTAAAAGCTATTGGTTTTTCTTTACTTGTTGGTTTGTTGTTGTTACTTGTTGTCTTTTTTTTTTTCATGAATCATAGTTTTAAATTTTAAAATTCTAATAATTTTTGTTTTCATTTTCCTGTGGTTTTATCTGTCTATCCCTGATCTTGTATTTTAATAAAGAAATGTTTTATAAAGCCTTTTATAATTTTACCATTAGACTGGTGCAGTATGACCAAATATGTCTCTTGCGCCAGAAAACCACACTAACATTTTACAATACTGCCCTAACATTCAAATAATTTTTCTTGTTTCATGAATTCCTTGAAAGAAGGATTTTGTTAAATATATAAGTAATTTACAAGACAAAAGAATATATGTAACGAGAACTGTACATGTATAATGTAAGAGAACGATATACACTGAAGTGACAAAAGTCATGGGATAGCAATATGCAAATATACAGATGGCAGTAGTATCGCAGCGAAAAAGTATAAATGCGCAGTTCATTTTCCAGAGCTTTCATTTGTGTTCAAGTTATTCATGTGAACAGGTTTTTCGTGATTTATGGCGGCACGATGATAATTAACAGATTTTGAACGTGGAATGTTAGTTGGAGCTAGACGCATGGGTCATTGCATTGCGGATATCGTTAGTAAATACAACATTCCGAGATCCACAGTATTAAGAGTGTGCCGAGAGTATGAAATTTCAGGCAGCACATCCCATCATGGACAGCGCAGTGGGCGACCACCTGCACTTAACGACCGAGACCGCCGACGTCTGTGTAGAATGGTCAATGTTAATAGACACGCAACACTTCGTCAAATAACTGCAGGAATCAATGTTGGACGTACGAGGGACGTGTCCGATAGGACTGTGCGGCGAAATTTGTCTTCCTTAGGCAATGAAAGCAGAAGTCCGACTCGAGTGCCTTTACTGACAGCACGACATCGCCTGCAGCGACTCTCCTGGGCTCGTGAGCATATCGACTGGTCCCTAGACCAGTGGAAAATCGTGGCGTGGTCAGATGAGTCACGATTTCACTTGTTACGAGCTGATGGTAGAGTTCGAGTGTGGCGCAGACCCCACGAAGCCATGGACCCAAAGCAATGTTGTATTTTTATGTATTTAGTCATTTTCCTGTATCTTTCAAATTCATTGTTGTGTACTTTTTTTGTTAATAAAGTCCACCTACATCTATACCAAACCGGAAAGGGGCCCCATGAGCTCTAGAAACGGAGTTGTGGTGTGGTGTAAAGTGTTAACGGTCAGCAAGGCACTGTTCAAGCTGGTGGTGGCTGCATAATGGTGTGGGCTTTTTCTACATGGCATGGACTCGGTCCTCTGATGCAACTGAACCGATCATTGACTGGAAATGGTTATGTTCAGCTGCCTGCAGATCACTTGCAGCCATTCATGGACTTCACGTACCCACACAACGATGTGATTTTCATGGATGACAATGCGCCATGTCACCGGGCCAGAACTGTTCGCGATTGGTTTGAAGAACATTCCGGACAATTCCAGCGCATGATCTGGCCACCTAGATCGCCCGATATGAATCCCATCGAGCATTTATGGGACATCATCGAAAGGTCCGTTCGTGCCCAAACTCCTGCACCATCCACACTTTCACAATTATGGACGTCTATACAGACAGCATGGCTCAATATTCCTGCAGAGGACTTCCAACGACTTGTGGACTCCATGACACGTCGAGTTATTTCACTTCGCCGGGCAAAAGGAGGACCGACACGATATTAACAGTCATCCCATGACTTTTCTCACTTCAGTGTATATATGTAATTTACGAATTGAAAAAAGTGAAGTTAAAATATATCGTGAGATTTGAAAGATAGTTGAGTAGGCTATTTGCAGTTTTTACAACTTTATGGTGCTATAGGACTGTCTCCATTAGAAAGATTCATGCACACGATAATTATGGGAGTTAAAACTAAATGGCTTTGATAGTAAACAATTTGGTGGAATAGAGAACATGAAATAAAAAGCAATTTATATGATATGAAATATAACCGATACTCCCGACGAATCGGCTAGTAGCCTGAGGTGATTAATAAGTAATATTATGCAAAGAAATTTTAATATACTGTTGCTAAATTATAATTTAAATGAATTCTCTAGAGAAAGAAAAAGAAATGAATGCTTCAAAATCTTACAATTTTTTTAGCTTAGAAACTCGATGAATGAATATGAGGAATTCGTTTTCATGAATAATTCGAATTATTTACTCAAGAGAAATATCCAGTTGATTCGAATCAACTTTATAATTTGCGAAGTAACAAATTCTGACAAGCTGTTCTGTGAGGATGTATGCCGAAACTAAGCATGAAGTTTTGTAGGAATTCCAGAAAATCTTTGAAGAGTAACTAATCAAGAAATTAGTTTCGATATAATATACACAGAGATAAATTTCTAGAAGATTATTCATCTATATCTATACTTATAATAAAGCTCAATGTGTGTGTGTGTGTGTGTGTGTGTGTGTGTGTGTTGGCGCTCTACAGGCCAGACCGTTGGATCTACAGCTACCAAATTTGGTACATGCATACCTTGGAGGTTCGGAATGTGCACCTCGGAGCCCTTTTTTCGAATTTTTAATTCGAATTTGAATTAATTAAAATTTAAGCGAAATTTCGACGTTTTTCCGTTATAACTTCCGAAAATATTATTGCACAAACATGATTTTTACATCAATTTAAAGATAAAAAAAATTAGCTTTCTAACGGTATCAGTGTTTTTAATTTATAACGTAAGCTTCTATTTTTAACGAATTTTTAAAGAAATATTTTAACCATGTTTTTATCACGTGACTGGATAAAATAAAAGAATGCCGGAAGTTCAAATAAAAAAAAAATATCATCGCAAAATAAATCTACAGAAATGCAACTGTCAGCACGTGACAGGATAAAATAAAAGAAATATAAAATGTGATATTTTCTTTAAAAAATAAATGCAAATGATTTTATGATCGTTTGCAATATCTGTATCATTAATTCCATAAATTATCTTTATTTACAGTAAACCTGGTTGAATTTAGACAGGATATGCATTGAAATCCGGACTTAATGGCATATTTATGTAATCGTTTGCAATATCTGTATATTAATTCAATACTTTTTTCCCTTTCTCGCTTTCTTTGAAAAAAAAAAAAAACATATTTCATATTTTGGCAACATCATCGATAAAAACATTTTTAATATTTTGGAAGCATAACCGATTTTTAAAACTGATTGATTTATAAAATTAAAGAATATTATTAGGAAAAGGTGTTCTTTTAGAACTTTTCGTCCATCATCTTAAAGAAAATATTGCTTTCAGGCCAATTAATTCCCGGAATTACTTCTAGGCTAATAAGTATGTGATTTAATTGAAAATTTTAGAACGCATTACTCATGGCGAACCAGCTGGTCCCCAAAGGCGGCTAGTCAGCAATAAATTTCAAAGCAAAGCATTATATAGCTCCATAAAATAAAATAATTTTTTTCCATAGCATTTCAATTTTTGTCTTTATCGAATAAAAATATATTTCAGATAATTATCTAAGTTTTAATTGTTTATCTAAGTTTTTATGAATAATTTAGAGAGTATCCATTTTTATACTTCCTGAAATAAGGATAAGTGTTCTCGATTTTGTAAACTACTCTAAAGCAAAAGTATGGCTTTTTAAATAATATTATATGTCTCCCTCCAAGTAGGGACAAGCAAAAATATTATTGGAATAGTCCAATTTTTCATGAGGTAAATTTCAACATTTTTCAAAAATAAAAAAATAAAAATGGTTAAGAATAAAATTTTGGGTAACATATTTCATATAAAATTTTCGCAGTTATTATTTTGAATTTAATCTTCACTCAACAATGGTTTAATGATGATATTTGGGCGCAGTAACGAATTTAGTGCGCTGTGGCCATAGTCAGTAAATGAGGATTGGGGATTGAGGATTTTATGAGGACTGGCCTTTTCCTTCCTTTTTTTTTTTTTTTTTTTTTTTTTTTTAAAGAAAAGGGTTGATTTTTAACACTTTTTGCTGTAGTCAAGAATTTAAAGCTTTATTTCGCGATTTTAGTAACTTTGAAAACAAATTATCCTTTTAATATAATTATTTTTTAAGATTTATCACTTCGTTTTATCAATATTTGACCACTAATTGTTATTGTTCATTTCGCTATTTCGAAACTACCTCTCAATGGGTGAAACGCAAAAGGATAAGCCCTATTTAGTATTCTTCATAATTTTTTGACCATTATTTCGGCCCTTTAGGTACTTTTTTTTCTTTTTCTATGCTTCTGTGAGTGACGTGTCCTTTATGACCGTCCCATTTTAATTCAAAAATGTTCTTTGATTGCTCTAATGATTAGTTCAAGCCAAAGGGTTACAAAAGTGGTACGAAGAACATTGTATGTAATGTCATTATATGGGACCGATATTATCTATCGTCGATAATCTCAAAATGTTATCAAAAATCTCAATAACGAATAAGTGTTTTAACATAAAATGTATTGTTATTTTGTTGAAAAGTGAGCTACCAAATTTTAAGAACAGGAATTGTCCATTTATTCGTCAAAATTTTATATTTTGGATCCTTACAGTAAATAAAAACGACTCTAAAATATTTTATTGCGAATTTGCACCTTTTTCTGATAATGTTATACGTACTCGCACTCAAGTCCTCGAATAATATTGTTTAATGTAAACATCTTCTCTCACCTCTATTTTAACTAAATAAGAAAATCCCGAAGTATGCGTTAAAATACGAAGTGTTTTCAAATCCGAGAACGAACAGTACATAAATGCTCGATGTCTATGAATTCTTAATACCTAAATATACACAATGAAACAGATTGGAACTTGACTAACTATGCTGTCCAGTTGGAAATTCGCTACGCGCATTTGGGGTAAGCATTTCTTTGGCGAAAATGTGATCATGGAAACTTTCTGCTCTCAAAAAACAATAGCGAGTTTATAAACATTAAAAAAATTCATTTTCTTTAACTATAAAACATATAAATTATTTTTAATAGTTAAATTTGGTAATCAATACAGTAATTTGCTGACAGCTTAAATTATTCAATCTTAACAATGATAAAATTAATGATGACATTTCTGTAAAACCTATTTCACAACATGAGTCGTATGCTTAAGCTGAAACTGAGTATCATACAAATGAAAGTTTTTAGCATAGTTGCAGTATAATTTTTAAACCAGAAAGTTTTTGGCATTTTTGCAGTATAATTTTTAGACCAATCAGAGAGCTCTTTAAACATTATTTTGTTTATACTTCAAACATCGTTTATATAGTTAAAACCATAAAATTATTCAAGTTAACTCATAACGTAGTATGTTCATAAATACATACATTAATGTGAGTCTCTTTTTCTCTATGAAAACAGAATTTTTAAGGTTGGGAAATCAGATTCCTATTTATATATATATATTAAAAAAAAAAACAGTACAATTAAAATTTATATATATAATGTTTCACTTTGTATGATTATTGCCAAATTTTGCAAAAAGAGCCCTATCAAGTAAATACAAGACAGTTAAGCATTCATTTCAATAACAATGTCTTTATTTAATTTTATTTTCGGTTTATGTTCTGTTGTAAATTATGTTATGATGCTCACAAAATATGCTCGTAATAAATCATTCATCTTATCCATACACATTCTGTTTCAAAGCGCTAAAGCCGAAATCGGTTTTCTTAAGTGCTTAAAAGAAGTGCCAAAAGAATTTTTTTCTCTTTTACAGAATTGTATAGTAAAATTTGAGAGGGGTAGGGAAATGTTACAAATAATTTTATACCACATTGCATTTTAGTTATTTAAAATCATTTCAAACGAAATTCGGGCTATAATCACACAGATAAAACACGAGAAGAGACGCTCTGAGTAAGATATGCAGAACTATATTGCATTGTACTTTGTTTGCACCATCGTATTTTAGAGATTTATGAATGGGTAATCGGTTAACGAACTTTTTATATTTCAAAGATAATGAATCAGTATTCTTACTTTTATTTAATAACTAATGTTTAAATAAAAAAAATATAAGAAGAGACACTATAGGTTAGATATGTAGAGTTGTATCTTCATGGCACATTTTTTGCATTATCACAAAGACTTGCAGAGGGAAAGCTTTATTAAAGAATTAAAAATAGCAGCTCTGAATTCGCCAGGCGAAAAGACGAGAATAGAAATCGAAATGAACACGAGAATTACAAATGTGATCTATCCATTAATTTAGCATTTACTTTTTAAATAAAAATCTGACAATCGCATACTTAATAATTTCTTTAGTTATATATCTTAGTTTTATGTAAATCTCAACAACAAAAGCATAAAAGTATTGTTAATTCTAACTAATCAGGAGCAAATTAAGACATAATTCTAAGAAAAAAGGCATTAATTTTATCCCATCTAAATAAATAAAGTAATATATTGTTTGAAAACAGATTCTAAAACAATTCGCGCTTTTGCGCATGCGTTACGATGGGTTTAATTCACCTAAATATGGATGACAAGAAAGATGAGAGGAGGGGATGTTTACATTTAATAATAAAGAAAGAAATTCGAAATATTTTCCGACTGAATCAAAATAATACTGTCAGAAACGACCCGATATTCAAATACAAATGAAAAAAATGGAACCAAAAAGTATCTAATAGGGCAAAAATCAAATAATGACGAAGAATTCCAGAAATGAGCTCATCCTTCCGTGTCTCTCCCTTTAGTGAGATAGAACCTCCAAAAAGTGGTCGTCTCAAATCTGAAACAAAAGCTACCTGTATTTATTAACTTTTTTTTAGAATGAATGAGCTGACTTCACATAAAAATTTATAGCGAATCGATTGTTAATCAAGGAAATGTGAGAATAATAAGCATTTTCTTAGAACACATTATATTACCCACCATATATCTAAATTACTAAATCTTTATTTTATCTGATTGCAGAAACTGTGTATCTAAGTAATTACACATGTCCCGTCTAGTTATTTGGAATTTAATCAAAGGATTTTGGTATTCAATTATACATGTGATTAATAAAAGTGCATTCTGATTTGATATTAATTATGCATTCGTTGACTAATGGAACCAATATTTAATTTATCAGGAATAGTAATTTATATTAATCAAGGAACCAGATGTATGCTTAAAATTAATCAAACGGAATTAATCGAACACTAGGTGACATAATTGCTAAAAAAATGAACCTATAACGAGGAATTTAATGATCCTTTAAATCAATTTAAATAACGACATAACACATGTAAGAATATTCTTACATAGTGAAAAAGGGAAGGAAAAAGATACAAAAAAAAGCTTATCGTATTCTTAGAAGACATAAATTTTCCATTCTTAACGACAACTGTAAATCAAGTAGAGTAAGAAAAAAAAATCCATAAAAACAACCCCAAACGGGCGATTCTCGCACCGTGAACCAGTTTATATATAATTACAGCTTTTATAAATCCTTCAACAATTTTTTTTCTTTATTTATCGCCAATAATAATATATAATAAAGTTTCTTTTTTCTCATGGAATCATTCATTCCGAACCCAATGACGAAAGAAAAAATAATAACCAAGAAAAAATAAAAGATAGTTGCCTGTTTTTGTTCCATCAAGAATGATAGATAGCAGTGAGCCCGTCAGCGGGAGTGACGTGACAAAGGGCGCTAGCAGCGCCGCCTGGCGGTTGGCGGGCACATCATTCATCACTAGCCCCTTCGCCGCCGAGTCAGTCGGGAATTAGACAGAATAAATGGTCCTTGTCTACCTAAAACATAGGCCTTTGTCTCACGAGCCGGGGTTGCTATAAACACAGACCTTGGCGTGATAAATTGGCGACAGGAAGAATGATGCCTCAACGCCGAACTGACTAACTGATGAGGCATAAACGTTTATTCTCAACCGCGGAGTTCATAAATGAAGCTCCATTATGTGAGGCGTAACTTCTGCAATCGGTCGATCATAGAGAAGATCTGTATCTCTGCTCTTGAATCGAAGCAATCTCGAAAGTCAATCTGCAGAATTCGAGCAATTTTGCCATCAGTTTGAGAGATACTTGATTCGGCTGGGTTCTCAAAATAAATTAGCGCTTCGTTTCAAGATGATTGGTTGGCGATATTGTGAGAATCAATCAATCCTTTATATTGCAGCTTGTCAGGACAATCTGTAATGTTTAAACTAACCTACGCGATATAATTGGATTGTATAAATTAATTATTATGGTGAACGAAAATTATTCAAAATAGTTAAACAGTGAATATTATTCGCAACTAATTTTATTTTTTAATATATAACTAATAATTTATTAAAAAGTGTATTCAACAAATTTGATTTGTCTATAACAAGATATATGGGTGTGATATGGAGAAAGATTTAATTTTCT
Organism: Argiope trifasciata; assembly: GCA_026543055.1. NCBI lineage: Eukaryota > Metazoa > Arthropoda > Arachnida > Araneae > Araneidae > Argiope > Argiope trifasciata. The sequence goes on from JAPMOQ010019505.1 coordinate 998,111, forward strand.
AGAATGGATTTTATATATATATTTATTTTTCTTGATTCACATGCCCTTACCATGTATTTTCACATTCATAACATTAGTTGAAGTGAAATAATAATGGTTGGAGTGAAATTAATTGAAGAGGTATAAAAAATGACAATGCGATTCATGCATCAATCTCTTCCATGATACGTCATCTAGCTTAAATAATCTATAGATTATTCTGAATATTTTCAAGAACCATTAACCAATAGACAATCAGGAATTACTGATTATCAAAGTTTGTTATCATTATTATGTTTCAGAGTAGTGAAATATTTTGGGATTATGGTTATATAATGTAAATTTTCAACCTGAATTTTTCTTCATATTCTATAAATTTCTTTACAAAATTTTAGTATTATTTCATTTCAAAAAGTCAAAAATCGATTTTCTATTATTTGTTTAAAAACAGATTGATTGCAATAAATCAAGAAAAGTTATTCCTTATAATCTGAAATAAATATAGTTCTGAGAATTGTTTATTGAAAGCGAATATCTTTTATTAATATATTTATTGGGAAAATACATCAAGCAGAGGTCCAACACACAATTAACTTTTTAATTTAATAAGCTTACACAAAATTGAAAAAAAAAAGTTTGTTTCAAATACTTTAATTAAAAAAAAACTATATTGTGCAAAACTATATTAATAGGTATTTTAAAGCAGCATTTAAAATAAATGGTTCGTTAGCTATTTTAAAAAAAAATCATTCTTGAGATCTAGAACCAGTTCATGACAATAGTGATTTGTACAAAGTTTGGTGTCTCCAATTCAGCAAGTAATTGTTTTAAACCTTATGAATCCCATTAGCTCAATGTTATGCGTCAAATTGGACCTCAGGAAATGCTTTAAGGGTCGTAATCTGGTGTTTTTTTTATCAAAATAATTCATAACCATTAATGATCCGTTTAACAAATGTAGTCCTGGTCTATTAAATGAGTCTATTTCATCTTAATCGGCATTTCCAGTGAATCCTGTTTAACTCTATTTTTCTTTATCGATGGGTCATAAAAATGATTCTATTCTAGCATTAAAATTCGGAAAAGCTCAATTAATTAAACATCTATACTGAAGATATACGCCACAGCAAAAAGCTGCTTACTATAAAAATAAATAGTTAAAACATAATTGTCAAAAATTTCAAGAAAAATAACAATTTTGACTCTTTATATACAATCGAAGAAACAGAGTGGAGCAAAAATGGATAAAAGCAAAATGAAAAATACACATTATATTTTACTAGTTGATATGTTTTGTTAAACATTATTTAGAAGCTGCCCAGTGACCTTTAAAGCAAGGTTTTTGTAAAAAAAGTGATTATGCTTTCGCATACCATCGCTTTACATAAATAAATACATCTATCTGTTTATCTACAGGCCTTTAGCCAATCGACACGAATACTAAATAAATAAAATATTAAAAAAACTCGTTTTGTTAGACTGGTGTGTTGCATACAAGCTGAAAAATCTATTCATCAAAAGTAAAATAAAAGATGTCCATAACATTTAAATATAAATAATTTATTTTTTTTCTACTATAAACAAAATAACATCTGCTATGGCAATCAATATGTGTTTGTCAAACAAAAGTGCTCCGTTTTGTTTCGTTAAGTGTGGCTGTACGTAGTATTTCTGGAATATAGTACATTGATATGTTGTTGGTGAATTGTTTTTGATTTTAAATATATCAGACAAAACCTAGTTTGGAAACAATAAATGATATGTAAAATTCTTATAAGCTGTAACCACTGAATTTCCATATAATTTGCATCTGCATTTAGTCAAGTTATAATAATAAATTATAAAGAGTAAAGTGGATTAATATTTTATATTTATTGAGATGTTTATTCATTCTTGCCATTTATGTTTTCATTATATTTATCTTCTGTATTTTTTTCCCTCTTTTGTTTTTAACAGATTGGCCAGATGTTGATTATTTAAACAAATTACTAGGATAAATTTGAAATTTTTAAGGCTCACATAATATAGTTTTTCATTTTATCATAATTTTCTGTCCCTCATGAAGAAGGCATTATTCTTTACGTATGATAAGCAATCAAAAGATATTAACAAAACATAAACATCAGTGAAAAAGTGGCATTTAACACCACAACAAGATATTTCACTTACCTGTATGGCCTATGCCTTTAAAGAAATAGAAAGTAGTAAAATTAAAGATCACAAAATACTCTCATTTATTCAAGAAAACACATCGGGCTTTCATGTTTGGTAATTATTTTTCTTAATACAACGGCAAGAAAAATGATACGCATGTTGCAGAAAAAATAGTAGCATAAAAGTATAATATATAAATATTTGATTGGTTTTGTGTAGTTTATTTGCGCAAGAGCCATGTGTGGCTATACTGCGCCAGTACAGTATATAAAATACAAACGTATAGTTTTCGTATAAAAATCGTTTTTTAAATTTCATATTTAAAATTTTATAAGCATGATATGTCTGAAGGTATTTAAAAAATTAATGCACTTCAGAAACTTGAGAAATACAAGATTTGAATCGAAATGATGATGTCTGTGTTTCCACGAAAAAGGAGTGCAGTTGCTTCTGAGAGTGAAGACCCCCTGAGCATCGAGAGAGCAGAGGTCTGACTTCTAACTCATATATAGATACACACATTCACTTGCACAACCCGTTTTTACAGGACACATTCACATACCTCAGAGATATATTGATGAAGAACAACCATGTCCTAGCCGGGCATCACGAGGAAGGCGCGCTACCCCGATGCCAGAACGCCGTCTTAGAATTGAAATAATTTATTGATAACAAAAGAAAATTAAATAGTTAAATTTAAAATAAAACTAAATCCTGATTTTTTTTAATTATCTGACACTAAAAGGTGTGATAATTAAAAAAGTAGGCGCATTGTTTTCAGAGGTCTGGATATTTATTTTCCAAGATAAGAAAATAAGCTTGTGGTCGGCTTTCAAATAACCCTCACAACTATAAAAATGAAGTTTTTGATACTTTACCGTTATACGAGAGACACGTAAAAATCGTCAAATATTCGTTGGTTGAAAAAATTGAAAAATCTCCAAAAAGTCACAAAAAATGCAAAATTACGTCAAATTTCACGTATTTATACTTAAAGACTTTGTTCGTGTTTTTTCACATTGTTTACACATTTTTTTTTTCAAATTCATTCAAGAACAGATTAGTTATGATCTACTTTTTAAGCCCACCGACTTCGGAGGCAGATGCGTATTCTGCAGGGTTAAAGCAAATTTTCTAAAATTATTTTCCATTGTATGAATCAAAATGGCAAACAGATAAATTGTTGCAAAGTTTCATTTACTATCAGATTCATCTATTGATCAAATTAATATTAAGTCTTTTTTATTACTATTTCTCAATGTTTTCATGACAGCTTTTGTTGAGTATCCTTTCCCTAGTCCCGATTCTGGCAAAATGAAACAGAGTTTTGAAATCAGATTAGGATGAAATGCTCAAAAATAAAGATAAATGTGATCAAAAATAAAGATAAATGTGTGTAATATCTTCATATTGGATTTATCAAAAATGTTATAACCATAAAAGTTTTACGATTGAAGCTAAAGAGAGTTATACAGCTTAAACACCGCCAAATACATGTTTCTGTTGAAATGACAGATGTTTTTTAAATATTGACAATTTGAAATAGTTCATTTTTCAAATTAATAATTTTTCTTTAGCGTTTTGTCGCTTTGTTTTTTTTTAGAGAAGATAGATTTTCCATCTGCACTGTTAGATAGAACCTCTAACCAAGTATATCTGTTTACAATAAGTGGTGGTGGTGGGATTAATCCCCATCTGGTCTCGTGGAACTAGACCCGATCCATGAGGTTAAAAATTTCCAAAAAGTCCAAAAGCAGATATGGACTTTTCATAGCCTCTTCTCATGAAAACCCCAAGCACTTCAAAATGTGCTGCGGGCTAAACGGAGCATTGTGGCATTTGGGACATGATGGATATTTTCTTTCACCGCCTTCAAAATTCAAACACTTCAAGTGGCCAGTAGAGAGTCAAGACATTGTCGTCTGATATATTCTGGGTCCCTTAAATGTGGTGACTGCTCCAGGATGTGTTTGAAAGTACCAAGGGTTAGTCGGAGGGTCAGCCCAAGTTTTAGAAGTAAGTTGCTTAGCAATGGAAGAGATATCTGATGGTACTACAGCCATTCAGCCCTCCGGGTTCAGAGAATTACCGGCGGCTGCCTTTGCAAGTTCGTCGGCCATCTCATTCCCAGGCAGACCAACATGCGAAGGGACCCACTGAAAATGGATCGGGTGTTGAACTGAAAGGCTTTTCAACAGGAGTGGAATACTCCTACTGATACCGTCGCAGATGGATTGCCAATTCGAAAGGTGCTGGATGGAGGACCGGCTGTCTGTAAGGATCCATATCTCCGAAAATTCTTTTTGTTTATTGCTATCTAGCAAAGAAAGTCCACTCATGATGGCGATGAATTCTGTTCTGAAGACGGAAGCGTGATCAGCATTTCTTTTTTCAAACTTGATGCAGTGGTTGGGGAGTTCTTTACAATAAGTATAAAACACAAGTATATACAATAAGTATAAACAATTTAAAATACAAATTTGGGATAATGATGATATTTTAATTCTTCTAATAACGTCACTAATAACATCATCAATAGAGAAAGAGTGAGGTTGAAGAGAAAGAACTTGGAATATTTGCATAATTTTTCAGACTTTATTGATTTGATTTGATTTAAGGCTTACGAAAATATATGTTTATCTGATAACCTCATAATCCAACAAAATTCAGTTTCGGCTTTAAATCTTTATTTTATACGTCATGATTTTTACAAACTGCTTTAAAGAATTTCTGCTTGAATTGGTATTCCTTTTTTTGTTATAAAAAAGACAAATCAGTATGTTCTTTTTTTTTTAGTATTGAGAAATCATTTTGGAAAAACTCAACGCATCAACCAAACCGATTCCACAGAATGACAGTTTATTTGAATTCAATACCCGTCCATAAACCCTAAAGCAACATAACCTTTACCCAAATGAATCCTTAAAACGGAGCAGACATATTATGGAAAAATTCTTTTGAATATAAAAAAAATAATAAATAAATCGACAGATTTAAAATAAAAACAACCCTCGAATTCTATCTTTCTTCATTATAAAAAGAAAAAAAAAAGCAGTGGAAATACATTTCTCTTGAACTGATCTCCTATCGCGAGAAACAGAAATATTTCTATCGGCAAACGCATGGGCTTAGCTGAAAACAAAATACGCGAGCGAAAATATGTCGCTTTTTCATGTATAATGTAAAGTCATTGATCATAGTGTATCTCTGCAAATGATAATTCCGTCATTTATCATAACATCATCTGACATTTTAAGGAGGGAGAGAGGACCGGAGTAAAGGATCCGTGGAAGTTTTCTTGACAGCACGGGGGTGGGGAGGAGGCCGGGTAAAAAGCGATCCATAAAAATTTAGAAATAAATGAAGTCTTTCCTATATGTTATAACATGGGCAACGATCTGTGTTTGAAGGATATGCGAATTTTGGAAAGGGCTCGAGTACAAATTTATATCTGAATTAGTTTAAGGTATTCAGATTGAAACCATATCTACTTAAAATAAAGATATAGTTTAAAACCTTATCTACCGTAAAACCATTAATTATATCTACTTATTATAAAGTATGCTTTTATGATATATAGATCATTTCTCTCTCGCGCGCGAGTGTATGTGTGCTTTGGCACTTTGCAACTCAGGCCATATCAAGGAGAAATACTAAATTTAAAACATATATTCTAAAGAAGAGCAGAAAATGCGTACCTTAGAGTGATTAAATTTTTTTAAAATTAGAATGTGTTGCAGCTACATTACTTTTATCTCCTCTTTTGGAGAATATATGGCGATGCCTGATTAAGTTCGTATTCCATAGTGCATTGCGGTTGTAATTAAATGAGATGAAATGTTGTTCTGTTAAGTTGTGCGCGTGAATGTCTTGTCTTTGTATTAGTGTTTGTTTAGTGTGTGATAGTAATTGATAAAAAAATGTTGCTGAAAACATACGTCCTATTGTGTCCTGCATGCACCATATCAATCTACATTCCACCATAAATTTTAATCAATTAGAAATTAAGATATATTTTGATTTTTTCCAGATATAACTACCAAAATGTTCCAGCACAAAAATTATTTTTACACAGTTTTAAAGACCAAAAAAACTATCTTTTCAATGATGTAAATTCAGTTAATATAATATCGAAAGCGAATTAATACCTGACTTGATTTAAGGTATCTAGACTGAAACCATGTATATTTATAATAAAAATGAATGTATACGAGTTGGCCTTTCATTTTTTACATTCATTTTTATTATAAGTATACATTCAGTTTTATCTTCGAACTCTTTTAAATCATTTAAAGAGTGTTCGAAGATAATATTATCGAAGATAATATTATATATTAGAGTAAATGGTTATTGTCTTCTAGAAACCACTGTTAAGGGAGATATATTTTAGTAGAATGACATTAACAAAGTAGATACTTGATAAAAAATGTGTGCAAACTTTTGTTGGACAGTTTAAGAGAGCTTCAAATTTGAAATATATGTATTGAGGAAAGAAAAAATGTGCACTTCAGGGTGATTATTTTGAAAATTTCAATTAATAATAATAAAAAATCTAATGTTGGATAATATTTTTTCTGATATAATTGCCAAAAATATTCTCTAACAAAAATAAATTTACATTACTTTAAAAACCAAAAAAATATTTTTTCATTGATACCAATTTAATTACTATAACATTTTTTAATCAACATTTAATAAACTTTTAGTAAATAAAATTGAAAAGCAATATTTTCATTTTTATGCATGAAAATACAATTCATTGGCAATATTTTCATTAAATAATTGATCGCTTTATTTTTTTTCAATTTTTCAAAGCCAAATGAAGATTATATTTGATTTATACTTACTGGGTATTTTACATTAAAACGAAAAAGTCAAAGGGATAACACTTCCACTGATTTTTCGCTGTCTAAGCAGGATCTTAACACCAGAGAATGTTCTTATAAGAATAACATTACAGCTATTATGATTCATTTTCCTTTCTTGGTAGATAAAATGGCAAAATTGTCCGAAATAAAATTTACTTCTCAAGTTCGAGGAACTGCGCCACAAGGTCTTACTAAAGTTTTGGTTACATGTAAAATTATCAAACTAAATATGCTATTACCAATAACAATTCTCCCGTTGTTGTAGTTTGGGAGATAGCATGGAGCAATGCCGGGGAAATGATATTCGACGTATTTGACCTCAGTCTGACATTGCAGTCCGTTCCCAAAGTAACTTTCGTATTTTTCCTTATATATATTAAATTATACTTTATCATTTCTTAAATGCAGCTTACTATAGTTAATTGGTGCATAATCAACCTCTTTCTGTATTATTCCTTTTGTTGTTTCATATGGCACTTGCCACTGGATAAGTCCTCTGTTCCGAAGACAGCGATTTCAGCTTATAGGGTGCGTCTCTTGTTTTAGTTGCGTCAACTATGGCCGAGAGTATGACTTTGCCACTCACAAATCACTCATTCGCTTGCACAACCCCTTTTTTACAGGAGGGCACATTTACGCATCACACAGATAGAACAGAGGAAGGACAACCATGGTTGAACCGGGACTAGAATACAGGACTCTCAGATCACGGGGAATACGCGCAACCCGTATGCCAGGACGCCGGCTGTTATAAGCATTATCTTTGTATGCTAAAGTTCGAGGGCGAATAATTTCGCCTTTTTTATTTACTTTTTCGAAATAGGTGCATCCGAGCGATAATAAGTGAATGAAAGGTTTAAAATAAATGATAGGGGTAAGGTTGGAGCACAGAAACAGTGCCGAAAAAAAAAGATTTCTCCTTCGAGCACCCATGCCCGAACTGGGAATCGAACCCAGGATGCCAAAAATACGGGGAAGACTCGCTACCACTATGCCAGGACGCCAGCTGTGTTGCTCGTAAAATCATATTCCTGCATCAGTAATTTCTGTGTATATTAGAGATTCTTAAACTAACAGAAATTTGATCAGAAGTTAAATTCTCAACAGATCGCTGGACTATTCTCACATCAATTTTTTCTTGTATTAGCCAATTACAGCGTGCATTTAATTCATTTCTCCTTATTAGTGGTTGTATTGTTCAGATGAGTCACGATAAAGCGGGAATGTCGACAAAACGCAACAGACATGTAGCGCTTACCGGCACGAATGACCCGTTTTGCAATTCGTAATACTGTGAAGAGAAGTGTATTGTAAACATCTTTTCAATCTCCTGGATGATATTTTGATAGATATTTATGCTTTTAAAATTGGTATAAATATATACATATACATGGAATGTATAGATTTATACTAATGTACATGTTTTAATTTCATACCGCTTAAATGTTTAAAATTTATACATGTTTATATATTTAAATTTTGATGTGTGTTTATATATTTAAAAAGTGAAGCCTACTTATACGCTTAAATATTGTTGAATTATGCTTTTAATATTTGATACGTTGTCATGCTTAAAATTTGATTTATATTTTTTATTTTATGCGTTTGTGCATTTAATATATGATACATGTTTTTATATTCATCCTTTGATACATGCTTATAAGTTTCAAATTTGTGACCTATTTTTAGGCTTAAAAGTTGATACATATTAGAGCATTTAAAATGAGACATCTATTTATACTTTTAAGTATCGATAATTTATACGTTTCAAATTTGATTCTTACTTATACGTTTAAGAGTTTATACATTTAACACTTAATATAATTATTTTAATTTATCACTTATCATGAAGTTGCATAACATTTTCTTATTTATTTTCCATTTCAAAGCTATTATAATAATTCTCCATGTGATAGTCATGTTGAATTAAAAAGAGCTAAACAATTATTACATTTAAAAAAGCAGAATATTTCAAATTATTACTGACATCCATTTGAATTTTGAGTTAATTTACTTTAAAAAACTTCAAAGCCTAAAACAATTTAAAAGAAATTACTCAGAAAAGAAAAACAAAATCTGGTGATTTACATAAATTATAATCATACTTACAATATGCAAATAATCGGCAGATTACATAATTACATAATGTAAATATCTTTTGTTTCGATTAATCCCGAAATAGGTCCCCCCCTCTTGATCCCCCCCTCTGTTGAAAATTGAAAATGAAAGGATTTGACCTTGAACTGGAAGGCTATTGAATCAAAGAAGTAAATGGGATTTTGATGAAAGTTCTGGGAAGAAAGTTGGATCTTTTGTTGGAGAGGCAATTAACTAATCGAGGTTTAATGAAGACTGACACTTTATCGACTTTCTTCGTATATTTTCATATCGAATGTAACGAGAATTATTTGACAGCGTTGTATTTATATCATTAATGAAAAAAGAAAACATTCGCATATTTTAAAACAGAAGCTCTTCAACTCAATTAAATATGATTTTTTTTTATGTATTCGACAGAAGGTTAGTGGTATCTTGTAAATAGAAGCCTCTGCAATAATGCATTTTGACGGGATTTAAGTTTTGAATATTTCAATTAATTTTAAGCAGATGATTTATTATCTAATAAAAAATAATTAAACTTCTGATTCGTCCTTGATGCATTAAAAAATCGGAGTTAATCAAATCAATAGTTTCAAATTGATTTAAATTTAATAATTATATTGTTTGATATTCTTACTATCTTTTATAACAATGTTTGAAACTATTTTGAACCATAAAAGAAAATTCATGAAAAAAATCTATATTCATGTGCATGGAAGCTATTTTCATATATATTAAAGAAAAAAAATTGTGATTCCCCCCCTCCCTTATTCGCCCCATGGACAATAGTATCGTAATGAATCGCAGCCTCTGTAATTCTGTATTTCAGTGTAACTTCAAAATTTGAAATATTCAATTAATTTTAAGCTATTGATTTATTAGCTAATAAAATAATACTTAGTTTTCTGACTTGACCTTGATGCTTCAAAAGAAATCGGCATAAAGCAAAATTCTAATTTTAAATTAATTTTAATCAAAAAAATATTATAGATCTTCTTAATAAATTTTCTTAAACACATTTTTTGATGTCCTTTAATGATGTTTACAGAAAAAAAATATTAAAAAATCGCAACTATTTTGAATATTAAAGTAAATCTATGTATAAAATGCATTCATATGTATGAATGCAATGTTCTTATATATTGAAGGAAAAAAAATTTCAGCATATTAATTGTTTTTTCAATTTTTTTTATTTACTTTAAATTTTAAGCACTTACAGAATTTTCTTACTGTTGAAAACATTTAAAACCTGACATCTTTTATCTTAGAATTTGTATTTCAATGTACCTTCTTCACTTCACGAGCTGTATAATATCTTTTATTTCTTTGAGTGTGCAGCAACAGGAAATTGAAATTGAGTTTTGAAAGGCTCAAAATCTTTAAGAACTTTCCCCTTTTGCCTACTAAAAATTGCAAATATTTCTTCTTATGTTTCTCTTCATGATATTGAATTAAAAGATGCATTAGATAGTTGATTGATTGAAATTTCATGTATTAATTCTATATATAAACAAATAATATAATAAACAATTTATTTTATTTATGCACCAAAAATCAGTGTTACACTTTTTTTATTTCTCTGGGTCTTACAGTGAACAATACTGTTTTTTTTTTTTTTTTTTTTTTTCCCTTTTTCAAGTACTTCAGATACAACTTGAAATAGAAAGAGAATGTTATATCACTGACTCTCCAGCTCGCCGGAAAGCACATAGATAAAGAAAATTTAATGATCTGACTGCCTCAATAGCAACACTTGCGGGAGTTGTGGTTGAATCCTAAGAGCCACCATCGGTCACGTTACAACCCTTCACGAAAGAAATACGTCCCGTTGTCAATGGAAGAAGTCAGATCCCTGGTGTATTTACCAGGGTGGTGAGATTCAACCACCATATCGGAGACCCCTCATCCTTTTTTCGAGGTGCCCCACTGGTGGGAAGTAGAAAATGAAATATAGGTTTCACAAAAACCCATGATGGAATCAAGAAAAACTGAGTTTTCTTTTAGGGGAATAATTGAGGTAGAGTTTTTACAGACAAAATATCAGAAAACCCGTTTATCCCCTTGTCGAGAAAAAAAATCGTAATTTAATTAAATTTAATCTTTAGATTATGGCCAGAAGAAAATATAAAATAACCTCTCAAAACAGGTGGTGAAACAGAAAAATACTTTCTCTGATATACTTTTATCGTTTATTGGAAGTTAGATTTTTTTCCTCACTCCTCCTTCCTTTCATCAATTTAATTATCTCAAGAAAGGTCACTGAATTGGAGTTGAAAAAAAAACTATCAGCTTGGTAGTAATAACAAAGATAGATTAGTTCATTGGTGATGGGGGATGGGTAACATTTTATACAGTCTTATTCTAACATAGCAGTCAGATTAGTAAATAGGCAATTCTTCAAGTTCTGAAAGCAAAACTTCAACTGTCCACATCTGTTCCAACATTCAGCTATGTATTGCTAACAGAGGGCTTTATACAGACGTTCGACTGTGAATTTGCAGTTCTAGAACCCAAAAGAATACGAGGAACCAAACAGTAGCTCCCTCTACTCTCAAAGTATTGGCTTTGAGTTGTGGGGGAGGAGGTGGCAGCGAAAAGTGAAACGACACTGCCCTCCCCCCGTGTGTATGAAGATGAATGATTCAGGAGACCCAAGCAGACGTTTCCGTGTCATCCATTTCCATAAGATCTGGGTTCTCCGATGACGGCCCACAATATTCCGCGGAGACGTAACGAAGACGGATCGCCGAATTGCGGATTTTCAACTTCCCCGCACACCCCTCAAGTGTTGCTCTAAACATGAGTGATGACGAATCGCGCCGGGTCGGCGGACGCTCTAATAATAATAAAATAGGGTGGCCCGCTCAGTTTGCCTTCGACACAAGGGGTGGTGCAAAATTTTTGGTGGTGTTTCTTTGCGTTTCAGGAATTGTGGTCCCTGTGACAACTATATTGAATGGATGATACTGACTTTGAACGAATGGTTTGAACACAAATTTCATTTTTAGATCAAATAATTAGAATTTTTCTAACCCTTTTTTATATTTTTTGAATGCTTAATCAAAATTGCTAGGTTGAAAGTCTACAAAATTATCTTCATAGATCCGTGATAAGAAAATGCAGTGAAGTACTTCAGTAAAAGTGCTGATATTTGTCCTAAAATTATTCTTGCACGTCTGTGGTAGCAAATGCATTAATGAGTTGTATTGAAATTTCGTGGTTTTCTTCCGAATTGCCTTCGAACACTCATTCACCAAAGTCATAAAGCGCATTATTAAATTTCTTCATTTTAATTCAAAATTATTTTCACGTATCTTCTCATTTTAGTTTAATTGAATTAAACCCTTTTGAAGTTGCGTAAGATTTCTTTTTTCATAATTTTGAAAAATATTTAGTTGTCAAGTACATCTTTTAAAATGAATGAAATGTTAGTATCTCCACTTACCAAAAAGTATTTGTTGCTGATTGAAAACAGAAATAACGCTTTTGAACAAACATTTCTTGTGTTAATAGTGGTTCACGGCTTGTCTCTCCTATTTCACAAAAGTTAAGCCTAGTTACGCCAAGCCAAAAATACACTTCTAAATCTTAAACTCTGGCGCAGAATTTTCATTACACTGAACAATAGGCAGCAACTGTCCATTTGTCTAAAGATCTGCCATATATACAGTACAATTTCGCGGGCAGTGGACAACGGATTTGTGATCCATCAAAGTTCGTACAGAATTATCAATGAAAGAAAAATGAAAATACTTAATTAAAAAGTGATCGCACTCAGTAACTTTGATATTTTCATCAATGACCATGTTTATTTTACTTGGTCATTTATGCGAGAGTAAAATTCTAAGACAGAGCTACTTGATCCCGCCATTAAAACTTTTCCAGCTATCCGGAATATATGCGAATAAAGTATTAATTAATTTTAACGTTGTGGTCAAATGTTTTCATGTTATTATGGTTCAGACATCTAGAAAGTGGGATTTTGTAGCTAATCTTTGTTACCTGGCATCCTGTTAAAAATCCATAACTAATCCGTTTAATTATATATTTTTGTCACTACCTTTATCAGCATTTGATGTTAGAAGAAGAAAAAATTACATTCATACACAAAAGTGGTACCAGATATTTTTAAATCCGAAATATGATTGCATTTTGTTTTTCTTCTTAGAAATGATGATGATGTCGTGTCCATGTTACCACAGAAAGGGGTGCAGTAGCTTCTGAGCTTAGCACCTGAAGGCAGAAGTCTGACTTCTAACTCAAATGAAGATGAAGCCCACACAAATTCACTTGCACAGTCCCTTTTTACAGGAGGGCACATTCATACATCTCACAGATAGGACAAAGAAGAACAACTATGGCCTAATCGGGACTCGAACCTGGGACTCCCAGATCATGGGAAAGACACGTTCCCTAGATGCCAGGGCTCCCGTCCTAGAAATGATTTCAACGCAATAGCAATTAAATCTTGCCGAATTAATTGAACATTAAGATTTAATTTTAGAATAAATTTTAGAAGCAAAATAACAGAAAATAAATGGAAATTACATATTAATTGGAGTAGAAATAGATGGTTAGTCTATTATAGCAGACTCCAGAGCAACCGGCCTAATGTTCTGGAAAGGTAGGCTGCATAACAAGAAAGCGGATAGACCGGAATTTCATGAACTTATTTCTTTGCCCACCAATACCTGAAGACATTATACCAAAGTTCACTTTTATAATATGTGTTTTCTCACTTCTTATTGAGTACAAAACCCACCATTCATCTCAGGTCACGTACAATGCAAACATGGCCGTGGCTTGGTAAATCTTAGAAGCAGCTGGCAGTAGCGTATAGACTTAAAATAGAAGGCTTTGTAATGATAGTTTATATGGGTTTTTATAATACACTGTTTTTATAGTTTCAAGAATTTATTAGAGAGAAAGTTAAAGGATATAAACTGTTCACGTTTTAATATAAATTCTGCAATGTCTAACTTAAATGCAGGCAACATAAACAAAGCTGTCAATGCAACGCCTTGCCTTCCACATTTAAAAAAGGCGAAAGAAAATTAGGCTGGAAAGACACGAAACGCTTGTTTAATTTTAATTTAATTTTCCCATTTTCTTGTTGGTTAGGGAAAAAAAAACAATTCAACAATGTATTTCACCTTAATTGCTTCTAATTCAATAAATTTTGAAACTCAATAAATTTTGAGACATCAGAAAACTGAAGTTTTTAAAACCCTTATGACATATAACTTATTTATAGAAAAAAAGGAATTTCGCATGTAGAATATTAAATACATATATTTAAATTCTTTAGAACGGATTTTGTTACATTAAGTTCCTTAATATGTCACATTTCCATATATATCAAATAAAATCTCAAAAATTTCAAGCATTTTTTTAAAAATGCAATTCAAAATAATTAGCTGTCAAACATTTCATAAAAAACAGTTTTTAGATCATTATAGCTTATTTATCTTATTTTTATTACATATCTTTCTCCTTTGCTTAGCAACAATATAACTGAACAATGAGCTACAGATTATTCTCTGAGAATATGCCCAATTTTTCCCTATTCTCTCGAATATGGAACACTCAAAAAGCAATCAACCCAAATGTCAAACTGCCAATATTGACAACGTCGGGGAAAACAAATAAAAATCCTCGAATATACCTTCAGCACGCTTTTTACTTGTCAATTTACTGTCAACCTAATCGTCATTTCCTGGTAGAACTCGAATCGCTTAGCGTCAAATCATATCTGCTTCATGTCCATGAAAATAGGTAGTACCTGCCACTCAACGATATGCCGCCAACAGAACTTGTCTGCAGAAACTTGATAACAGCAGACAATTTCATTGCGATTATTTCTCTTGGTTGACGTTTCTTTGTGTATATCCTGTCGGGACAATGAAACGTCAAGCTTGTTCGAAGTCACTCTTATTAGAACACCAAGTTAGACAACCTAGATGACAAGATGTCTGGACCGTTGTGTTTGTTGGTCTGCAGAGTAGAGGTGAATTGTGACATTTGCGTTTATCCCTCCGGGTTAAAAGCGGCCTTTGGAAATGGCAGAGGCAGATCAGAGATCGTCTCTGATTGTTTGCTATTTGGGATTGATACCGGAGCCACAGCGGTGTCCTTTAATCTTTGAGGATATTTTCCAATTGACCTTCACAGTATTATGGTCAGATTAGATCGCTTCTCGATAGATGAATTAAGTAGATAATGGATTTTATATATATTTTGTGTTACAATCACTATTATAAGCTGGAAGTTGATGATAAATGTGTAATTTAAAAGTGAAGATTAAATAGCTTGTCGAAATTCATTGTATTATTAATTCCTTTATCAGAATAAATTCAAGACTAACATTAATTAAGTAGTTCATACTTCAATGAGTTTTCATAAGTCGGGGCTAATCTGGGATTTAAACACATTAACCTGTTTTAAGAGTTGTAATTTATCGCCGTGAACAATATTTATTATTTCAGAGAATTATAAGATTGTTAAGCCAGATGAAAAAGCTGTCTTAGTAAGATTTGATTCATATTGCTTGAAAGAGTCACGCATCATTTTAAAAAGTAGTAAAAATGATATCATGAAACATTAAAAAAATATTAAGAAAATAAGAATAAAGGAAGCTCAGTATTTATGTAGTTATTTTGTTTGAATTTCTTTTGAACATTTAGATTCAATAATAGATAACAGATAGACAAGAATACTACAAAATATACTGATATTACTGTGGTTATAAATATTTCATAAAAATTTCGTCATTATTTACTAATCTATCAGTTTAACTAGCTTGATTTATAATTTTTCATTTTGTATTTTCGAATTTAGACAGCTTTAGTCGAATAATGATACAAAAATTATGGGAAGTTTAACAATCACTTCTCAATTGTATTATTTTCTGCTCAGATTATTAATTATAGTTTTGCTTCTATGATTATCCTTCTACATATACATAATTTTGAGGCCTATATAGGAAAAACAAATCTGCGAAATTTTGGAAATCTTCCGTTATAATCATTTTGTTATTTTACCTCCTCACTATAAATAAACGAACATTCTTTGGAAAGTCTGTGTAAAGATGTTTAGAAACGTGAATTTGTTGACATGGCAATTTCGTAAAATTTTGACCAATAAAGTATTTTTTATATTTAAATTTCTGCCATCTGTAAACGAGAGAAAATAAATAAAATTTTCAAATAATATATTTTTGTTATTTCCCTATTCTATCCGATTTTACATAAACATACAGTTTTTGCTACCATGAATATATTTGCCATTTTTAATATTTTGTCAATTTCGTAATGTGTTGATGAATACAGATTTTTTTAATATTTACAATTTTAAGGTTTATGATAGAAAAAAATCTGAGAAATTTTATAAACTGTAAATATTTATTAATTGATAATTTCTCCTGTAAGACTATTAATAAACGCAGTTCCCTAAGTTGAAACATTTTTCTTATTAGTAACCACATTATTTTGTAATGGTTTTCGATTCCTGTTTCCATATTATTCACTAATGTACCTGATTGAGCATTTTGATTAGTTAAAATTTTGCATTGTCAAAATTTCAGTCAAAGGAAGGAAGAATTTCTAGGAAAAGTTTTGTTTTATTATTCTATTCTTCGATTGCGAATTCATGTAAACCATTTTTGTTTTTTCATGCATTTTTTTTTTTGTATTTTTAATGGCATTTTTCCAACAATTTGACAAATAAAAAAAATTATAACAAGAATTCTACTATTTCTGTTACAAGAATTCTCTATAAAAGAACATCAAGTCAAGGGAATGTTACAAACCGTAAAGTTCAGTTATTTTATTTTTCTCCATTCTGATTGTTAATGAACGCGCTTTTTTTCCACATTCCAACACGGTATTTGATTCTAACCAGGTGATATATTGTCTTCAGAATACTTTGAATACATATATTTTGCAGCTGCTTTCTGAAAAAGAGGAAGATAAAAGATGTAACATTCATAACATGCCACAGGAAATGCATATCAGGAAAGCAACATGACAGCTTTATTCTTGCAATAATACAAAACATGTCTGCTCGAATCAGGTGAAGGTCAAGACAGTGCCAGTGGAGAAAAAATTTGAATGTTAAATGAGATATATAAACATCTCGCCGTGACATTTATGTTTGTCATATCACACTTTTCGCTTAAAATGTCTACTGTACAATCCACAGAGAGTTATTTACAGCTTCTAAGAAACACACTACAAATGGTAATGATACGAGTGTGTGCAACCTGTTGCGAAGGTCAGACCTTATTATTTTTTGTAAGTCAAAACTAAAAATAAAGTCAAGATTTCTAGATATTTCATAAATATTCCGAATAACAATTAAATTAGATTTATGTGTATTTTTGCTCAGTATTAATTATTTTTCAGATGGAAGTATCATTCAGATAATAAGGCTAATTAACGAAGCTAAAGCTGAAAAGAATAATTCTAAATTTTAGCAAAATTGCTGCAAAAGGCTTAAGAGAGGGAACAATCATTGGCGAATCTTCAATTAAACAGCTGCCTAGGCCGTGAGGCTAAGAAAAGATCGCAAAAAGGTGGATTAAAATAATTTAACCTCGTTTGAAATTAGGTAGATGCATGAGGTTGGGAAGAGACCACCAAGAAATTAAAATATTTTTTTCTTTGTTGCCAAAGAAAAAAAAATATTGGAATAATATTAAAAAAATACCAGGATTAATTTCCTATGACGTCGTTGGTACTAATGGCACTAGACAAGCCAGCTGACAGATCTGTCAATGATAAAGCCGTGTGAGAATTGTGTTTTTTCTGTAGCGCCAACTAGGGCCAAGAGTAGGACTTAGCTACTTCATGCATAGCATTCGCTTCCTTAACCTTTTTTATATGAGGCGAGGGGGGGGGGGGTACATCTAAACATGTCACAGAGATGGCATAGAAGAGGAACAGTCATAACCCAACCGGGTTTCGAATCCGGGGCACTCAGATCAAGGGGATGAGGCCCAACCCATTTGTCAGAACATCAACCGATATGACGTAGAATTGATTAGGATCATATCTGCTCCAAAACCTTCAATTATATATTAGAATATTCGTAAAATAATATTGAATTCAATAATGTACATGCATGCCCATAAGTCTGCTGCTCTCTTTTCTTTCACAGATTTCGCAACGGAAACTGCATTGATAAGATATCTATTGTGTAATTTGGTGTTAAAATTCCCACTCTTGTTTTTGCCTAGAAAATATTATTGCAAAAATATTCTAATCTAAATATCATTGTCCTAAGAAGGAGTTAAAAAGTGAAAGCATGGAAATTCACTTAATGAAATTAATTCTGTAAATTTTAAAAAAATCTAAATGTCTGAATTGTTCTTAGAGCTGAAATCGGAATTCTGTTTTTGTAAATCCGTTTGTTTTTCTTTGGAGACGAGAAAAAATTCAGTAGAATGAACACTGCCTCGTCAGTCTTGCCTTCTGACCGCGTTTCAAGACTATTAAATATATTGCTCTTATTAAATATACCCTACTAAGACTCTTAAGTATACTTTTCTGTATCTGCTCTGAACGCAATAGAAACAGGCTCAGCTGTTTCGCAAACTACCTTTATTACACGACTATGGAAGAAATGCGGCGGGAAGATAAATCATGGAAAGACTGCAAACACATTTTGGCACACCTCTAATATAGTATTAGTATTATCATTTTTCAAAAAAGCAGTCTATATGTAACTAAAGGCAATATTCTATACATAGTACAGAAGAACATCAACCAAGGAAAAGCTACAGGAGTTTAAATCTTACAAAAGAAAAAAAAAAAAAGATTTTTTGTAAAATTGCTTGCTTTTTTCCCGAAATTAAATTTCATGTCTGACCTTAATCCACAATAGCATGAATCATGCTCAATTATTTTTATAAAATAGATACCTGGTTGTAAATGATTTCTAATTTCACAAATTTTTTCTATCTCCATTAAAAATCCTTATCTCTCTTTTTGAATATTGTACTTTGTTTTTAAAACAGTTGAATATTTACAATATAAATCCAACAATTACCAATTTTTAACGAGATATTAGTTTTTTATTACTTCTAAATGCAATATTGACAAATAATTTTGAAGATTTATTGAAAAAAAATCATTTATTTTCAAAATATAACAAATAGACAGTTAAAATTGATTGCCAAAAATTACTAAGAGGAATATGATAGCTTTCGATGATTCATTCACCAATTAGTTCAAATATTTTGAGCTTATTTTTTTTATTTATTTCCACAAAATACTTATAAAACAAGCATAAATCATATGAAATTCTTAAATAAATTTAAGCAATATTTTTAACAATACATCAAATTGGATTTTTTTTCTTTTGATGCTTTTCCTTAATTTCATTCTTTTTTTAAACATTTGATAATCTTTTTATTTAAGCGGATATTTTTTGTCAATACCTAATACTTGTTATATCAACAGAACTGTTACAACGCTAATATTATAAATTAGTAGTTCGTATTAATTTAATTATTTATTGATCAATTGAATTAACTGTTAATTAACAAAAAATTTTAAACTGTCATATCAATTTAATTATTAAAAAAATACTTACCACTTTTTACAATGAAATTTCCCCGAATCGGAGCCAAAATTTCTGTCGCGCAAACCAGAAATTCAAAAACAGGCTAAGTAAGACAAGTAGCGCCATCTATTGACTGAAATATTCCGCAATCTGTGAATGTGAGTTGCAAACAGGTTTTGTTAGCTGACCTCTGGTGTCTAACAAGGCATGTATATTTTCTTGTCCTTTCTTAACATGACAGTTTTATCGATAATTTGATCTCGTGAACTTCAACAGCAGAATAATTAATAACGTCTGGGGGCCGTTTATAAAGACCGACGATTCATCAACTTTCGTTATGGTGGAACATCACTATTATATTTTCGCAATTATCCTGTTCAATTTCAATAAAGCGAAATAAGTAACTTGTTTTAAATGGTCTTAACCTGTAAGAGATGAAGAAGACGTAATCAGTCAGTAAGGTTTTTGCTTTGGAGAGATTTATTTATTTATTTACATTTAATTTTTGCAACGCATGAATAATGATGTGTCCGGTGCACAATCTTAGTTCGTTGGTTTTTATTTTTAAGCCAACTACCAGAAGTGAGACGGCGTTTGCTCCATAAATCAATTAGCAGTGTTTTCAGGTGATAGGAAATTGAAAATAAAACTTAAGTAGCCAGTCTGGAGAATGGTATGAGGGAAGGTGGCCAAAGAACAAAGAAAAAAAAACTCATAGTTTTAGGGAAGAAAATAGATTAGAGAAAAAAAAAGAAAGAAATATTCTTTAATTCTAACAGAAAAAGAATAACTTAAGCATAGTGATTTAAAATGGAGAAAAAAAAAAACCAACACGTGCAGAAGTGTATATTTTCACGCCAATTTTTTTATTCTTTAAAACAAGATTTTTATTTCAAATTATTTTGAAATTAAAAGCGCATTTTTATTGTTTTACTATTCTAATTGGCGGATTTAGAAATTTCGCAGCCCAAACAGTATCATTACGAAACCCACTTTTTAAAAATTAGATGGTTAATTTAGTTTCACATTTCTGCATTATATAACATGTTAATGATATATTTTATTAAATTTTTTAAAATTAATTTCGAGAAGACTATTTTTTAATGCATTATTTTTTCATTATTTTTTAATTTTTTTTATGGATGTGAGTTGACTCCTATGAGTTCATATTTTGAGAAGACTATCTTTTTTATTTAATACATGATTTTTTAAAAATATTTTATGTGGATATAAATTGCCAGCTTAGCATCCGTGTTTGTACAAGATATTATTGAAACTGTTTTATGAATATTCTAATAATAAAATGAATATAATGAAGTAAATAGGAATCTGAACAATTATATTCTATAAAATTCTAATATTATCCAAATATTTTATAATTAATTTAATTTATATTTTTTACAAACTTATTTTTTGTGTGCCTACTATGGAAAAAATATTTCTAATCAATTAGTTAGCAATCCCCTCCCAGTCTAGCTGACCCAGCTTCCTAGTTAGCAATAAATAACTATAAATTATTTTTGGGATATATTATATATTTAAGGAGGATATCAATTTTTCTAAGGCTATTTTAATTTTTCTAATTGTGGTGTAGTTTTCAGATTGCTTTCCCAATTTTATTTTGAATACAGCTAAACAGATTTAGAAAGGAATGATTTTTTCAGTAAATCAGATTAAATTTTTCCTATTTGTTATTTATTGCAAATTTCAGTTTTAATGAATTTGTTTTCTTTAAAATCGAGCTTCCTGTACTAAAGACAAACAGAATCGTAATAGTATCGCTTGGTATCTCTATAGATTCTGAGAAATTTATATTTAAATAAGAATTAATTTTTCAGTAAATCAAATTAATCATTTCTTATTTATTATTCATTTTTAATGATTATTTGTAGTCATTAAATTGGAGGTTCTTGAATAGAATTCTTGTTTAGAATCGTTTGGGTGAGGGCTTCATGAATTCTTATATTTCCCCCGTTGGATTATTAACAACCAAAAATATATCAGAATATCACTTCCATCGAAATATTTAATTAAATCTTTTAAAAAAAAAACCCAGAGAAATGTTTTAATTTTCATTATGGAAATGGTTTCAAGTCTGCATCCTGATTCCTAACGCAAATTTGCAATTGCAAACAAATACTCCTCTTATAATTCTCTTTTATATTTAACTGCAGTGGAAAATGTTTAAGATGTTATTCTATTCGCATGAAGAGTTTTAATCTCTTTCTACACTTTAAAAATCGATACTCATATCTGCATGTATGCGCGTGTATATTATATGCACTTGAATTTGGCTGAAACAGGCGAAATTATTCATAAAAATTATTTTAAATATTCTTAAAATTCACTAAATAAAAGTTTGCAGTAAATCTTGGGGGAATCTGTGAAATAACGAATAATTCATTCAATTACTATTGCTTTTTAACGTTCAAGAATTCGACAGAAATACAAAGGAGTGTCAAAACTTCTAAGATACTACAATTCTGATAATATACCTACCAAATAACACACACCTTACTATTATTTATATCAAAAATCTATGATACTTACCATATAAGTTCTATTTCTAAATGAAAAACTTTTGAAATTATTCATTTATTTTGATATTCTTCGGATGAGAAAAAATAACCTTATCTAAAGTGTTCATTTTAGTATTTTTTTTAAAACTAGAAAGTTATTATTAACTACTATTTTTAAATATTAATTTTAGAATTTTATATACTTAGAAGTTTTGAGTAGTATTTTCAACGGAACATTAATTCTATAAACAAATTGTTTAATGGAAGCATTTGGATGTTATGCTTCCATTAAACCATTTTCTATTCGTTTGAACTGGAATGTTATGCTTGCATTGATTATTTAATGCAAGCATTATATTTACATTAATTTTCAACATCTAAATGAGCATAAAATCATCATTTATAGTAAATTCGATTTTAAAAGTAGTATTTAAAAATTAAAACTCTTTCATGATTTATAATTTGCCCATAAAATAAAGATGGTTTTGATTCTAATTCAGATTTACGGAAAGATGTGCGTAACGTTTTTTTTTTTCACGTTTTTGAAAATTAGTTATTTTTCACTGATTTAGATTAGTTATTTATCGTCATGAGTAGATTTTATTTGCTTCTTAATATATATTAACTGTAACTAGAACTTCTGTTCAAATAGTTCTTATTACTTCCCGTTTTACTTACAAAACGGGGAGTCATCTTATGGGACTGTTTGTAGGTCGTCACTTCTTATTTTCTTCTCTTTTTGTTTTTATGATTTGAGTTGCCGCGCATTTGGTTTTACTGGTTTGAATCGTCAATAATGATACCTGAACAAGCTCATCTTTAATCCCAGAGCTTTACAATGAATTGCATTTTATCCAATGCAATATCCACTTAATTTACATCATATTTAAATAGTATTCACTTTTCGATCATTTATTTGAAGTTGCTGTTTGAAGATGTCAGAGATGATGAATTGAAATTGTTGAATGAATTATATGGCGAAAGAATGATAAATCATGTGTATGAAGAATTATGATTCTGCCTGATAAACAGTTTTAAAAATGCAGCATTTCACTCTTTCAAGACACGTTCTAAAATCGGCAAAAGATATTTTTTAAATTCCCTACAATGAAGAAAGAAATTTTCGCTGAATACAGACATACCGTGTGTTAGTCACCGTAGCAAGTAAAATGATAATTTATTTCAAACAAGTGGTAATAATAAAAATTGTTTTTGAAAAAGAAGTAGATGGGTTAAGTTAAGAGACAAAGGGATAATTTTGCGTGTTTCATGAATAAATAGAAGCAGCCAAAATTGTAAAATGACGCTCATCATTTTAAAAATCTATTGCAAAACTGATGAATGGAAAGAAAAAAATCAAAATTAATAAACCGGATATAAAAAATTTGTAAAAAATGAATTTAAAAAATCCGTAAAAGAAAAATTTTAAATTAGGATAGGAAACTTTTTTTATGAAATCAACAAAAGAAGCGATAATTCCAATGAAAGCACGGATTAGGGGTTGTAAAGTTTCATAAATATTCGAGTGATAAAAAAAGGGCGCTAATAGAAATGAATTTTTAAAGATATGAAACTCACAAAAAATAATCTTTTATTATTATTTTTTTCTAGTTTTCAATGTACTGATTAACTTTGCAGGATTTTTTTATAGAAGTTTTTTCCCACTGTTTCTACGGCCTGCAAATATTTTTTTTTTCATTTACATTTATTAGTTTTAGCTATAAAAGCCTTCAAATAGGAAATTTTTTTCAACTACCTTGTGTAATTTCAGAAATGTTTTCTGTATTAGGTTGGAATGGTTGGAAATGCTTAAGAAATATTTTTATGTTATAATAATCCCGATTCTTATAACCAGGAGCAAATTTAAGCATTTCAGATTTCTAGGCCTTTCTTTCTGTGTGTTTCTCTTTCTCTCTTTTTATCAAATTGTCTTTTTATGTCGACACATTATAAATTTACTTGACATATTTAATATTTAATTTTATTTTTTTTATTGCTGCATTACGTAAAAATGCGCATTTGTTATATATTTATTATAATCTATAAGTGAATAATATCCATGTTTAAACACAGTACTATTTAGTCATATGTTACTATATATTAAATACTGTACTACATTACTATTAAATACTGTACTATTAATAATAAACGGAATAAAACAGGCTAATACCTGATTAAACGCTAATAATACTCGCTGATAATTATATTTTATAATGTATTGATGTAATCGTAATTTTTTTAAAAAACTTATATTCGCAAGAGAAATGTCTAATCTGCCTGGTTGAAAATCTCTAACAAGTAATAAAGTATAAAAGAGTAATGACTTAGGTTAGTTCAGGGAGAGGGGGGGAATTAATAATTTTTTGTGAACAGGAAAATTATCACAATCTACTAAAATCTAGAATTCCCCTGAAGGAAGTCAAATCTAATTACTTTATTATTTGCCGGCGCATACTAGACAATAAAATATGAGAGTAAGAAAAAACAAACTTAGCTAAGATTTTTGTACCATTTTTTATTTATAGTATTATAATGAAAGTTGTGTAGTTTGCTGCTTTATTTGGTTAATTTTTATAATTTAATTTTTAACCCCGAAAAACCAGTTATTATTATTATTAATAATTAAATGATTCTAAAATAAATAATATATTTAAACGAAAAACTTTACAAAAATGTATAATTTACTTTTACGTTGCAAATTTGTTTTTTCTTTTGGATTTTTTTTACCTTTCAGTAAAAAAATCATGAAAAACTTTAATTTTTAAAATTAAATATCGATGCTACTTAATCTACAGATAATTTCAAAAAAATATCTAGAGGGTATCACTTATTATTCTAATTAATTGAATGTAATTGAACGGCTTGTCACCTGTTTTGGCTGCTTTTTCGTCCTTGCAACCTTTCTCTCGCCATTCCTAACAGCCAGTCAATCGGCGGAGCAGCAAAAAGGACTGACCGTTACTGCGCCGTCAATGGCCTGCGACGCCCTTAACAAATACCGTAAATACGGCCGCCAGGTCCCCCTGGAAATTAGCCGATATCAGTGCGAACCACGTTTCCAGTAGTGAGCCCCAATGCTCTCCTATATCTCCCGGCCGCTACCCACCCTGCAGATTTCATGTCTCGATCTTTTCACTGCCATCCCCCCCTACCCTTTACTGGGTCATAAAGTTTTTGGCTTGCCAGGAAGGGAGGGTGGTCAATTGAGTGTCCCTCCGCTGTGGTATCGCCGGGCGTGGACTTCAAAACGACAGATAAAGGGACGTTCCATTTTTATTTCCTCGTAAATAGTTGGCATAGGCGACATAAAATTTGGCGATAAATACGCCGGCTCGGGCCCCCCTTTTCATGCAAGCTTGTATGGAATGATAAACACGGGTGATGGGTGAATAAAATGGATTTTGGGGTTGAGAAACTTCTAATTGGTGAAAGTTATTGCGTAAAAAGAGTGAAGGTTCAAAATCAATATATTATAGGAATTTTTAAATGATGTATTTGAATTTTGAAAGTAGTCAGAAATAAGATATTTACATTCATTGCTAATTCGGTGGTAAGAATATTATAAAATTGTTTTACACTATTTTTGTAATATATATTTATACTTTTAACTTTTGAACTAACATACACGGAAATGTTTAACATTGAGGAATATTTTTTGTTTATTTCAAAATTAAATATTTTATAACACTGAAATTTAAAAATTAATTTAACTGGAATGACTACATACAACGACAAAATAAACTAAAAATAATGTTTCTTGGAATTTTGATAATTTAATACAATATTTTAGAACAATATTATACAATGTTGTAAAACAATATTATAGATATTGTTTTTACATTTAATTATATTGCAGGATATAATGAACTTCTAGAGCTACGAAAGTTTAAAATTATAACAGAATTTAAATAAAATTATGAATAACTTGTTTTATAGAATCGAAAATGAATCAATATGATGAGAGATTTTTAAAAGACAAAGTGCTATTTAAGGAGACAGTAAAAACGTGATTAAAAGATTGACATTTCTGCTTCTGCAGTGAATTTGTATGAGTTTTTTGATAATGCATAAATGAATGCAGTCTCATGTGGCATAATAGTAAAAGTTTTGCACCTATATTCCTATTTACCGAGCAAAAAAGTACAGAAAAGAATTCTTTTTAAAAAAATGAATTACACGCGGCTTACTAGAAAGAAAATGTTAATGTTTGAATGTTTGATTGAATGCAATCTACAAACAGTGACAATCCAAAATGGCGGTACATATGAAGCTGGATGCGTCAGAATTGCTGAAATATATCATGCACCTCTTTTGTTGTTGATAGAGTTATATTCAAGCATGTTAATTACATAGTATGCTAGAATTCGGCACTGTTTAATGGATGTAATCATATATACTGAAGCACTCTATACTCTCTACTTCTTATGATTTTCATTAAAAAAGCTGCTTAAAATAATTTTAACAGTTTCTATAATATTTTATAAGCAATATTCAACACGTATTTCAAATTATGTAATCATTTTCTATTTAAAACATTTTTATTGACAAATAACATTAAAAAAAAAGCATTCCCATTCTCGAAATACAATTTTCTGGCTGTGAAATGTTCTTTCATACCAAAAAGGAGCTACTAATTAAATTAAACAAACATTAAAAAAAGAAATAAAATACAATTCTCCCCAAGAGAGCATCAACGCAAAATTCTCAAACGTCGCCCTCAATTACTTTAAAAAACAGCCGCCGACCGTTCGAACTGTTCTCTCTTCATTAAAGCAAAAAGGTGACCCGACCAATGAGAAGCCTCCATTGTTCCATCTTCTATTAACAGCAGCCGTCCCATCCATCAGGGGCATAGCACTCTCAGATCGCCGACAATGTCACTTCTATTCTATTTCAGACATCCACAGTCAAGACGGATGATGCTGCCTTCACATGATGGCAGGACACGAGAGCCACTGAGAGGTGGCACTGGAAAAAAAAGAGAAAGAAATTTGGAACAATAGTGAGCACTTACCACTCAGTAGGTAGTAATTAAAATGCCATTTGCACTTGTTTTCCTGCGCCGACACCACCATCCATCTTGCTGCTCAGCCATATTCTTCTGGAATCCTCCAGCAAAACTTTGTTGCGCAATCGCCTTTATTTATTCCTTCTGGAAATGAGATCTAATGCATTATTGTGTTTCGAAATTTTATTTTTGCTGAAGGGAGAAAGAGGGATCTTTTGTTTCTTCCATAAAATGATTGTTGACATTAATTTGGTTCAGATCTTAAAATAGGAATAGTGATTAAGTCTTGTTTTTTCAATTTTATTTTTTCGTTTGTAAAACATGGACGGATATAAATCCATCATTTCCGTTTTATTAGTGTCCTGAAAGTTGAAACAATCTTTCTTTTCCTTTTCATGAATAGAGTTGGCCTATTCATTCATTTGAAAGAAAAACTAACTAAAATGCATCTTTTAGAAACTTTTCCCCTTTATTGTTAAGATAAAGTCTTTTTGTCTTTCACTTCTGCATAAAACTGTGGATCTTGGGTAAAGACAGGAATGTCACAAGTACATGTAGTGGTAGCTTTATAAGCCAGATAACAACTCCTCGCATCGCCCATAACAACATACAGTACATCTTTATTTCAGAGACCCGAACTTGAGATTCCTATACTTTGAAGCTTAGTGAAGAAAATGCATTTATACGGAATTGCAGATTTAAATTACAATTTCATAAGAAAAATATTTCCAAATTTCCTCTCTCCAAGTATTTATGTTTTCGAGTTATCTTTTTTACATGAAAGTGAAAGTATAGATAAACGGAGGTCAACCCTGACAGATTTATCTTACGGTTTCAGGATATCTGAAATTTAGATATTAAACTAAAAATCAAATTACATTTATCTTCTGCTGCAATTTTGAGTTTTTGTTTTTGCATGCACGTTACAGACTGGCAGGCAGTTAACTGTTTGTTAGATTTAAATTGAAATTTGATAGGGATCTAAACTTCAGAATTAAATTTGTACACTATATTGCAAACCCCCAGTAGTATTATTTTCGGCAATGGGAACTTTTGTAACCACGACAGATTTAAGTAGTTTTATTCTCGACAATGGGAACTTTTGTAACCACGACAGATTTAAGTAGTTTTATTCTCGAAAATGGGAACTTTTGTAACCTCGGCAGATTTAAGTAGTTTTATTCTCGACAATGGGAACTTTTGTAACCTCGGCAGATTTATAGACGCGCCAGTCATCACACAAGCGGAGGTTCTTCGGCCGGTAGGGTTAGAACTCACAACATAAGTGATGCTAGTCCAACACACTTCCAACCAGGTTATCTCGGCCTTACTATCTTTATATGCATGTCATCTCTGCTATGAAGATCAGAATAAAATTTAAAAATAAACTATAAAATAAAGGAATCAAACCTAAGCATTATAAGGCTACCTTGTTTCTGACAAGATGCCCATATCTTTTTAAAATTTCGTAAATCAAATTTAAAGCAAATAACAGATCTTGATGACCAGTTATGTCATTCATCACCTTTCAAGGACAATTTAAAGAGGTATACGATTTGTCTAAGTTCTTATTTGACAGTATAGAACAGTGATTCCCAAAGTGGTCTATATCGACCCCTAGGGGTCTATGACAACCTGCAAGGGGTCTACGTCAGCGAAAAAAAATTTGGGGGTCCATGAAATGAAAATGGGGATCCACGATAGTAAATCTCAACACATACACTGATAGTAGTTTTGCGCTGTTACTAATCTCTTAACGAATAAAAGAAACAGACTGGACATCATTAGCCGAGGAGATTTAAGATTAACCCTTACAAAATTGATGCCAAATGTTGATAATTTATTGTTAAAGCATCAGGCTCATCCTTCTCATTAAAAATATTGACTTTTTGCTTATGTTAGTTTATTTTATGTTTATTTCATGTTACATAGATTTTACATAACAGATACGAAATTTTATTTTGAGTAGTATAAATTTTAATTCAATTAATAAATGTATAAATTAGCATGTGTTTTTACTTTAAGTTTTTAACAGTAAACTTCACTACAGTTAGAAATTTACAGGAAATCAATATCAGGTAAGTAGGGGGTCTATTCAATACGGAAAAACATGGCAAGGGGTCTACGACACAAAAAAGTTTGGGAAACTCTGGTATAGAAAGAGTTGGAACAATTTGAAGTTCGATAAATAAGTGAAATAATATTCTTTTTCAGGATCCCCCCCATTAAATAAGACGAGATGTTTATGATATATAACTTCGATTCCAAATGGGCGTGGGTAGATACCCCGTTTTGCTGCATCATGTACAGAGTGATATACACGGCTGTGCCTGATACTTTTACATACTTTTACCTAAGGTTCACTGTATCTGATACAGGCTAACATCCATTCTTTTTTCATCATCACGGTGCTGTCCTGGTATCTGTTCAAGCCCATGCGTCAAGATTGGTGGTTGATGCTGGAGCAAATGAAACTCAAAATTGTAAGATGATATGTAAGCGACCTTGATTTTGATAGAAAAGGATAATAAAAACTTTGCTGGTATATTTAGCGTAGGGATATATTATTCAGAGGTATGAGCATTATCACATGAAATAAATATATGTACAATACTGGTTGAAGATGAAATATATGCAGTTAAACAAAACATGATGGATGCTTATAGCATTTCTGAAACTGAAAAATAACTTGGTTCAATAAACCAAATACTTTTATCTAACTGATATACTATCATCTTATCAAAAAAGGTTGAAGTTGAAGATTACTAGTAGATTTCCAGTTTGTATCAATTGAGATCAAAAACTGATAACAAGAATACTGATACCATAAGTCGTATCAGTTTTGTGTTACTGATTACTTTTGCATATTTCATGCTATATATCAGGTTAATACAACATTATATAACCATAATTCGGGAATTAGCTTAGTTTATTTTTGAATTAAAATATCAGATTTCAATGAATTGTGTTGCATTCATTTTAACAAGAATCTTCATCGCATACATCTTAGGAATGAAGTTCATATAATTGTTGCTTAAAACTTTTAATAATAAACATAAAGAAAACGAGCAATGAATTTATGATTTAAGATAAAACAATGAGTAGTAAATTGTAGCATCAAGAATGTTAAATTTCTATTCAAAATGTGAATATAGTATGTGACATTTTAAGATTAACAAGTGAATTCGGTAAATATTGCAAAAAAAATGGGCCATCTATTGTAATTTTAGTCTCATATTCTGGAATCTATTACGATTCGAACGACTGTAATGTAAATACAACTATTTTTATGCCTCTTAAAACCAAGAAAGTATTTCTTTCCAATTTTTTAAAAATTTAACTCTTAACTGTTATATTTTAGTTTCATATAGATTTTTACAATATTTTTTGTGCAAATATTCAAAAATATAAGTATTTTCAAACTTCTTTAAAAATTTCATCACGTACGTAGTCGCATATCTTAAGGTTAACAAATGGTTTGTGTGAATAGTGCACAAAAATATAATTTATCCTATCTTTAGTCACATTCTGGAATCTTTGATTCTAACGATTATATGGCGAAATTCCTATTTCTATTCATTTTGAAAATGAGATATAATGTGTTATTATACTTCTATTTTTATTTATTTCTAAAAAGCATGTTTTGTATCTCAATCACTATGATTTGTGGCATTAATTTAGATAAAAAGCAGAGAAAGTAAAAGTACTTTTCCATCTGTAGAACATGGATGTTAGAGAAAAAAAAATTGCCAATTCAATCCATCTCCATCATTTTATAGCATCTAAAAAGTTGAAACAAACTTTCTTTTCACTCTGATGGATGAAGAATTCGTCTGACTTTTTTTTTCAATGACAAATGAAGGTTAAAGTGATTTTTTTAAAGCCTTATATATTAATACATTTTAAGTGATCAGTTATAAATCCAAAATTATGAAACAGAAACAAATAAAATGTGGAAAGATATTTGAATGTTAAACATGTATAATTCAAACTGTATTGTTAAATTTTATAATATTATTAGATTTCTAATAACAAACTATATCAAGATAAAACTGTATATGTTTCGATACATCAATATGAGATTATGTAGAGACAAATCGTGGTCTCTGAAAAAGGTATCAATTTTTATTGACTCTTAAATGGTTAAAAATATTGTAGATGACGATGATATTAATGCATTTCAAGAAAAGGTGAATATCATGACAGAAAAAAAAAGACTAACTAGAAATGGCATTTTTTTTTCAATCATTCGCTTGGACAAAATTGATATGTTTTTATTCACAAATGCCAATCATGAAATGTTTGAATAATTAATGATTTCCATTATGAAACAGCTCTATTACTTCCATTCAGATATTTTGAGAATTCACTTTTCCGTAAAAGTGAATAATATATATAATAAAATATAATTTATATTAACGTTTACTTGAATTTAACATGCATATTATTATATGAAATTCGTTGTAAGTTGATTGTAAATCAATATCACAAGAAAAAATTAAAGAATATGTGAATCCCTAGACGAAACATCGAAGAATTAAGTTTTGGACTTGATAATTCTAATTTTATTTCATTTTAATTTATTATTATTCATATATATAAAATATATTATACATTAAATTATTCTTGTTATTCTATTTATTATTGCAGTTCAATGTATTGGTCATCATGTACATTAAATATATATATTAAGAATAATATATTTATTAATATAAGATAATATATTTATTAATATATTAAGAATAATATTTTTATTATTCTTTCAATTATACTTAATAATACAGCACCGATAATGCAAGCACAAAAAGTATTTAATATTTCTGAAATGCGAATAAGTAAAAATCTTGAAACTAACATGATGAAAAATATTACCATAAAATATGTGTACAAATATTTTCCAAGATATAATAAATGTACAGAAATAAAATTTTATCTTTAAAAATATTGCTATTATTTTTTTAAAAATTTTAAATTAATGTAACTTTTGTTATGTCACTAAGAAAAAAATGTTCACATTTTGATTAATTTGAAATCTTGAAAAACTTTCTTATTGTGGACATGCGCTGCCAAATAATTCTGTTCTCAAAAATTTGATAAATCTAGGTCCAAAATTCTTTTTGGCACAGCATTTTGATCGCCTTTTTCATCATTTATCTCATAATATACAGATATCCTATAAACATTGTCATACTAAAACTTTAACATCGAAGAAAGAACGAATTTTAAATGATTTAAAATTTATTATTCCCTTTTGTTTGCTATAAATATGAGTTTGATAGGCAGATATCAAAAAAATTAATATTTTCTCTTTAAAATGAATAAAATTTATACGGTTTTGAAGTTACTGTTTTGTAAAAGGACAATTTTATTAAAACTATAATAAGTATTTAGAAATCAAATTTACCAGCCACAATATTATAATAATAAAACGTAATTAATAAGTATAATAATAATACATTATAAGATTACAGTTAGTATTAATAATTATTAAAAACACGGTTATTATTGATAACCGACTAGACATATTAGAGTATTTATTTATACACTGCTTTGTTAACCGCACAACATAACATTCTTCCAACAAAACTGCAGACATTCATGACCTATGTTCAAACTTCAGACGATCTTTTCGGTATTGCCATTCTGTAGAAAGAAAACCGAAGCAAACCAAAACAAAGCCACAAAAGAAGCCAAACAAGGAGGAAGCTCGCTGACTACGAAATCAACAATGAATGTTGCCGGCAATTTACTGACTCGCTATTCATCGTTTATGGGTTTTCATAAATTATAAACGTTTCTTTTCCGACGAATGCTTAAGACACTTCATAAATCATTTCATAAAGTCCTACAATAAAGAGCGAGTCTTTCTGTTTCACCGTTTACAGAGACAAGATAAGCGGTAGGGGGAATGCTTTATTATTAGTAG
The DNA here is from genome assembly GCA_026543055.1 of Argiope trifasciata. Taxonomy (NCBI): domain Eukaryota; kingdom Metazoa; phylum Arthropoda; class Arachnida; order Araneae; family Araneidae; genus Argiope; species Argiope trifasciata. The sequence goes on from JAPMOQ010019505.1 coordinate 1,031,228, forward strand.
GGTTTTTTTTTCCTGTTTTTTTTTTTTTTATATTACCAGCTATGACTCTCAATGTTTTTACATTCTAAATTCATGAAACTATAATGTGACTCTCGTTTTGTATTCATTGAGAAAAAAAAAGAAAAAGAAAAAAAGAAAGTTTTTCTGTATTTTCTTTTATAGCTCTTATTTCTTGCTAAAATCGTCTGCAATACAAGTTTTGACTGCACAAAATTGTTAGAGTTTTCACTTTAAATTGTTTCCGCAATATTAAAAAAAAAATTAGTGTTAGATATTTATTTTAGAATAATAAAATTTGATTGGTTATAGAGTGTGTCCGGCGAGTTGGCGACTGATTTTCGATCCCAATCAAACGATTGTATTTACTGATAAGAGGGGTACAGGTAGATAAGAGATTTCCCTCTTATCTACCTGTACCTGTTTATGGTGAAATAATTGTACCTGATAAATTTGATTACTGTACACTTCTGTGTATCCAGTCTAACATGGCGGAAGAACAAATTGAATAAGAAAAAAGCCAGATAGGCCACAGTTCTATGAATTCATTTCTTTGTTCACCAATACCAGAAGACAAAGTTTTTATACTAAAATTCATTGTAATAATACGTATTTTCTTACTGCTTACTGAGTCCTCCATTTATCTAACTGTGAATGCAGCCGCAGCCCGATGAATCATAGAAACCATGGCCAGTAACTTGTCGAGTTCGAAGGAAAGGATATTTACAGAGATTTATATATATTTATATACTGCACTGCACTTTTCAATAATTCTTTAGAGAGAAAGTAAGTTAAAGAATTTAGTAATGCCCAGCTTAAATGCTGGAAACATAAATAAAACGTTAACCTAGATCGTATGTCTAACTCTCAAGAAAATTTATACAAACTGGTTTTATTTTTCACTGATACATGATTAAAATGATAATGATAAATCAAACACCGATGATTGATTATGAAAAGGTGACCCTAAGATAAGAGTATAAAACTTAAGCTTTTAGATTTTGAAAAATCCCTTAATCTAATACTATAATATGAGGAATGGTTGCCAAGTCGAAAATCGCCCCAGAATTAATAAACTCCGGTAAACTTGGGGGTCTGGGGTTTTTGGCCACGAGGAATCGATTGGTGCCGGTTTTGAAGCGCTACGGTCGAGCAGTTCGGAGTTACAGATAGGATATTTTCAAACTTTATTAGTTCGCCATAATGGCTAATTAAATTTTCAAGTGCTGCCATCTATAGCCAATATGGCGAACTCATAAAGTTTTATGTTTATGCTGTTATAGGTTTCTAATTTTTCTTATGCATGTATATATGTTTGGTTTTTCTAAATAAATTTGTCAAAAATATTGAACTTCAACACACTTCAATCTTTACCTTTACTTCACCTTTGTATAGAATAGTTCTCTTTCCAAACTCTAACTTTGTTTAGAATAGTTTACAATGGTGCACTTTAACCGGTTATCTTTTCACCAATGGTTTCACAAATTTTCTTATGGCATGTATTGTTTTGATAAATCACAATTGAAAATTTAAATCTTCGAGTTAGCTTCGATACCTGTTTTCTCCGAGCAGAGCTCGGTCACCCGCCGGTAGATTACTTAATAGACGCTTTGCATTTCTCCTTTAATTATAATAAAAGGAAACTAGGACGCATAATACAGAAGCCGGATAGTCGGAAGTGTACTGTATATTGAATTTTGTCAGTTTTTATCCCTTCCCTGTCTTTTTTTCCTTGCATTAAATGATATATTCAATTATATTATGGTATGCAAATACGAAACGCCTTTCTATATGGGAAACGTTGATTAACGTATGTTCCCTAACTTACAAAAATAGGTTTGTCTAATTTATGAAGTTCTTATGCCATATCTGCCAACTTGTCAGAGTTAGATATGCTTAAAATTACTTCAAACACATAGAATGTGGTGCGTCTTCATTCCCAGTCTTTGCTCCTATTGTAGCAAAAAGTTACTACAAAAATTGCAACAAAAATTTATATGATCACTAATTCGTTACTTATAATTGTTAATTGTTTACTCTGGATTTTCCAAATATCATAATTTCTACTACCACGCTTAATTGAAGCCAAGTAAGAAGTTAAATGAAATATCTTTATTATATTATTATCTTTATTATATCTTTATTAGATTGAATATTTAAAAAAATAAAATTGAATATTTAAAATGCATTTAGCGCTTTTCTTAAAACCTGTTTAATCTGATTTGCTTGATTTACCTTGATATTTTATATACAGACAGTAACATGATCAGTTCTTTAAATAAATTTGTATTTATAATGTCTAAATAGTCTTTTTCACATATTTTTGGTAGGGAGATAAAATTGATATCAATTTATTTTTCAAAAAGTTTCTAATTTTCATTTGTAAAACTTATTCATTTCAGCGTCAACAATCACAACAAAAAAAAGTCTTTAAGAAATTACTCTCTTGACAATAATTCCAGATATAAATGATAATGAATACTGAATTACTGAACTCAGTTGAAAATAATGATGAAAATTTCTATTGAGTTTCTCTTTGAGTTAATACCATTATACTTATTAAAAATACTAACATTCTATTCAGAATTCAAGTCACCGATTTCCTGAAAACTATTGCATGAGTTATTGCTCCTACGTATGCATTTTTCCTTTTGGGTTTTGAGCATTCATTTAATTACCTGGTTTGGTAAGTTATACCATTTATTGAATACCACTGTATGTACCATTTCTCCAACAAGTTGATTTTTCATTCATTCTAGTTTTGAGTATTCATTTAGTTATTAGCTTTGGTAATTTTATTCCATCTATATCTGACATATCTGCTGAATAACATTCTATGTACCATTTCACCAACAAGTAGATTATTTTTTTCAGTCATTTTAGTTTCTTACATTGATAAGCATTTCTTTTTCAGTAGATGCCTATTCATGCATTAATAGTTATCACAATATATAAAATTAATTCAATAAACTTTAACTGGGAAATCTGTTCTTAATCTCTATAACGACTTCTTTCCTTTTTAAAATACGTTCTTATAATCTTTAAAATACGTTCTTCAGAAATCTTACAAGGAATTCTTCCCAATTATTAGCCACAGAAATTAATTTTAATATCTAATAATCAGATATAATTCTATAACGTGTTAAAATGTTGCTTAATCTAAAGATGAATTACAGATGACATTAACAAATTTTTATATCTTTTTATGAATTTTAAATTTTTTTTCATGATATTTGCAGTAGAATAACTCATTGACTTCTACGACTTGAAACTGTTCCCGAATAAAATCATTCAATCATATTCCTAAAAAAAAGAAAGAAATTTACATCGTATGGCCAAACTTACTCCCGAAACTGAAAAGCAAATCTCCTACACCCGTTGAGAGTAGCATAATCATAAGTACCATTTCTTCACTGCACAGATTCTTCATGATTTTTTATTTTATTTTACGGCACATGCATATATTACATTTTTTTTCGCGGCTTAGTTACGGTAGGAAGGTGAATTAAATATTATTCATCAACCTCGCTAGCTGCAGGCAACAGATTCATCAATCACAAGCAGTGGGGAGAGATCTGAGGAAAACTTTTCCCGCTAAGGTAAGGAAGCGGGTGTTACAAGAATATTCGAACCCAGCACGTGAGAATTCGTCAGCACCCTCATCCATCATACATCCGTCTGTGTATGTATTCGCCTGCACGCCAGTTGCTCATCGTTTCTTGGCCTTGGTTGCCGTGGCATGCTATAGTAGGATGGTTAGAACATCTGCTCCGTAATCAGAGGGTTTTGACGCGTTCTTGCATTAAATTGAAGGCTAAAGCAACCTTCTAAAAAATAAACCAAGCATCAGTGAGAAGGGGGGGGGGGAGATATAAAGCTACCACTCCAGCAGGGAATCGCATAAAGTATAGGGTGGTTGAAGAAATTGAAGTGATGAGAATTTAGAGTAGTTGTTAAGCTATAAATCTTCAGCGTTCAAGTAGGATTTGAAATAGTAGGATGTGGTACATGCTAAATTGGTGTGGAAATCTTTTTGGAGGGGGGGGGGCGAGGAAGAGGGGTTGGGAACAATTTTGAAAATACCATGATCAGTGATAAGTCAGTTATGCTACGGCGATGTATGTAATTATATTTTTGAAAAAATATGTTTGGGGAAGTTCTTAACAAGCAGATTTTAAAGTAGGAGGAAAAAAGTGTATGATTTTTGTATTTTTTTAAAAGATAATAGAGGAAAGCTATCGGGTAGAATTTTTAAAGGGTATGTATTAACTGCGAATCGATCAACTTATATTGCAATAAAGTTAACAGAAAACGGTATTTAATTCTGTTGTTTTTGATTAAAAATATGATTTTGAAAAAAAGGTTCAATTAAAACTTCTATTTAAAATTTTGATTGCTTTTTTTCCCCCAAAATATTTTAAAGACGTAATTTTAGTTGTAGAAAATAATAATATTGAATTTATTATTAAATATTTTTTTATGTTTTTCTATCAAATTTTTTCTCTGTATTCAAACCACGATTTATAAATCAGATTTTGTCGTTCATATCTTTTGAAATCAAGCATTTGTATTCATCATTTTGAATAATTCAATAAAGAGTCATTGTGAGGAAATTTTAAAATGGAAATTATTTGCAGACTTCTTTAAAAACAATATAAAACAGCTATCACTGCGTTTACATATTTTAGATGAAATTTTTTCCTTAATTTATTATTTTTTAATGCTCTTTGAGTTAATAAATGTAGTTTTGTAAAATATATAACATTAAAAAAAAGAAAAGAGCATTTCTTCTGACTCTAAAACTGGATAAGCCAAAAATTTTTTGAAAATGTTAAATATTTCTCCTTAAAGGAAAATCCTCCTGTCTCAAAGTTGTTTTTCAATGTGATTGCTGATCGGTCTAAAATAATGCATATAACTCAGTCAGGAAGATTGCAGAAATTATTGATAATGGTTTTCTAATAACCATTTTTATTTTCGATTTTATCATTCATTTGTGCATCAAAAAGCTTTTAAATCTAGATATTCGGGGGATTCTGCTCTTTAAAAAATTAATTAAAAATTCATTTTACTGAATTTTAATTTAAAAAACGTTTTAAGGAATTCTATAAAAATTTCAAAAAATAACTATATATCTTATAACTAAATAAACTTTCATTCAAATTGTTCTAATATAGGTATCGAGATTCTACAGTATATGAAGTCAGTTTTAGAACAAGCTAAATTAAACAACCAAGATTCTAAATAATTGAATATTTGCATCAGAATTTATTTGTTTGTTTGTTTTTAAATAACTACTGTATTTTATTATTCATTTGTGCATCACAAAGCCTTTGTATAAAAAGTCATTTTGAGGAATTTTGTGGAATTCTATAAAAATACTTATAAATCTTATAGCTTAGCAAACTTTTATTCAAATTCTAGTAATTTAGATATTAAGAGTTTTTTAAAGTTTTTGTCATACTAATATCTTGTTTTAAAGCAACGTGTGGGCTACTTTGGAACGGACCTCGTAATTTTGAACCGCAATCTGATGAAGAAGACGATATCTGGGCTAGCACCCCCTCTCCAAACTTCTCACCACACTAGCTGGAGAACATTTGGGCCCGGTGGATTTACTGTACACCAAACCCGGTTTCAAGACGGTTCTTTGATGAAATCAAGTCTAGACACTGAAACCTTCAGAAGCCGAGATCTTGCCATCAGGTTACCTCGACCGTTTTAGGTTTCAACAGGTAAATGAGAAATCAGTTTAAAAGTTCTACGGCATTTATATTTAAACATCCAAGATTCTAAAGAATAAGATTTCTTCTGCAGAATTTATAAAAATTTCACGTTCTTTTTGAAGCGACAATAATTAATTACTCCATCAACTATATAAATCAAAATAGAGTACATAAAAATAAAATTTGCTTCATTTAGTTTGATTATATATTCAAGCGGTGTATGCTGAAAAGTTATATTCTATGCAGCAATATTATAATATAATGTGACATTGCATTGAGAATTTATTAGTCTTAAAACAACATATCTTACAATTAATAAAACTAATTCTATCTATTGATATATTCAACTCCATAATTGTAACATTCTTATTTACTCATATATTTATAAAAAATTTAAGTAGAAAATTCCTTGTATTGTAAATTATAATTACTTTTAAAAACATATGTTTTACTTATTGGTGGAAGTTCAAATTAATTAATTATAAGAAAGTCGCTGCCTGCTGGGAAATTTAATATTTGCATTATTCACTATTTTAATTAATTATTCCCTGCATATTTTATTCCGTGTACACAGCTTTAACCCTAATATACACTTCACGCAACCTGCAGCGCATTGTTGAATGTAAGATTATTTTTATAGTATAAATTTTATATATCTTTCCTGTTTTCCTGAGCCCGGCAAGTCGATGTTTTAGAACAAATCACTGGAATGGGACTTACACACACATACACATTCAAGTGAGACGCCCTCTTCCGAGTCACTCCAGACCAAATCTACTCAACGTCCAGGCGGCACGAAGAAGAAGGGGACCGAGCATAAAAAATGGACAGGACACTGATGACACGGGCGACAAACGACCCCCTTGAGGAAGCTACAAACACTCCACCTCCTCCACCAATTCCATTCGAAAAACAGGCGAGCAAAAAACATGTGAGATCCTGAAGGAATAGCTAGGACAAGATATCCTCCTAAGCCAAGACAAACAAAAGAAAACAAAAATTCCTTCAGTTCCATCCATCCTTTAAGGTGGGCTTCTTTCGCACTTTTACAGGGTTTTCAACAAGGTTTTGCACTTTCCCCGGCCACCATTATTCAGAACTTCTGGGGCCTCCCGAATCACGATCTGGGGGGCCCCCGTACACTTTCCCCATTTCAAAAAATGATCGCGCCTGAGAAGATTGTGTTTAAAACAAATGGCACCCTAGGGTGCCAGAAATAAGGACGTATACAGGAAAGAGGTGCCCAAGTCTACGTTGAAAGATTTCCTCGCCACTTTTTTTCCCCCTTGCCAGTGCAGTTTTTCTTTTGTTTTGGAGTTTTTCATTGCTTTTTTTTACTTTTCACTCCTTTGTCTTTCTTTTATGTATCAGTGAAGTGCTCTGGCGGTGGGAGATGGTACATGAGGCTGGGATTGTAAAATAAATGGCTTATCACAGCCGTTTCGGTTCGCAACTGTTTATCACTATTATGGTTGTCTTTGGGACAATAAATGACGGCTGGGATAAAATATGAAGCATTTATAAGTTAATAACAGATGTGTGGCATCAGTTGATGATGTGGGAGCTTAGTAGGATAAGTAGTTTATACTGGTATATACAGAATCTTTTGAAATCTAAAAATATTTAACAGTAATCTTTCTTTCAAAGCTTTTGTTTGCTTGAAATATTCTAAATGTATACATAAAAGAGATATGATTTTATGTCACGCATGAAAAAGATTAGGCTTTACCACTAGTCTCATTTAATAAATCTTGATGAATATTTAATTTCGTAAGAAATCTAGTTTGGTGTTTTGCAGCGCAAAGAATAAAATTCCTGATTTTATCAATTGAATTTCAAATTACAACAGAGTTTTAATTAAACCAAAATGTATAAGGTTAATTTTTACGTTAGGTATCTCTTTAAAATTTATTTTATTTTTATGACTTATGATTGCTCTATCCTTCTCAAAATAGCATTTAATCAGAAAATCTGTATTTATAATTAATGTAATAATTAAATATAAAATACATAGGAAATTGAGCAAAAATGTTTGGCAACATTTATTATCCTGATATAATCTGTAGAATTTGCAATTTTTATTTTTTTTAAATTCAGCAATGAGTAATATTTCATAAAAGACTAATTACATTTATGTTAATATACTAACGGCCATCTATTTATTACAATTTTTGTAAGCAGTTTCCTTGTCTATATAATTAGTCATCTATCACAGGATTTCATGTTATACGAGCCGGTTTCCTGGCATAGGGGTAGCACGTCTGGGTGATCTGAGCTTCTTGGGTTCGAGCATGATTGTTCTTCCTCTGCTCTATCTATGAGATGTCTGAATGTACCCTCCTGTAAAAAGGGGGTTGTGCAAGCCAATAAGAGATGCGTGAGTGGCAAAGTCGTATTCTTGGCCTTAGTACGAGCTACCAAAAAAAAGGAACGCTTTCTATCGACTTAAATCGCTGACTTCGTAACCGCTAGCTTGTCCATGACAAATGCCATATGAAACAAGAACAACATGTAAAACGAAATAATATCATAATTACGTGACACAAATAAAATGCACCCAGTTATTTTAATTTTATTATTTATAGTGCTTCTTAAATGAGGAAAATATTAAATGAGAGGGCCATCATTCCACTGAGATTATAGTTTCGAAATTAAAGAGTTCCTATGGAACTAATCTTCCAAATTGGATTCCCTTAAAGTCCTTCTTTGGGGGCTTTAACGTTTATTAAATCAGTTATCGAAGTGAAACAAATGTCCTCCTGTAGGAAAGACATGAAAATAAGCTGTGGAATTAATCTTCTGTTTGGTATCCTTATCATGTTACAATGCTCAGTCTATCCCAAAATTAGAGTTGTGATGTTCCAAAAATGTAATCATTGCATAGCTACAGTATTCTTATTAGCATCCCAATGCATTCCCTTTTTCGATTGCTACAGTTTGGCAATTGTTCTAATTGGTATTACACAAAAGAATTTAACCGAGTAAATGCTGAAGAATGTCTCTTTGTCCAAACAGAGCTCATTCAGGTTCACATGAAGTATGTCACTGAATAACTGTCTGTTTATTTAAATTGTAGTGTACAGAATTTATCAGAACTGATTGTAACCAAAATGGTACTGTAAAATATATAAACATTTGTACTAAATGCAATTGAAATGCCTACAGATAATATATTTCAAAGAATTTGTAGGTAAAAAAGTGTTTTCGTTGATTTTTTTCAATAAATGTTTTATTTTTAATTATAGTAAATGCTTTTTCCTGAAATGCTTTTTTTTGTGCGAGTCAAGTTGAGTCGTTGCTACAAAGTAGGTAGATAGATATTCGGCAGCTATAAATCTAGAGCTAAATGCAGTTTGTGTGTTTTATTCTATATGAAATAAATATAAGATGAAGCAATTTCAAAATTATTGCATACTACACTTGTTGGTTGTGTTGTCTCAACCAACAATAAAATAAAAGCAATTATGTATGAAACGCAATCTGAAAATCTTTTTATCCTGACCGAAAGCAATCAGCTGTAGCTCATCTATCAAGTCAAGCTGAAATTTAAGCTTTGTTTCACTCTGCATTTCCACTTTCTTTGCATGTATTATTAGATATTCACACCCTCTTTCATGCTTTTACTACTGTTTTGCATGCATAACACTCTTAACTTCGCCGAAAAGGAACCAAGAATAAAAGTGATGTTAGCGATGTCTGTCTGGGAGGGCAAAGTTTCTGTGACTCAGTGCTATGCCCAAAATACCAAAGAGAGATTTTTTTTCCAACCCTCTTCCTCTTCGTAGTCATTACCCGCGTGTAATTCGGTAATGACTTTGACCCGCCGAAACTTCTCGGATGGCCGGGAAACTCAAGAAGGAAATTAATGACGCAGATGACGCTGAATGTTGAAAATTGTGACAACTCTTTCGACATGTGAGAGGGGGTGGATCGTGTTTCACTCTTCTATTGAGACATCAACTAGAAGCGGGTGGTAAACAGTTTTGCAATTGCTCTGTCATCTTGCTTGGGTCAAAGATAGAGATTTCTAAGGTCACGCCAGTTACCTTTAAATTTCAAGACATTGTTTGATTATGTTACAATTTATGATTTGATGACTCTGAATTGTGTTTTAGACCATTTATAAAAGTGAAGCAAATGCAGAAATATTTCAATAATCGGCAGATGTCAGGCCAGAGGATTGCCTTAGAAATGGAAACACTGGCTTAGTGGATGTTTATTAAAGAAACCTCATATAATAGTAAAATTTATGTTGTTGCATAAATTAGTTGAAAGTATTTAGAAAGAATACCATATTTGATCAGTATTACAAATCTGACAGCAGCCTATCTTTTTATAACATACCAGGACTAAGAAAAAAATAGGGACTTGCTTTCCCTGCTCACAATTCAAAAGTTTTGGACTACAAGAAAGCTCTGGAGATGAGATGGATTATAGAGGGACCACTGAGATCTTGAACAAAACAAGTAAGAAAGGCATTAAAATTTCCCATTCATTTGACCTTATCACATATATTCAAATTTTTGGCAGTTTCGTAAGGGATTAACTGGAGTTCTGGTCTCATTATAATTACCCCGTTCTATGTGAGATAGTGAGTCAGAAATAGCGGATGGAATCTGATATCTCATAGTCATATTTGGTCAAATATGCTTTATTCTTCTAGTATTTTTTCTCTAAGCCAGTTTAAATTTCCCCTTGTACTTCCTTTGCTTCCCACTGATACACAACTGCCTCTTGATTGTTAATATGCTGGTCTCTATTGCCATGAACTGTATAACTGTGGGTTATATAGATGATGCATCAATAAATATATCATTTTCTACTGAGCATGGACTATTTTATGCTGTATCACTTAATTATCAGAATTTTACCATCTAAATGGAACTAGATTGTTTATTGTTTCTTCATTCCGTAGATTGTTTGAATTCGCTATTCCATTGAATTTCCCGATCTGTAATATGTATGTTCTTTGTTAACAGAGAAAGAATTAGCTATCGAGATGGCTTGCAGATCCTATTTTTAACTGCCCATAAAAGTGGGGCAAAAATTCCTTTTCTTCATATTTGCAGCATGATCTGACGGTATAGTCTTAACTGTGGGATTGATGCTTCGTTTTCAATCCCCGATTCCATAAAATTCTGCTGTGTATGTAACTGGAGACCATTGAATTTGTTTTTGAAATTCAAACATCTTTTCAGAGACGTAAATTGAAGATCTGGCTGGCGAGTGTTGTTTCAGATGCAGATTCCAAAATCTGAACTCAAGTCATATTTATAAGTTCCTTCGCAAAGATATCTGTTGTGTTGTTTTCAAAAAAGAAAATACCAAACATTCTAAGGACGACTGCTCCAATATTTCCGAGATTTCATTTCTGTTTTATCCGACCATATTGACATGTATTTGTAAAATCCAGTAATGTCAGAAAGAATTTACGTATTTGCTTAATATCTAGTTCGACTGATTAGTTGCTAACCTTCTAATAGCTTAAAAACATTATTTATTTTCCTTTTAAAAAATCATACATACTGTTTATTAGAATTTTATGACAATTAATTATTACATTTCTCTTGTTAATATTTGAGGCCACAGTGGCCTGTGGTAAGGTCTTGGCTTCGGTACCAGAGGGCATCATCTTCTAGGTCTGATTCCGCAGAAGAACAGCCGACTAAGTAGGTCTGGGGCAAACTAAATCCGTCGGGAACAAATGTCCATCCACTGATGTGATGTGGAAGTTTAGAGAGGCATTGCCAGCTTAGGTGTCGTCCTTGTCATGTGATCGCGGTTCGAAATTACGAGGTCCGTCCTAAAATAGCCCTAGTGTTGCTTTAAAACGGGACGTTAATATAACTACAGTAAACTAAAACCTGTTAAAACTTTTTTCATTTCTACAATCATTTAAAACTCCTTTCATATATACCATTATCTTCTTTCAATCTTACTAAATTCTAGAGAAATTGTCAAGTCAAATCAAGCCAGTCCAGATCAACAAATCAAATCAATCCGGAAGTATAATATTTTACATTTATTTTAATATATGTTGTCAAATTAATACACTTAACTTCTATTTATCTATGTGTGTATTTCCTAATGTTTTAGCAATTAGCACTATCTTTCTTCTGTGAATAAGATTTAAATTTAGAATGGGATAGTAGAAATATTTTGTTCTCTCTTTTTTTCCCTTTCCCCCACGTTCTACCTCTAAACGCAAACCAAAGTTGTCGACATATGACTTGACGTGTCGCTGACACGGATTTCATTTGGAAAGGGTGTAGATATATCCTATACTTTCACACCCAAGGCATGAGTAGACAGAAGTTGGGCGTTAATTTCCTTTTCTTTTGACAAGCGGGTGTTTTGCTCAAGTATCGGTTTCATGCTGTTGCTGTTCTTTCTCGGAAAGAGAGTAAAAATATATAGAAGGTGTGAGTTCAATTCACTTGTAAAGTATCTTAACATTTCTAAGAATTCGAGTCCAAAATAAAATTATTTCAATGACTTTTTTTTGGTAAAAATTAAAAATAATTTCAATTAAAAATATTTTAGGCCCAGGTTTGTATTTGAATTTGAAAGCAACAGTGATTTTATGAATTCTGGACTCATTGTTTGAAACTAAATCCTTGTAAGAGTAATTTGTCATGAAGAATTGAGATAACTTGCATTTCTTGTAGACTATCTATAATGCAAAACCTGAATTTGGGAAAAATGTGTCATAAGAAATTTTGTTTAATACGACGGAAATACAATACTGATCAACATAAAATAAGAGCAGGTATCATTAGAACAGATACTTGCTAAAAACGTTTTTGGGTCCTAATGCTGCCTCAAGCTTTTTATATAAGATGTTTTTACCTTATAGAAATAAGTGATACAAAATATTGCGAAATTATAATAATTTATGTAATATAATACATTATGCAATTTATACAACTGAATATTTTACATAGGATATCAGTAATATTATTAGAATTCTATTACTAAATGTCATGGAGATATAAAACCCTAGTAGCACGTAAATATTGTACAAATTTGCATGATATTAAATGATATTTGCAATTTTGCATAATATTGCTGAATATTAAATGATATTTGCAATTTCGCATAATATTGCTGAATATTAAATGATGTAATATAATACAGCACAATATCGTATAACATTGGGTAACAAGATGCTTTATCTGAGCAGTGGTGCATTTACACCACTTATAAAGTCTAATATAATGAAAGACGAAAGTAAATAAGGGGAAGAAATTGAATAGGAGAAAACACGTGATTAAGCTAGCCGAAACTTGGTTAAATCAAAATTCAAATTGAAACTTACACTCGTTCGAAATTTAAATGTAGCCATCAGCTTAAAAAAAAAATGTTTCTAACGATGTAGAAGTTGTGTAATATCTGAGGTACTGCAAAAGCTCTGTTACCAAATCTAATGAAGGCATAACAAAATGCATTTTATCACTTACAAAGTCTGATGTGATAAGAGATGGAAAAGGAATTAAAATTGGAAATTAAATGGTGGAAGCCACTTTAATACAATTGACACGGTATTGGTATTATATAAAAAGTTTTGCTTTAATATAGTCACCAGTATTGTATAAAATTTGCCACCAAAGATATGCAATTCTTGGATTACCTGAAGATGATCACTTCCGGCACAAATGGAGCACCATTATTTTCCGAATCTTAGAAACAGGTCAAAATCTTTTATAAGTACAAAATTAGTACATAATATGTTCTGTCTATGCCCTGTACCTTATAGATTTCCTTCTAATTAAAAACAGATTCAAAGATATCAAGTAATCTTGGAGGAACCATTTTATGCCATTCTTTCTGAACTTTTTCACTTATTGTAATCCTCTTTTCTTCACTACCCATCTAGAAGAGAAATGGAAATTTCATAGAAAATTCATTGCGGAGTAAAAATTTCTACTTAAGTCATAACACTGAAATTTCTGAGAATCATTACATAACATCAGGCAATTTTAGTCACAGTTTTTACCCAATAACCATAAACATAATGCATCAATTTAAGTTGCATTAAAAATCTTATTTGTTAATCATAAGTCACATGAACTTAGGAATCAAAATAGCAATAACAATGAAACTCATTAGGGAAATGATTATTTTGTTTGTGAATATAAAACAAATCACCACCTGCCTAGTTTCAATTTACTAGAATTCTTGATCCCTGGCGAATAAACAACCTTCATTTTAAAATATTTCTCAGAAAAATCAAGCAGAAAGAAATCAGGTGGTTTATAATTTCTTAGACACGCGTTTCAAATTCACGTTCAAGTCCTAAATTTCACAATATATGTTTATTACATCCTTCTTTGAAATCTTACAACGCTCCAGACTTATTACCATAATAGCATATTTTCCACGAAAAAGTCGGCCAGCTACTTTAAAAGATATTATTAGCTCTACCCCTTGGATAATAGTAGTAGTTATTTCCTAGCCTTTTTCCTGTCCGTGGATTTCAATAGATGATTTATAAGAGATAAGTGCTACAGGGATTGTTAAAGTAGAAAAGGAGGCTTTTCTTGTTTCTGTTCATTTTTTTTTGTGCTTGTGTGAATGATATTACAAAAAACTGCTAGTGTCAACAGGTGATTTAAAATTGATGAGAATGTTCGGTGGTAAAACACAAGATGGTACTAATTTTTTAAACCGCAGTTTGGAAGTAGAGCGTCCAACTTAGTAGTCTGATGATTGGGCGTCTTTACTATCAAGAAAGAATGCTTCCAATAACAAAAACATTAAAAAAGCATGATTAGTAATTTGGAATCTGTGTCACTCAAATTTGAAAATATTTATTCAAAATTTTTAGGCTATTAAGATTTAAGAGGAATTTATTCTTGACTATTAGTATCTCAAAGACCTGGTAATTTATGACTAACTGAGCTGATAAACGTATTTTCAATTCAGAATGTTCCGGTATCAGTTGGTTATTTTCAGACTTTGGTTGGAGGGAAATCGTAAAGCTTACTAACGAAAGCAAAAATATGCAAAAATAAAAATTTTAAAAACATATGCATTGTAGTTTACAACTTGTTTTACAACATATTGATTAATCCCCATTGAACATACAAAGAGACTATATTCGGTACATATTAAAATTAGAAAAATAGAAGTTTCATGATATCTAAATTAGAAATTTAGTTCCCATCTTTTGAAAACCATTTTACATTTTTTTCATATAAATAAGTATATAAAAAAAATGTGCCTCATGCCTTAAGTATAAATAAATAATTATATTTAATATATCTTCAGAATTATTCGGTATAATTAATGTTTTTGATATTTTGAAACCTATTGAATATGTTTGACTTTATACACAATTACCTCTTAATATTATTAGATCATGTAAGTAAATCCGTGGCAATTAGTGCCATCAGCTTCTATTTAATTTCTGTTATCTTAACTGCATTTTTTAAAAAAAATATGTAATAATCAAACTAAATATTTTCCTTACATATCTGTTTTTAATTGAAATATAAGTTAATGCAATGCTTCCTTATTTAATTAAGTAAATAATACATTTCTTCTTTGTATCATGAAATACAAAGAACCCATAGAATACCGTTGTTGGTACTGCATAACTCCAGCCCTTTTTAGTACACTTGTTTAATAGCCATTGCATTATATATTTTTTTAATGGCAGGTCAAATTTATGAAAGAGTCGTCAATTTTCCTGATTTTTTTAATATTAATTTAGGGGTTAAAAGAAAACAGCTAATAATTCGCACATTTTAATTTAGAAAATAATAAAAACAACGCTACAAAAAAATATCAGGATGGAGCATAACACAAAATTTAGAGTTTTCTTCTTCATGATGCAAAAAGTTTTGGTACTTTTCTGGATTGATTTGAACCGATGAAGCAGAGTCACCGATCTTTTCCTATCAGTACTTGTGTGCTTCTTCATGACACATATTCTTTCTGCAGGCAGTCAAAGCAATTGACAGGCTAAATAACTGAATACGCTGAATATCCTAGATATATGTGACAATTTGACAAATAAATAACTCGCCAAGGGAGATAATCTGTCACCAAGTGTTTCGCTGGTATGTGGATTTCATCAAAATAGATGGGTACCAACCTTTCCAGCTGAATTGAACAATGCATTATAGTTATTAAGAGACTGTGGCTGGTTGATCATAAGATGCCATTCAGGAATCCATTAGAAAATCTGTTCCCTTTTCTAGCGGTCTCAAGAAGGGGTAGGCAACCAATGGGTGGGAGGGGGGGATTGAATATTTTTTAGCTTAACCCTCATCTTCCCACTCTACTGATTTATCACTGTCTGTCGGTACTTACTGTAATCGTTTAAGATCTTAATCTCACTATCCATCAATTTCTCCCTGATTACATGAAAGTACATTTAAAAAAAAGTAATTTAAGTTCTTATAATGAAGGTTCTTATTGAGCTTAAATACGTTGGCGGCCCCTTGTTAGTTATCCAGATGGGGAGATTCGTGACTGGAATTATCTCGGCGAATTTGTGAAGTCACGTGATGCTAATGAGCGAAAAATATGAAATTGATTTTAATGCTTTTTTTATTGTTGTTTTAATATCAGAAGGGAAAAAAAAGTCTAATTGGATTTTATACGGTTCGGCTTTATTTCTAAGTTCAGCAGTTACTTTGAAATAATTTACTGACTCATTTGCTAAAACGGATTAATATTTCGCATTTTTCTTTGTTGAAATATGCAGATCATGCTTTAAAACATGTATGCATGACGCATAAAGGGAAATTAATTTTTAAAAGGTAGTTTAATAGCTGAGAAGGTTTTTTTGATGTAACTTTTATGGCAGTTTTGCCCCTTGACCGAAACTTTATCGTATTCGCCCAAGCATAACAGACAAGTACATCAACACAGAACGATACAGAGTGGAAATGAGGAAAAACTAGTTAAAGATTTATTTCTGAGATTATATACTGCGAGATTTTTATAGGCATTTCCTACATGTGGCGACCACAGGCTAGGGAATCATAGGGACCTTTTAGAAAAATTTGCTTAGGTCAACAATTTTTTTATCCCTTCTCTCGGATTGTGGGAACCGTTGATTAAAGCATTTTTACAAAGTTTTCTATTGCTTTAATTAAATAGAAAAGGCTTAATGGGATCAGAAAATAAGAGAATATTTTAGAATGAAAATATTCTGAATTAAGCTGAAAATTTGGAAATCTATTAAATTAACTTTTGGATTAAAATAAAAAAATTTGACTTTGGGTCACTTGATGTAAGAATCTATATAACAGTGGTAAAATAAGCTACAGATATTCCATTTCGATTATTATTATGATAGTTACGATTCGTAATATGATAATTACGATTAAAGATTCGTGGTAGCTTATAGTAGGAATCCATTGAATCTGAATTTCACTGTACGACTTTATGTTTGGAATCGGGGAGTTTCTATACATGAATGTAGACTTGCGTATGGTAGGCAAAACAAGCCGTACGCTCTCGAGAATACTTTAGAGAAATAAATTAAACCAGAAAGATTTATAACTGGCCATTGCAGCTTTTAACAATTGCATGCAGAGCTTATGGGCAGTTCCAGCCGGCAAGATAAATCCATAGTGTGTTAAAGCATAGTGTTATAAATGGAAAGTGAGCTGGATAGGCATTCTATTAGGTTTATTTTTTGGAAACTACAAATACTATAATATTTTCCTCAAAGGCTGTAATATTTATGGTTGAGATTGATTCATTGATTTATGATTCAGAGGATGAAAAAACTGCTGTTGAATGATAGGTTTTAACTTCCCCTTCTTTCATGGAATTTTTAAGACTGATAATTCTTTCATCAATCCTGATGTAACTGGGCTAAATATTACTGCAGTAATGAAGACAGAATTCGTCAGAAATAAGATTTATTAGGACAACCACACTTGCAAAAAATATTTATAATTGCAGCATTTCAACTTCCAGAATAGGTATTCGTTTTATTACTAAATATTAATACTAACGTTCATAAGTAAAGTATCATTCATAGCCTAAAGATACACGATGAAGAATATATAACCTTTTTATATTCAGTAAGTATGCAATATCAAATGCGACTATTATATGGACAAAGCTATACTATTTCGATTAAATGGCAGTGACTTTTTAGATGTTAAATGATACTACTAGTTAAGTAATGACGCAAAATCTTGAAAAAAAAAAGCTTCAAACAATGTAAAAATATAAATGAACGCAAAATATTTCATAGCTCAAATTAAGAAATACATGACACATATAATACGTACAGAAAAATAATTGTAAACTAGTACGTAAGAAAGCATCAGATTATTGAATATTCTGGCTAATTATATAATCCAGACGGAGGATAAAAAACAAACAAATAGCCTAGTATAGGATAAGAAGCAGTTGAATGATGTTTAGTAAACTTTTCTTTAAATCTAGTTTAATAATTATTTTATCTCATTAGAAAAATACAAATGCAATATTTCAAATTTGAAAATTTTACAGCAAAGTAAGATGCTTATTTTTATCCAAAAACTTAATTAATTTTTTTTTCATTTGGCTTAGCATAAATATAAATACGTTTCGTAAAATTAAATAAAATATGAATAATACTAAAATGTACGATTAATTGAGCACAAAATACTTTGTGAGCATATCTTAACAGTTTTGAAAAGTGCTTAAATAGAAAAATCTTTTGAATCTTCAAGAATGGTGGAAAAATATTTTCCATTGTAAATTTCATAAGTACTATACCCATCCCTGACGGATCTTCAATGAAATCAGTGAATTCAAATTCTTTTGGTCTCGAAGCTAAAAGCCTCCAAGCCTAGTTCTTAAGCATTTTAAAGAAAATATTGCCTGTCCTTTTATACTTGATTCATTGACAGCTGCCTGTATATACTTATTTTGTTCTCTTTTTATATATAAATGCCAGAAGAGATTAAATGCTTACTTTATAAAAATTATTTCATATGTTAATTATATTTAATTGTTACCCTTATATTATAAAATGAAGGTTATGAAATCTACTAATGTTTAACTGAAACTATTAAAAAACGTTTTCTTCATTAAAAATGGTCTCCTTGAGTTTTTCGTGTATTATGTAAAGTATTAAATCTAATAATGATTAATTCATATGCCCTAAAAACTATTTCCCATATTAATCACTCTCTCTAAATCCAAAATACTTTTGAAGAAATATCCCAGAGGCACTAAAACAATGAATTTAATGTAACATTAACTAATAAATGAGACAGACAACAACTGCAATAACTTATTATCATCTTTATACCAATCTCAAATTCTTTTTTAAGTTAATAATCAGAGCAAAACTTATTGGATGTGATTACTTAAGTGACACTATAATTGGTGGGATTACAGCCCATTCTCACCTATCAGGGACTTCTTTTTACTATAAACACCATCCCTCTTCTGCGAAGTTATATACATTTAAAAAAAAGGCAAACGACTTCGACTTGCCATCAAATTTGCGGGCACTCTAAAAGAAAAAGTGAATGATGGTCGAGCCTGGCAGGCTGTGATCGGCCTCGTGATGAATGGAGAGGCCGCCTACCCTAGGCCAGCCCCCTAATCTCAGATGCCACTTTTTCACCCGCGTAAAGCAGGTCCCTTGTCATTAAGGATCACCGGAGTCTGGACGATTTATTAAGGGATTTTTCACAAATGACAGTCAGTGGAAGTGGTCTTAACAAATTGCGGAGACGTCAAAGAAACTGAATAGAATTACACTGTCAGTCTAGCATTTTTGTTACAAACTGTATGAAGAGGAGAAAAGTAATGAAAAAATATTTCGTATGGATTTTTAACAACAAAGTGAATTTGCAAAGTTGTTTGAAGAAGTGAGACTTGAAATGAAAATTGTCGAAGTTAAATTGGTTATTTGTTACTGCAGATTACAATCCACAAGCTGTTTTTAATGCAGTTGTATTGTATAGTAATTAATTCATCCATTGCAAAAGATAACAGAAATGCCCAATAATTTTCTTAAATAATTGTATAAAAGAAAAAGAGCTAGGGCGAGTTGCTGGTATGGATTTATTACGGCAACAGAGTGAATACACTAAGCTATTTAGAGAAATGTGACGTAGTAATTGATTGTCTAGTACAGTGATTCCCAAAGTGGTCTATATCGACCCCTAGGGGTCTATGACAACCTGCAAGGGGTCTACGTCAGCGAAAAAAAAATTTGGGGGTCCATGAAATGAAAATGGGGATCCACGATTCTAAATCTCAACACATACACTGATAGTAGTTTAGCGATGTTTCTAATCTCTTAACGAGTAAAAGAAACAGACTGGACATCATTAGCCGAGGAGATTTAAGATTAACCCTTACAAAACTGACGCCAAATGTTGATAATTTATTGTTAAAGCATCAGGCTCATCCTTCTCATTAAAAATATTGACTTTTTGCTTAGGTTAATTTATTTTATGTTTATTTCATGTTACATAGATTTTACATAACAGATATGAAATTTTATTTTGAGTAGTATAAATTTAAATTCAATTAATAAATGCATAAATTAACATGCGTTTTTACTTTAAGTTTTTAACAGTAAACTTCACTACAGTTAGAAATTTACAGGAAATCAATATCAGGTAAGTAGGGGGTCTATTCAATACGGAAAAACATGGCAAGGGGTCTACGACACAAAAAAGTTTGGGAAACTCTGGTCTAGTACATCGCTGATTGGATTGAATTACTATTGGATTCAACTACTTTCAACGAAATTATATTGAATGAAACAGCAATTAACATTTACCACTACGGATCAAAATCAATGTATTTAAGACTATTATTTAAGAATTTTATTAAGTAGAGAGCTTTTAAGTCAAGTTTTTTCGATTGAATCATTGGATGTATTAGGATTTCATAGTGCAAGAATTATGTTTAATTACATAGTACCTCACATTTTTGGCACGTACCGTTTACAATATTAAAATGAATATGAAAAATTATTGGGATAAAAGACACAGTAAAATTGAATGTCTGTTAGTTCAGATCAAAATCTTTAACGAAAATATAAATAAATTGTATTGAATTTTACATGAATTAATATAATTGTGTAAAACAGAAATAAATAATGAGAGATTAAATCAGATTAGATTAATCAAAATTAGATTAGTTGTATTAGAAGTCAGATGTGGAAGAGTCGCATTTGGCTGCATATTATATTGAATAGGAATTGTTATTATTTATTTTTGATATTTATGTTATTTTTTATAAAATATTTGCAAACAACTGAATGAATTGTCAAACAATCTCTACTTAGCCATTGCTATAAGACTAAATAGCAATCAGCCCTTCGGCTACTGGCAATAGCAAAAATATTTCGCAATTTTGTTATCGCCTGTAAGCGCCTACATTCCTAAGTGAATCTAATACTATAATACGAGGAATGGTTGCCAAGTCGAAAATCGCCCCAGAATTAATAAACTCCGGTAAACTTGGGGGTCTGGGGTTTTTAGCCACGAGGAATCGATTGGCGCCGGTTTTGAAGCGCTATGGTCGAGAAGTTCGGAGTTACAGATAGGATATTTTCAAACTTTATTAGTTCGCCATAATGGCTACTTAAATTTTCAAGCGGTAACGTGCTGCCATCTATAGCCAATATGGCGAACCAATAAAGTTTTATGTTTATGCTGTTATAGGTTTATAATATGTTTCGTATGTATGTATATATGTTTGGTTTTTCTAAATAAATTTGTCAAAAATATTGAACTTCAACACACTTCAATCTTTACCTTTGTATAGAATAGTTCCCTTTCCAAACTCTAACTTTGTTTAGAATAGTTTACAATGGTGCACTTTAACCGGTTATCTTTTCACCAATGGTTTCACAAATTTTCTTATGGCATGTATTGTTTTGATAAATCACAATTGAAAATTTAAATCTTCGAGTTAGCTTCGATACCTGTTTTCTCCGAGCGGAGCTCGGTCACCCGCTGGTTCTATAAAATTCAGAAGTCAATGTGAGTTTATAGCAAGTTTCTGGTATAGTTTCCTCATAACAGCAGAAAAAATAATTTAATTTATGACAAGTTTCTGGTATTTTTCTTGTAACAACAACAAAAATATGCATTTATGCTTAAAGAAATATTAAAAAAATATTGGGCAGATGAAAGTTGACCATCTGATATTTAGATCACTATCATATAGCTATAGATTATTTATATTTTTAAATATATTTTTTGCCAGCTCTACATAGAAACAAAACTGTTCGATGCATTAGACATTATGAGTACTGAAGATATGGAGGACTCTACTATCGGTTTTTAGATCAATAATATTTGTCCCATTCTACTCAAATGTATGATTTAGTTACTCTACAAATTTCAAATTTTCGCTGAAATATCTGATATTGTCCAATTATTGGTGTGAGTGTGAACCTTCAGTCTCAGTTTTAGTTCTTTTCTTTTAAACACAATTACAGAAATAAACTGAATTTATAAAGTCACTTGAAAGCGCCACTGGCTATTATTTAAAAAGATGTTAAATTTAAGTCTAAATACAATATTTATATGAAAATGGTATCTAGCTAAATAAGAAATAAGGCATTATCAACAACAAACAATATTTGATAGTGAAGGATTTCAAGCAGTTTTTATTCTTTGGCATATATTATAAACTAACTGCCCAAGTATTGTTTTTAAATTAAACATATTTTTTCTTATGAGCAAACTTTTATGAAAGGTTTGATAAGTAGAGAAATAGTTATTCAATTTATTTGTATAATTTTTTTCATTAATTTTGACATTTTAATACCAAGCTGAAGGATTCGTGTCTTGTTAAATGTAAAATTATTTTAGTAGGGATAATGCCAGCATATAAATGCAAACATGTTTTAGCAGTTGCTTCGTAGAATTATAAATAATTCAAGACTTTCCTCACATTATTTTTTCTTTAATTAATTTGGATTTATTTTTTAATAATTTTATGTTTTGAATTAATGATGAATTATATGATTTGAATTAATGATGAAATTTTCCTCTAATGTAAATAATTCATTTTTTTCTAATCTTCATCTTCCACAGAGCACTTTTATGTATAAAAAATGATAAACAATATTACCCAAAATTATTCTAAGAGAATTAATTATTAATAACTTTTTTTATGAAGCATTCGTATTCAGCGGGTAAATAGAGGCGGAGAAAGCTATAATTATTTTAATTAGGGTAAAATAACCACAGTATTTCCAATTCCATACAACACTCTATAACAGAATTATCTATGATTAATGAGGCATTCTTATCCAAATAACCGAAAAAGTTAGTTGGTTCGCATATAAAAATCATTTGCGCTTCGATTTATCAAGTAAGAAATATTCATCAACTCATGCACATGCAAATTTATCGGTATTCTCATTTAAGAATCCATTTTGACACCATAAATCATGAAACAAAGACACGCTCTTTTGAAAGCCAAGTAAAAACTCCCTAATTATACAAATTTTATGACCTTTCTGTTATTTTGAGTAACACACGATAAATCATTCAAAGGTAATAGAAGGGAGCAAGTGTGTCGTTTAGAATTGTAAACAATTGATAAATCATTTACCTTAATTAATCTATTTTTTGGCAACGTTATTAATTTTCTTGTGCTAAACATTGCAGAGACAATTGTATGTTCCCACTTAATCTAAATAAAATGTTCATTTATTAGAATGTTTAGAATCTTTATATGTTCAAAAGCATGAAATAAATAAAGCGTAGAACTCCAGTATCCAATATAATCTCAAATCAGATGGTATACAATGTAAATAAATATCATAAACTTTAAGCACTGTTGATTACTGAATATTACATATTTTCTTTTCAAGTATTCAAAATTTCTGTGTTTTTTTTTCTGTGAGTTTATAATTTAAATAAGCGAATAGTATGAAAAAAATTATGTTACTTATTATCAGGTAATCGCTTCCAAATTTATATTTATAATTTTTAATTTAAACAGAGCAGTTGATTACAGCAACGAAATTTTATAAATTTTTGCAATTGCGGAAGTTTTTTTGCCTCTGAGAATCATCTCATCTAGAAACATAGAGCATGCCTCATTTTGTTGAAAGTTTTTTTAACATTTAATTCAAACAGGGTAAGAGGGACAAAAGTTAATAAATTTTGCAATTGCGGAAGTTTTTTGCCTCTAAGAATCGTCTTTTCATCTAGTAATCTAGAACACGATTTATTTTGTTGAAAGTTTTTTTATAACATTTAATTCAAACAGAGCAATTGATTGCATCAATAAAATTTTATATATACGATTTGACATTTTTGGACCGGTAAATTTATTTGCCTCTAAGAAAAATTTTCCCATCTAGAAACTAGAACACATGCCTTGTTTAGTTGAACAATTTTTTATAGTATTTAATTCAAATTGATCAGTTGATTACAACAATAAAATTTTATAAATTTGGTTTGAAATTCTTGCAATTATTTTTCAAAAGTTATTTGCCTCTAATAATCTTTTTCTTATCTAAAAACTTGAAACTTGCCTTATTTAAATGAAATTTTTAATAATATTTAATTCAAATAGAGAAATCGATTGCAGTTATAAAATTTTATAAATTCAATTTGAAATGTTTGCGACTTCAGAAGTTATTTACCTCTCAGATTAATTTTCCCGAAACATCTCTTATCACAAAAATCGATTTACCCATGAATGAGAGAAAAAAAAAAAATAAAGATTTTTATTCTTTTTTTCTTTTTACTTAATTTTCACTTGTCTGCAATTTTTACGGCACCACATTAATACGCGCCTGATTTGTTGTCGCCATATAATTACGGAAGAAATAAATAAATCATTCGAGTTACATTTCGTCTCGAATAAATGAAATTGCCCCTTCCTACAACCATGATGAGTACCTACTGGCTGGTACAGCCGACATGCTGTAATTACAGCAGTCGTGCAGTCCTAACTGTTGGCCTAAAACCCTTTCTTTTTCAGCCATTAAATACATTCATTTATGGTGCCGCACAATCAACAGCATGTGATAAAAAGATGTTTCGCTGTCTGTACAGCATGTCAATCGAAAAATAAAAACTCATCAGCAAGAAAAGAAGTGATTTGATTGACAAGTAACAATTACTTGGACTTGTTGATTGCAATGGAATTGACAAGTTACCCGTCTCTTGAGTAGTTGCCCCGCCCCTCGACGAGGCCAAGTTGTCAATCATATTTGATGGTAACATAGATAACTTTTTTTTTTGTAGTTCTGCAGAAAACGTTGCGTCATCGGAACCTTTTTCGAATGGACCGTGGTGATTGTTTCTGTTTTGAGATGGATATGTTTCGAGGAATTAATATTAATGGAATTCTTTTTCAAAATGGATGGAAATTGATTGCTCTCTTTCCGAGAAAAAAGGTAACTCAAGAGTCTTATCTAAGTTATCTGCTTAAATATGAATATGCAAATTACAGTGTAGAGAAAGTTCTTGGAACAACTTCAAAATTTTTATATGTAACTCAATATGTTACATTTCATAGATTTTCCTACAATAATTTAACTCGATGAAAGATATTTGACGAGCAGCATGGACGTTCCCCCTCCCCTTTCCATGGAAAGCGTTATGTCCTTTTTAACATTCCCTTTTAAGAAATTATTTTTTATTTTGAAATGAATATTCAAAATACTGTTTCAGGCATTGAATATCAATGGAAGTTTATCAGAATATATAAATGCGGATTGTCGTGTGTTCAAGGTAATATACGAAAAATTAATCATCTTATCTAAGTACATTTGAAATGAAGCGTATAAAAAGTTGTTGGCAGATTTTTATGACTAAATCTTGTTTAATATGTATTATCTTTTTCCTGTTTCATACATTTTCGTACATCTTAACAAAGCTATCAAACGTGTTTGATGATAGCATGAAACAATTATTATTATTATTTTCATCTTAATGTAAAACGTTATGTTATCAATTTTTTATGATTGTTTATGTTTTTGGATTAAGAATCAATTCAGGAATAAATATCAATGTTTTGTTATAGAGAGAACTGCAACGGCAACTTCGTGATCTTACGAAATTAGGTGGTGTGACAAAGTGGTCACGAGTACCTCCACGCCATAATTTGGAAAAGAAATAATAAATTGCAAGTTTCAATGAAAGATCAAAATTTATTGAAACTAGTTTAGAAGAGCGCATAATGCTCTAACAGATTGAAATTCGGCATAATTATTAAATTAAATGTTATAATATAACCATTAATATTTTGATTATTTATGGAGGAACAGAGAAACTTTACTGGGTTTACTGTTTTTTACTATGGATATTGATTTAATTAAATATATTGATTAGTTATTTTTGAAAAATCCAATTAAAATTTCACGTGTATCTCATCGTAGCTATCTAAAAGAAACAAAATTGAAATTGAAACAACTGAAAATTGATTGCCGTTAGTTCAAATACGAAAGTATTGGAAGAAAAATTTCGAAATCATTCATTTTTCTCTTTACATTTATTGTGCATGTAATTCTTCACTTTTTGTTTCACGCATCTTTGTTTTAAACAATAAGATAGCTTTATTTATTGCCTATAGCGACTAAAGAATTTGCGAGTAATGATATTACTATAAAAATTTTCGTACTGGTATAGATTATTTTATGAATATTTTTATGGCTTAAAAATTTCCTTTTATTTCTTATCCTTATATTTATTCCCTTTATTTATTCCCTTGCTTATATTTATTCCCTTTATTCTTCTTATCCTTACATTTCCTGCAAACTCTATATGCTACATCTGACCTAGTAATTTTACTGAACTGACAAAGCTCAAATGATTGTATGAAAAATTTATAGTGCATAATTTATTTTCCTTCATAACACATAATAAATAACAATATATACAATCTCATGATTTGTATTAATACACATATTAACAAAATGGCTTTTACAATATACTGTTTTTAGGGATGATTTTTTTCATGCATATATAATTTACAGAAAGTAATTGTTCTCTGAGGATGCTTAAAGTTGATCTTGACGCAAAGATTTCGTGCTAAATCTCATCCATTTACTTGCTTCCAGTTTTTATTTTCTATATTCAAATACTATAGAAGTGAAATATTCAGATATGATTAAAGTAATTTTTAATTTCCCAATTTCGGAAACATCAAATGAAATCATAATCTCGATGTTTAATTGAAACCGCAGTTAATTTCTAAAGTTTTATCTCATTTTAGTGCATAGTAACTTAATTTTAAAATTATTCCCTTATTTCCTCATCCGATTCCACGTTATCTACAAAATTAATTGAAGAAATTCTTTGTAAAAATGTTTAGACAGCGATTTCCACGCGACGAGTGATTGATAAAATTTTGCTGATCTAAACAAATACTTTTCAAAAAAGATCTCTATGTTTCCCCTGCATTGAGATGGACTCATGCAGAAATCCCTATGAGAAACTTAATTGTTTATTATCACTATAAACAATATTTTCCCTATCAAATTATTGTATATACGGATAATTGTTCAAGAGCTTTCCCACATTCCTTTGTCTGTTGTTCTGTGTCGCGTGTGTGTGTGATCGTCCTCCTGCTATACATAAACATGCCTGTTTCTCTCTGTGATGAAATAAAACGACGTCTAAGGAAAGAAAGTCTCTTCTCTTCTGATATATATATATATATATATATATATATATATACAAAGAAAGTAAGCAGAAGTTATCTCCCTTACACTGTATAGAAAAATTCAATATTGTGGAAAACTGTTTTATATTTATCTTTCTTGTGCAATGAACGTTAAATGTATATTCTTATTCCAGCCCAAATTTTCCCCAAATCAATGATTTTAGATTAAAGATTGCATACGGAAATAAATATCTAGATCTCTTTGCATCTCTCTTTTTTTTCTCTCTTGTTACACACACTGTGTATGTGTATTTCTAAGTCAAAATGCTAAATCCATTATGTATTTTGGGTTTATTATATTCGCATTTGTAAAAGAAAATTACAATATATATGTTTTCATGTGTATTTTGCTTAAACTTTGATCAAAATATATAATTATGTTGTGAAGGCCATATAAAGAATTTCATTAATATCGCTTTAATTTTGTTTTTGAGTCATCTTTTACTTTTTCAAACATAAGTCCAATAAATGGACTTTCTGTATTTAGAGCAATTAAGAAGGTGGAAATAAAACACATAATGTCGATTTATTTTATTGATGATAATAAATTATAAATGAGAAAGAAAATCATTCATGTTTTAAAAAAGACGATAAATTGCATTCGTTTTGGTGATCATAAAAATAATTTTCGAGCAACTAAACTAAATTCAAAAAGGGAAGAAAACTGTCTCAATCGAAATCTCAAGACACTGATCAGAAGGAATATGTCTCGGTATATGACCGTCTGTCGTATTTCATACGAGAAAAATCCAATCGAATGTCAAATTAGCACATTTTACTTGTCAAATAGAATAGACAAGGTGAGAGGAAAATGATAGTTCCTGCCATGTTTCATATACGATAATTCTTGTCTACCTACAGATTCCGAAGCCCCTTAAAAAGGTTTCGAATGCTGAATAGAAGAGACATTTCAATCAACGAGGGCTTAATAAACTGACAGACCCTTATAGGGGTCGTGTATATGGATCGTGCGAACATGATTATTATTGTCAGTATGTGCTTCATTCAGCATTTTCAGTGACAGCAAACTTTAAAATAAAATTTTTAAAAACTGAGGCTAAAATAAATTTTTAAAATAGTGGGCTTAATAAACAGAGTGGTATTTATTAGGGATGGTACATATGGATCCTACCAACATGATAAATATTGTCGGGGAAGAAAGCTGTCAGTATGAGTTTAATTCGAAATTTGCAATGATAACAAACTTCGCAATAAAATTTTTAAAAACTGGGCCTAAAATAAAATTTTAAAACAAGGGCTTGATAAACTGAGAGACCCTTATAGGGGTAATGTATATGGATCATACGAACATAATAAATATTGTCAGTATGTGCTTCATTCAGCATTTACAGTGACAGTAAACTTTAAAATAAAGTTTTTAAAAATTGGAACAGTTATTTCATTTACAATAATCCAACTATTTTATTAAAATGATGTATTTAATTTACTTTTCTTAAAGCTTTATGGAATAGCAGATTCATTAATTTTTTTAAAATTTAAATGAGTATTTATTGAATTATATCTACTATTAAGGCAAAAAATAGATAAAAGTCATTACTTATTGATGCACATAAACATCTTTTGAGTCTTTATATGGATAGACACACTTTCCTTCAAAAATATAATAAATTAGTCTCATTGCAATTATTTAAAAATTCTTATAAATTATTTTTTTATCACTATAGTATCTTATATTATAAAGTAATAGATTCAATATTTTTCATTGTACTTTTAGGTTGCAAATCCGTAAAATTTATATAAATAATAAAATTTAATTATTCATTAAAGGTATTTATTTATCTATTTAAATAAGTAGTATGTACTTAAGTAAAAAAGATGTATTATTCGTTAAAAGTAATTCTTTATTTATTTAAGTAATAAGTATTATTTAAATAATAAAAAGTGTATTATTAAATAAAAGTATTTACTTATTTATATAAATAATTAGTATTATTTAAATGATAAACAGTGTATTATTTAATAAACGTGGGCCGCGGTGGCCTGGTGGTAAGATCTCGGCTTCGGAACCGGAGGGTTTCAGGTTCGAGACTCGATTCCACCGAAGATCCGTAGTGTGAGGGGACCTCTAGCACGTTAAATCTGTCAGACCAAACGTCCTCCCACTGGTGTGGAGAGGGGGGTGCCACTTCAGGTGTCATCCTCGTCATCTGACTGTGGTTCAAAATTACGAGGTCCGTTCCAAAGTAGCCCTCGTGTTGCTTTAAACGGGACGTTAATATAACTAAACTTTAATAAACGTATTTATTTATTTAATTGAAATGTATTTAAGTCATAAAAACGTATTATTCGTTAATAAGTAATAAAAAATATATTAAATACATCGATTTCAATAAATGATGGATTGATCGAAATATCAAAGTGATATTATCATCCAAGTATTCTCTGCTCTTTTTTGGAAAATAATCACACATCTCGTTTGAAAATTCCAATAAATCGTAAAGTATGACGTGGCTGTTAAGAAAAAATACAAATTTTTTATACATTTCGAATAACTTATCTTAAAATTTTTATTATTGTTACAGCCTAACAGATTCGCAGCAATTTCAGACTATTATTACAATTTAAAAATCCGATTTCTTTTCCAGAATATTTATAACTAAACTGATTTAAAATTTAAAACACGATCCAGATGATGACAATAAACTCAACAATTCTTGTATAGCACTTTATCTAAACCATTTGTTAAAGCAGGAACTATCTTTCAAGCAAGTGTTCGAACCTCAAACCGCTACTTTTGGAATGGAAGGGAAAATAAATCTTCCTAGAAGGCATTTCAATGTTCTTTCGGCAATAAATCATCGACAAAGGCGTTTCAAATTTTATAAGCTAATAAATCATCCTCAAGGACATTTTCTAACTTCATTTCTGTATAAATCATCGACATTGACAGTGAATTCGACGTAAGGTCAAAACTTAACAACTATAATTACTTTTCGATTTCATGCATTTAAGATGCCGAATGTAATTTGTGATGCAGAATTCAGTTTTTGATAAAAAGCTGTTTAATTCAACTTCAGAAGTTAAAGACTTCTGTATGTTTCATCTTTTAATAATTATTTTCGCGTTATTTCTAAGTTTGCAGCGTCATTTTCTCTAAAATTATGAAATTCATATTATTTGCAAAATATATATATATATATAAATATTGAAGTAATAACAAAAGTATTGTGTATGTGTTGGCGATCTATTGTATGACTTTTATTTTAACTGAATTTTTTTCGAAAATATGTCCTTGAAAAGAAACAAACTATTTTCATTTTTTCTTTAAGTTTTCAATTCTAATTTTCCTTATTAATGACTATCGAAATACAATGTATCATATTTTTCGTTGAATAAATTTTAGTATAAAACGTGCTTTTGGTTAAAATTTTTTTTTTCTAGGGTCATTGAAGTCATTGACAGTGGCTACAGAGCCAGCAGATAAAATCTGAAAAGACTGGGAAACAAGTGTTATCTTTAAGGAACTGCAAAGGAAAATGATAAACACTCTCTTGATTGCTTCGGTGAAATTTCTAACTATTATTTTATTTTCAACTACTGTAAAAAAAAGTGAAAATTAAACTTTTTTTAAGTGTCATTATTCATCCCTTACATCGGTAATATGTAATAGAAATTGCTGTTATAAATTTTTGGATCTACATGGTATAATTATTATGAGAAAAACTTAATTATTTTTAGATTTTCTTCTGTAAAATAGACACATTTCTCATTCATCTGTAATGATGATGACGTTGTATTCTTTTTAACAAGGAAAGGGGATGCCATAGCTTCTGTGAGTAAAACCCTGAGCAACCGAAGGCAGAAGTCTGACTTCTAGTTCAAGTGAAGGCGCACACAAATATTCACTTATGCAAGCCATTTTTACAAGGGGGGGGACTCTTTCACACATATCACAGGACGCTGGAATTCAACTATTATAGTAATATATCGCAATGCATGTTTGGGACAAAATTGAGTTTAAGCAAATTGAGCTTACAGAAATCGATTCATTAGATTAGGCAACTGCTTGATGAACCCAACTGATCATATTTTCTAAAACCTAAAGCATATTGTGAAGTCCATTACCATAATGTTCTATACCATTCTGTAAAGTTACATGCATCTTCCTCAGTGAGCAAAATAAAGAATTCCAAGATTAAATTTGGGTTACGAATATGATATGAAAATATGAATTGCTTCATTTTACGACATCTTAACTCTGATAAAAGAGTAAATAAATGAAGCAATAATGACGACATATTAGACGATGATAGGTGTAATTTTTAATGATTCCCGAAACTTGCGTATTGATACTGCTAGTAATATCGTCGGGTTGGAAAGAAGATAACATTGGATAATGGGAAAAAACGTTTTATTTTAGGGCCTACTGTCACATATAATTCTAAAGAAGAATCTTGCAATCTCGGCCTCTGAAAAAGATAAGCTATAGTTCTCACATTTTCCACAACCTTTATTTTTGTCTCCAAAACCAACAAATCTGTTATCAAATTGCCAAACAATCGTTAAGTTATGTCGACTTGGCCTCTATTAAAAATCTCTAAATTCTATCTTTCCTACAGTAAGACGAGGTTAATAGGGAAAAGGTTTTAGAAATTCGTAACAGTGTATTTTCTCACACCGGTAGAAACATCATTCGATAAGAGGTTTATTGATAAAGTGTGACCAGATAATTAAGGAAACTCGAAATTTACTGATAAGCAATGTTGTCTGTGGCGTATAGCTACCTCCATTACACAGATATTTCTCAAGGAGGATTTTTGATATTGACAATGTTTCCACTGTTTCTGACATGTTCTCTGAAATCCAGCAGCAATTTCCTGCTAACGAGACGATGGTCGTTCAGATATCCGAGATGTTTATACATGGTGAAATCCGTTATGATTATTAATATTAGTATATCTTTAATACTTTAAAAATGTGTTTGAAAATGCTCTACATTTGAATTAATCCTTTATATTTACACTGATAGAAAAAAAAATCCCAACACCAAGAAAAAATTATTGTACAGTAATGAAATTTTAGGAATACATTTGTCTAGGTAACATATTTAATTGATTAAAGTTTCAAGATCACAGTTAAAGCCATTTGCTAGAAGAGCCATTTCAAATGTGAAATGTTGGTACGTTAGTAACCAGTGTAACCGCCAGAATTTTGAATGCAAGCATGCAAACGTGCATGCATTGTGTCGTACAGATGTCGGATATCAGTTTGTGGGATGGAGTTCCATGCCTGTTGCACTTAGGCGATCAATGCAGGGACGGTTAATGCTGGTTGTGGATGACGCTGGAGTTGTCGTCCAATGATGTCCCATACGTGCTCGATTGGAGAAAGATCTGGTGATCTAGCAGGCCAAGGCAACATGTCGACACTCTGCAGAGCATGTTGGGTTACAACAGCGGTATGAGGGCGAGAGTTATCCTGTTGCAAAACACCCCCTTGAATGCTGTTCATGAATGGCAGTACAACAGGTTGTATCACTAGACTGACGTACAAATTTGCCGTCAGGGTGCGTGGGATAACCACGAGAGTGCTCCTGCTGTCATACGAAATTGCTCCCCAAACCATAACTCCAGGTCACTAGCAGCCGTTCACCTGGCCTCCTTCTAACCAACAAACGGCTATCACTACGACCAAGGCAGAACCGGTTTTCATCAGAAAACACAACAGATCTCCACTCCGTCCTCCAATGAGCTCTAGCTTCACACCACTCACGTCGCAAACGGCAGTGGTTTGGAGTCAGTGGAATGCACTGTACAGGGCGTCTGGCTCGGAGCTGTCCTTGAAGTAACCGATTTGTAACTGTTCGTTGTGTCACTGTGGTGCCAAATGCAGCTCGAATTCAGCTGCAGACGCAGTACGATTAGCCACAGCCATACGCCGAATACGACGATCTTCCCTCTCAGTAGTACCACGTGGCCTCCCGGAACCTGGTCTTCTTGAGGCAGTACCTTCCCTTGACCACTGCCGCCAATACTCATGCGCAGTGGATACATTCCTGCCAAGTTTTTCAGCAATATCGCGGAAAGAAAACCCACCTTCTCGTAGCCCTACAACACGACCTCGTTCAAACTCAGTGAGCTGTTGATAATGGCTTCTTCGTCTTCTCTGAGGCATCCTTGACTAACATTAACCCACTACGTCAAATCTCAACTGTAAATAACGATCACGAACCTTACAGCGCTTATTTAAAGCAAACCTCATTTGCATGTTCATAGTGTCGCTACTAGTGCCACACTTACGCGCGTAGCTCGAAATTTGAAACGACGTCATCTTTCAGATGTATAAACATGCCTACCAAATTTCGTTTATCTAGCACAGCTCCTTCCTTGGGATTTTTTTTCCATCAGTGTATTATAATCCTTTATTTTAATTATTACATGTTTGAAAATAATGCACAAAAGAGAGTTTCAGTAGTGACATGCATTTATTTTCTAGATACCTTTTTTCCATTCATATTTGTTTTAAATACTTTTGTGCACGATTGTATTGAAGGCATTTTTTAATGATTTTTATGCACAATGATAAGTTTACCTATGCAACTAAATAATTGCTGTTTGTTGTGTAAGTTGCTTGAATTCCACGGTTGGCCGAGAACTACAGAAATTTAAAGACATAGCAATTTATTTTCTTTATTTTTATAAGCATATTTAGAACCAGAAGCAATACAAAAAAAAAATACTGAAAAGAGACGGCGTCTGTTAAATCTGGGAATTCTCATAAGCGGAAAGAATATTTAGAAGAGGTTTCAGAAATACTACTAATAAAAAGAATAAGAGATGGGAATATTTTTTTTTCCAATCTTCGTCATATATGCCGCTGTCCATATCTTTCCATTTGGAGCAAGTTATAGATCTTTATCTTATATGAATTGTAAATGGCCGAGATTAGTAGTTTAAGAATTCCCCATATGAGTAATTTATACTTCGCATTATAGAGAAGAAATTCGAGTATGCATTTTGGAAGAATTTTTTTCCAGCCAACTGGCTCGGAGTTGCAGTTCTAGACTGAGGAGTACAAACTGAATTTCATTTATTTAAATCAATGCGTTTTTCATGTATCATGCTTTCAAACGAGAGAAATAGTCCAATAAACGGTCAGTCCGTTGATGGAATTACATCAAAATCTAATGTGTATCTACATTTGAGATGCTGCTACTGCGCTGTCTGATGATCTACGAAGCGTTTTTGATATATAATATTCACAAATAATGAGACAGACAGTGGGACATAGTTTCAGAATTGTTCTTTTCGTAAAGAAGATGGTCTAAAATGAGTAAAATCATCAAAATGTCTACTCAGACATTTTGAAAATTATATATTTCTTCTCTGCATATTTGTATGTGGAAAATAAAATTTTAAATTTGAATTATTTTATAAACTTAAATCTTTTTGTGTTTGAGAAGTTAAAAATTTAACCAAATCTACTCATTTGGCATCACAGTTATATGACTAACGTATCTACTCATACTATTTCATTAGTTATACACATATACCCAATGCAAACTATTTTATTTTAAATGAATATGCAGTTTAATTTTTTTAGTGTTCGTTGGCTGTTAGTTTATACCGCATAAATATAAATTTAATGATAAAAATTTAATATATTTCATATCCCCCATTCAGTACTTAACTACAAGCTATCTTATAATGAGCCTGTGGTATCATATTCTTTTTTCCCAGCATAATGAGATATGGATTCCAACACTGGATCGAAGATATTATTTTGATGAATATCGTGTGTCTATGACAGGACCTATTATAAATTCCTGTTAACCAGGAAGGAAATGTTGTTCGTTTCACAATTGATATTTCCTTATGAAAAAGAAAATTACCATATCCTGTTAGTGTCAATTTACAGGCTAAGATAAAAATTTTAATTTGAATGTAAATGAAAATATGTACGGGAAACAGATATTTTCTTCCTTATCTCTTGTTCCATTGATGCAACGAATCCTATTTCCTTTCATTTCCCCAACAAAAAAACGGAAAAGATAAAAAACACCCAAACTTAGTCCCCCCCCCTCCATTACCTTCCAAAGTTTTTATCTGTTGCCACATTGTATAGTGTAACTGAAATGTTTTATCTTGTCTAACAAGTGGGCACGCCTGGCGTGCAAGGCCCCTATCTTCAACAGTGGGGATGGGTGCTGCCGTGAGTGATGTGCCATGAACCGAGGGGTTATGGAACGTCACTCTTTCCATGGACACGCTTAATGCAGAGCTATTCATCATACCCATCTCCCCTGGAATCATGCCCCCCACCCCTTGCTTATGATTGACGAGGCTAGAGTTCAAGAGTGGCGTGGAAATGGCGAAAGTATCTGTCCAAATCGGAAGGGAACGCCTGCTGAGAAAGACGGAAAATAATGACGGGAAAAGCGGACAATACAACAATAAGCAATTTGAGATAAGATATGCACTGGTTAGCAAAACGATTTGGATATTATCTCCAGATTAATTACGCTACATGAAAAGGCGGAGTATTCTTATCCTTTTATCTTCCTTCCAAGAAAAGCGTAGATACTTAGGAATGTCATTAATAAAATCATGTCATGATTATTTTTTGTGTGCGTAATGATAAAGAAGAATAATCTTAAGGTATGTCATTACGATGACTAAGAAGTTTTTGACAAATATTAATATAAAATACGTTTTTTTTTAATTTTTGAATAAAATAGATTGAAGAAAGGAAATTTCGAATATAATATATCAAAACTCAAAAGTATTTTGAAATAGGCATTTTTAGCTAAAAAAGAATTGTCGACGGTATCACAGGCCATAGTGTTTCAGTATCAGTACCTGATATATCTGACCCTGAAACTAACCTAACTATAATTTAAATAAAAAAATTAATTTGGAAGATGTATTAGGTTTTAATTTATGATCTTTAGAAGACTTTAACAACATTTAGAATTTGAAGAAACAGCATTTAAAATTAAAAAATAGCATTAAAATATGCTTGAGAGAAATATATAGAAGTATGCATTCCAGAAACTGAAAGCAGAAATTAAATTCAAACGGTTTTATTAAGAAAGCTTTTCAGGAATCCAATTATAAGATAAGAAATTTACGATGCTTTCACCAAAAATAAATTTTTAAACTCAATCATGTATTTTAACAATTTTTTATTATGTCTTCGTAGGGCTTTCTTAAACGAATGTACGTATTTCGTTATACAGTATATTACATTATTTTTGGTGACACGAATTTAGACGAAAACTCTAATGTATGCAAAATGTCATCCTTTATCCCTTTAGTACAGAAGTTCATTTAATTATAAATTTAAATCGTACTTGAAATTTAAATTTTTTTCTTCTTCTGTACTAGTTTGGTTTAGTTATATTAACGTCCCCTTTCTTTAAAGCAACACAAGGGCTATTTTGGGACGGACCTCGTAATTTTGAACTACGGTCAGATGACGAGGACGACACCTAAACTGGCACCCCCCTCTCCACACCATACCACACCAGCGGGAGGACGTTTGACCTGACAGATTTAACGTGCAAAAGACCCCCTCACAAGACGGTTCTTCGATGAAATCCAGTCTCAAACCTGAAACCCTCCGGTTCCCAAGCCGAGACCTTACCAGCAGGCCACCGCGTCCCTTCTTCGATAATAATAATAAAGATGAATGTGTATATATGTTTTGCATTCTACAAACCATAATGTTTGCCCTAAATCAATCAAATTTGAAATGTAATTACCTGAGAGATTGGGAAAGCACAATTCAGAGCGATATTTTTGAAGTTTTAAGCAAAATTCTAATTAATTAATAATTAACCAGAATTTTTGCGTTTTCCCACGATGAATTCCGAAAATATTGTTGCACAAAAATAAATTTCCTAGTTTTAAAATTTGTGTTTATAATGATATCAATTTAATAGATATACATTTTTTATTGATTATAAAATTTGGTAAGTGATTTTGAGACTTTAAGTGCAGTGCTGCTTTTGTTCCAAACTGTTGGAGTTCAGTTCAGTTCAGTTCAGTTATATTAACGTCCCGTTTAAAGCAACACGAGGGCTATTTGGGGACGGACCTCGAAATTTTGAACCACGGTCAGATGACGAGGACGACAACTGAAGTGGCACCCCCCTCTCCACACCACACCACACCAGCGGGAGGACTTTGGCCTGACAGATTTAACGTGCAAGAGACCCCCTCACACGACGGATCTTCGGTGGAATCGAGTCTCGAACCTGAAACCCTCCGGTTCCGAAGCCGAGACTTTACCACCGGGCCACCGCGGCCTCCAAACTGTTGGAAGGAACACGCTTGAGACTGGAATTTGATTTTTGGAAATTTTTGACGACATGTTATGCATTGATTGCCAAGTATTACAGCATAGTTTCAGCAAAAATGGTAAATTCACATCAAAGGTAAATATTTAGCAATTTTTACACGTCAATGCCATGCAACCATTTACTGGGAAGTCATCTTTATAAAAGCGTATACGATAAAAGTTTTTCGGCAGGGGGGAAATCACTACCTCTGGTTTAAAGTCTTTTTGTAAAAAATGACATTGATATGTTTCTTAAAAATGAAAGCAATGAACCAGAGAAAGATCTTTCTTATTAGCTGGTATTTGTTAAATCTAGCTCTATGCCTTCAAATTATAGGATGTCCCATATTTGCAGCATTTAATATCTATAAATTCGGATAGAACATATCAAAACGAGTATTTTGATGTAAAACGTGTGGGATCCTCGAATATAGTGTCATAGCCAGTTTAGACTGTTACAAATAAATACATTAAAATATTCGTTCGAGACGTGTTCTATGCGAATTTGTAAATAATAGACTCTGCATACCTTGTGGGACTACTGTACTTTGGTAAAGAACAAGAGTTTTAAAGAGTCTTTGAGAATTTACCAGCAAATTTTTGTAATTTCTTCCTAAAACTAAAGGGTTACAAAATACCATGAAATTTCATTTAGTAGTAAAAACAGTCCTAATCTTATAAAGGATTTGCAATTTTCCTGTGTCTGCCGTTATTTCCTCATTTAATGCTACTGAGATTAAAAGGCAACGGCTGTAATATTATGATTCAGTTATCGAAAAGCAGTAATGAATTGTTTATTTATAACGATTGGGGTTCCTACAGATATGATTGATATATAATATGACATAAAATGATGATGTAATTAGAAAGTGACATCTTTAAGAAAATTAAAGCCAATTTAATAATGATTTATATAAAATGAACCTACATTCTTTGAAAAGATTTCAATAATGTGCTTGAATAAGGCTAATATTTGCCACGCTCACCTTGAGGGTAATCCCTAATTGAGGATGAGAAGCTTCTGACATGACGGTTGTTTTTCACCACCCTTGTGAGTATAGAAAAAGGTGGGAGATCTAACATCTGACACCAATGACGGGGCATAGCTCCTAAGGGAAGGATTGTATTTCGCCAGTGATGGTGCAGTGTTACTGACGTGGCAGTGTGGTCATTCAAATTTTTCCGTGTGCCTTCCGGTAAATCGGAATAGCCTGTTTAGTTAAAACTTTAATATGTTAAAAAATTGGACTTTAAAATTGTGAACCTTTTCTGTGATAACTCTTGGTAATGTTGCGAAAAAATCATTATGCTCTTTTTGAAATTTTTTTAAAATTACCTTTTTAATGGACTGAGACTCTAAGTATACTCATTTTTTTCATCAAATATTGTGACACGTGATTTTCTTTCAATGTTAAAAGCTGATATTCTACACATTATGTGCATGATGAATCAGAAAATTTTACAAAATTATATTATCTTAAAGCATGTAAATTGAAATACCTTATCCAGATACTGAAAATTTTTATCAGCTCTGTAATATCAAAGAACTGGATTTCGTTAAGAATATTCATTTATGTAGTAAAAGAATGGCCTAAAACTACTAAAACACATTGACAAATAACTATCATAATTCTATGCTGACAAATATTTTGGTGAGTGACTTTAAATTGAGCAATAAAATAGTACCTAAAAAATTCAATTGAATTAAATTTAAATACAATGAATATGAACAGCAAACCAGCTAGACACCAAAAATGAAACTAGCTAGTCACCAAATATATACATAAAAACAATTATGATATTTTTTTATATTTAAGGTTATAGCGATACGTTAACAGAATCTTTATTATCTGCATTAAAGGTTCGTGGGTTCAAGGACCGTTCCTACGAAGATTGTATCATGTAGATGGATTTGGTGCATGGTTATCATAAAATAAGTCACCCCGCTATGCTTAAGTGTCTGGGGTAATAGCTATTCTGTTATTACTCCAGATTTCTGCGACTTTATAATCCTGGACTACGCTGTTGGTCTGACTTCTCATAAAGGAGGTAAATTGTCCCCTGTTATGTTGTAATCCATATTCCAGAACCTATGATGGAGGTAATTCCACATTGGTATGGAGACAGTCAACCTCCATACCATTATTATAACCAATAAAAGAGCTAGAATCTACTTTTTTTGCGATAATTTCACTTTCATATATCTATGATGCCTCCCGTTCGGATAGTCGAAAACACAGTATTAGCATTAATCTATATTCTAAAAGGCTTTCGTCACCATTCCATTGATGTGATGCGGAAGTGTGGACAGAGCATATGTACTCAATGTCATCTGGCCAGAGTTCAAAATAGCCATTATATACTAATAGAGTCGTCGTATCGCTTAAAAATGGTACATTAATTTAACTAAACTGAAAGTAACTTTATTATATCCATGTCCTTCTTTTGTGCAATAAATTTATGATGCTGTGACACTTCCTTAGAACTTTGTAACTTATTTTTAAAAATGCATTTCACCATGATTCCAGAAAATATTAAATCTGATCCATCTGTATTTTAAAGGTGCCAAAAGAGTGTTTATAATTGCTAGGCAAGTTGCGTTAGCCAACGAATTGTCATTCCGCTCAAACCGCAATGCGTTTCAATCCGACTTGTCCACGGATGATGAATGACTAGAATTAAGCACAGAAAAACTTGGCTCCCATGGCCGGGTGAGAAAAAAAATTGTCATGTGTAAGAAAGAAAGCGAAGTGCTGCCTTTTTACAGAGTGGCATTTAATTACGCCCGAGGTGTCTCATCTTGTCCGTCTGTCTGTCTTTTATGAAAAGCGTGCACGTCGGCATTGTAAAACTTGGCCTACCCCTCCCCCCTGCTGCCACCCCATAATTTTTGCTACTCCATCTTCGTCTGAATTTCTATGCGGACGTCAACGCGTTATTTAAGCATAACTGCCAAGGGAGCAGATACAAATTATCTCGTTTGCAGGTAGGATGAATTTAGTGAGGATCATGTATCAAAATTTTTAAATTCATGCCCAGATTCAAGGAATGGTGAAGAAATCATATAGAACAATTACATAAATTGAAAAAAAAATATGTTGATACAAAAATGAAATTCCATTTTTTCACATTGTAATGAAAGAGAAATATATACTATATTTGTGTTGGCATTCTATAGGACAGATTATTTGATCATGAGTTCTAAATTTGGAGCTATTTATTTTGGAGGATGAAAATTTG
The DNA here is from genome assembly GCA_026543055.1 of Argiope trifasciata. Lineage (NCBI taxonomy): Eukaryota > Metazoa > Arthropoda > Arachnida > Araneae > Araneidae > Argiope > Argiope trifasciata. The sequence continues at coordinate 1,072,120 of JAPMOQ010019505.1, forward strand.
CTCCACGAAGCAATTATTTTTATGAATAAAAAATTAAGCAAGTTTTTTAAAGATTACTACAAAAACTATAACAAAAAATTCATGCTACTTTAAAATTTAGCTAAGTCGGATAATTTACCTTACAAAATTTTCTTAAAATATGGTGTGTTTTTTTTTAAATATATATTTTTTGCATATTTTAATAATAGATTTAATGCTGAAATGGGATTTTTTAATATTTCTCATGATTCTTTTCCTCTGAAAGATAACAAAGGGAGATTATATTTCTTATCTTTTTTATCACACAAAAATAATAAGCAAAATTAAAATATCACCAAAGATAATACTTAAGTTGATTGATTCTCTTGATTTTTCAGTTTTTAATAGTAATATCTTGTCATAGAATTCATTATCAAAGTTCATGTAGACAATAAACTAAGCATTATCAAACTATATGAAAGCGTTAATTGTCATAGTTTGATACTTAAAACTGCTTTGTTATAGAAATCACGAACATGAAGTTGTGCTTAAAACACAATCAATTTATCCCACAAACCATCTGGTCACCAAACCTGATTAGTAAAAGAATAAATACATATAATACATATGATTATTTATCATGGAACAGTAGAACTAATTTAATAAGAAGTTAATTAAATCTTTTGTTTCTGATCTACTTATACCCAATTTTGTTCATTTATTATTAAAGAAAAAAACTCAATACGTAATTCGTAATGGATATAATAGAAAATAATGTCTATTTTTTATTCAAAAATCAGAAAGAACTCCAGAAAAAACTCAATATGTAATAAAGAAAAAACTGCATCTGTCTTTTACATTGGTGGGGTGACATCTTAGATATTGAGGTGACATACTTTTGATTTAGTGATTAGCTCTACTTCCCTAATAGGTGACTTAAGATTGCGCCTAGTTTCTTGTACTTCCGTGACTTTTAAGTTTTGTGCTGTGGCAGATTATTGAATTTGGACTTAGTTTTGGATCTCGATCATTTAGTTACTCTGTAAACTTCAACAAGTAACTTCAGCAACTCTTGCATGCTTACATTTCACTCTTTTCACTATAAGAGTGTCTGTATTATGATGATTTAAATCCGGATTGAATCCTGGGCAACTTAACAGGGATAATCTGTTAACTAACTATCTCTTTTGATAACGAAGGGCCGTGCCGCTATAGAGAGAAACATTCTGCATGGGAACTGTCGTAGAAAGTGCAGAATTATGCATGGCGTCTAATCTTTCGTGCCCAAAAATGAATTACTCTTGGAAAGGAATTTATATTGCTGCTCAGGAGAAGATGAAATAGTAAAGAAATAATTTTAGAAAAGATGATAATGCTGTTGTTTGGTTAGTGTTCTTAGCATATGGTAAGACTGATGTCAAAAGTATAAAGGCCTTCCACCGATAATGTCCGAAAATTCTGAGAGAGAAGGGTCAAATGAGTGTTGCTCCGAAAAAAAAAATCTTCCCAGGGTTTCAGAAAAACATTAATATGAATAAAAGCTAATTTAATATCTCAACAATATGACTAGATTCAAAGAAAATGGTTATATATTAAAATTTTGTGATCGTTTGATAATTTTATAACTTTCAAAATAATTGCATATAATTCTTATTGTGCTGATAATGACCAGTTAACTACATTATAGTTACGTTTTCCAATTCTAGGGTATGCAAGATAAGAACAATGGACATCTAGAGGTTAAGATATTACAATTTTCCAAAAGACAACAAAATTTACCAAATGTAGCCAGTTTTGATAAACCAATCATTGAAAAGAATAACTTACTTTGTTATATTTTCATTATCAATCTCCTCGGATGACCAACTGGTACACCTGGAATATTGATAACATTTGATTTTAAATAAATAGTTTCAATGTAAACGATTTTGGCTCTCCATACATTTACCAAAGTTCATACATTTTACCAAATTGTTTGACATTAAATAATATTATTTTAACTCAATATCTTCTATTCATTGTGTACATGGGCCTATATAATGGAGACAACCACATAACATTCTAGCTCTATTACAACGTAAATCAATAAATCTTCTAAAGTTAAGTCTATCTGAACGTAATTCATCCATCTTCTAAATTTAATGATGTTGCTACTTTACTTTTTTGTTTTCCTGTAAAGATTACAAATATCAAACATAATCTTCCTTTTTAGTTTTCAATAATGGAAGAAAATAAAGTTATTAAATATTTGATGAATTTGGTTTGAATTCTAGAGCAAGAATATAGTATATTGTTGTTTATAGTATAATAAAATATGGCCCAATTCAAACCAAATGCTGAAAACTATTAAATTGCTATCATAAAAATAAATCATATTTTAAAATTTCAAAGCAATGCAAAATTCTTTGTTTATGGCAATATTTTTGGATAAAATCAAGGAAAAGAACACGATTAAATTCAACTTAATTTTTGATTTATTAAAATCATGATTAAAAATTTCCCTCAAAAAATTCCTCAAATCATGTATTTTTATTGTCCTGTATATATGCAACTGTTAATAACAAATATGTATAAATGTGCATCCTTATATTTTATTAGCAGAAATGAGAAGAAAGATCTATTTATGTATACTTTTGAGTAGACGAGTGAATAAATGTTGCAACACGAAGAAATAAATTAAAATAAAATGCCAACATCCAAAACTCAGGAAGGAAAAAGTGATGGTGTGCCATCTAAGAAGTAAAATCGTGATTAATTTAATTAATGAAGCGAAGATTTTATTTTAATTATTGTTTGTTATTTTTCCACCTTCAAATGATATTAAATTTTTGAATAAAAAAAGGAAAATTAGTTCTTGATGTTCATTCAGGAAATACTCACATTTCACATTTTCATATTAGTTTTAAATGCTATAGCTTTAATTAAATGCAATCTAGTTTTGATGAACAATCCAGGTATTCTCATTCAGCCTTTTCCATTCCGAAAAAAATCTTATCATATCCTCTTGAATTTTTGACGAATAGTTTGATGAGTGGAAGTGTAATGCTCAGAAAGCAAGTAATAATATATTTTCTCAATTTATAGAAATATATGTAAATAATGAATATTTTAAATATTCATTATAATCACTAATTTTAAACTACATAAGAGGAGTGAATTTTGAGTAGCTTGTAGTCATTCATTTAGTCTATCAAATCACACAGTTAATATTGGACAGTTAAATAGAACTTTATTGATTAATTAATCAATTAGTTAGATTAGAACTTACTAGAAAATTTCATATACACTGAAGTGACAAAAGTTATGGGTTAGCAATATGCAAATATACAGTTGGCAGTAGTATCGCAGCGAAAAAGTATAAATGCTCAGTTCGTTTTCCAGAGCTTTCATTTGTGTTCAAGTTATTCATGTGAACAGGTTTTTCGTGATTTATGGCGGCACGACGAGAATTAACAGACTTTGAACGTGGAATGTTAGTTGGAGCTAGACGCATGGGTCATTCCATTGCGGATATCGTTAGTGAATTCAACATTCCGAGATCCACAGTATCAAGACTGTGCCGAGAGTACGAAATTTCAGGCATCACATCTCATCATGGACAGCGCAGTGGGCGACCACCTGCACTTAACGACCGAGACCGCCGACGTCTGTGTAGAATGGTCAATGTTAATAGACACGCAACACTTCGTCAAATAACTGCAGGAATCAATGTGGGACTTGTCCGATAGGACTGTGCGGCGAAATTTGTCTTCCTTGGGCTATGACAGCAGAAGACCGACTCGAGTGCCTTTACTGACAGCACGACATCGCCTGCAGCGACTCTCCTGGGCTCGTGAGCATATCGACAGGTCCCTAGACCAGTGGAAAACCGTGGCGTGGTCAGATGAGTCACGATTTCAGTTGTTTCGAGCTGATGGTAGAGTTCGAGTGTCGCGCAGACCCCATGAAGCCATGGACTCAAACTGTCAGCAAGGCACTGTTCAAGCTGGTGGTGGCTGCATAATGGTGTGGGCTGTTTTTACATGGCATGGACTCGGTCCTCTGGTGCAACTGAACCGATCATTGACCGGAAATGGTTATGTTCAGCTGCTTGCAGATCACTTGCAGCCATTCATGGACTTCACGTACCCACACAACGATGAGATTTTTATGGATGACAATGCGCCATGTCACCGGGCCAGAACTGTTCGCAATTGGTTTGAAGAACATTCCGGACAATTCCAGCGCATGATCTGGCCACCTAGATCACCTGATATGAATCCCATCGAGCATTTATGGGACATCATCGAAAGGTCCGTTCGTGCCCCAACTCCTGCACCATCCACACTTTCACAATTATGGACGTCTATACAGACAGCATGGCTCAATATTCCTGCAGAGGACTTCCAACGACTTGTGGACTCCATGACACGTCGAATTGTTGCACTTCGCCGGGCAAAAGGAGGACCGACACGATATTAACAGTCATCCCCTGACTTTTGTCACTTCAGTGTGTGTATATATATATATATATATACACTATAGTACATAATATATTGTGTCATATAATGTTTTCATTAATTCGAAACTAGAACTGAAAATTGATTTTTTAAAAATTACTTAATTAGTGAAGTATGGCCTTTAATTCTGCTTTAACCACTTAAGTGTATACGTTTTATTGATATAAATTAAGGATAAACCTTTACTCTATAATAGATTCAATAAAAAAATAGTTTTTGAATTAAAAAGATTACCACATTAGTATATTGAATATTCGGAAGTTTTACTGTATAACAGTTGCAATCAATGTCAATATTTCATTTATGTTTCATCATAGGGTGAATATACTGGTTTTTACAATCACTTCCGCATTTATAAAATTTTTCTAGTTTCGTCAACGTTTTAAATTTTTTTCACTAAAATTACTTATCGTTTACTTACTACTTCCGTATTATTTACGAAAACTTTAATATGAAAATCAAATTCTTGCTGCAATATTTAATTACAAATCACTCTTTCCTTTTACCACATTTAATTTTAAAATAAATTTTTCTGAATTGAAATTTCCGGATTAATTTAAGTTTAGATTTGGTGACATCACGTTCAAATTAACTAAATCCTACAGAATTTGCCGTTAGTGGTATATTTTATAATATGGTAATGATTAAAAATATTTAGTTTTAAGACGAACCATTCTGGACTGTAACAAATTCTGGATATTTACAAGTTACAGATTAAACGAGAAAGATAGGATATTCACTTTTGTAATGAGTTTTTCTGAATTGCAAAACATGGATTCATTATCATATTCCTGATAGCATTTTTGGAATATACACTGAGATCTTCGTCACCATGTCACCTTGGTCAATCTCCATTCTTTTAAGATTTAAGTACCAAAGATGAGTATCTGAAGCCGAACTAAAAGCAATTCTTAATTATCTGAAACTAACTAAACGCACTTCTTAATACTCCTACCATTGATCTAACCCTCAAACTATTCTAGATACTCACTTTTGTAGCGAATCTTTCCAACGCATAGGATGGACTGTTTATCTTATTCCCGATTGCGTTTTTGGAATATGCAATGGGATTTCCCTCACCATGTCGATTTAATGACAAATATACACCATCCCTTTTAAATTTAAGTGCCAAAGATGAGCATCTGAAACTGAACTAAACGCAATTCCTAATACACCTACCATTGACCTAACCCTCAAACCTTCCTCTCATGATTTATTGCCGTCACCTCTTCCCCCTCAAAGTTTCACTGGCCGTCATGCAATTGTTTCCATTTGATTTATTTCGCTCCTCAACAATAAAATGCTGCGAAAGAAAAAAAAAAGTAGAAAAGGATGAAAACTCATCAAACATAATCGAACGTGGCTGCCGTTTCCCTCCCCAATTTTATAATTGATAAATGAGCTTGTATTCACCCCGGGCGTGACCCCGGCTGTCTCTCCGCGCTAAAACTGCAAATTGTTACATGATGACAAAACCCCGATTTTCCGTCTCTCGACTACTCCCCTCATTCTTTTTTCCGACAGTAACTGTAACCGCCATCCATCATAAAAGAGCCCGAAAGTGTTCCCGAGACATCGGCGGCAGCTTCTATAAAGCCATAAGCTTTTACTTAACAGATGAGAGAGAGAGGGAGGGAGGGAGGGAAAAAAATCCAAGATTTTTTTCCCCTGTGCTGTGGTAGTGAAGAAGCTATTTTGCTTCCTTTTTTTACGTTCACTGTCATTCCATTTTTCACTTAGTTATTTGTTTTTGTTTGTTCTCCTGGAGCAGAGGGACGGAGCAGATATTTTCGTTCATCTGAGAAAAGATAGGAACGTCACGGAGAATTCGAGAGAGCATTCCAATGCTCATTAGGAAATTTAAACATGATTAGTGGATTCTGGTGAAATAAAATCGATAATCACACATTATATATATATATATATATATATATATAACATCAAAAGAGACACTGATTTGAACTGTGATTGAGGCAAAGTACAAACATTCCCTTAAGTACATTATTACATTATTCCCAAATTTTTCCATTACGTACATTCCATCATCGGTGAGTGGTGAGAACCAACCACCACACCTTAAATTTCTCATCCTTAGTTCCAAGGTGTCCCGTCCCAGTGAGATAATTAAAAAAACTTTAAAAATTCATTTTTAAGTACATGTGTTTTCTGGTACTATATATATATATGTGTGTGTGTAAAAAATCATAATAACAACAAATAGAAAGTGAATCCAGCCTGAAGACGTTTTCAAGGGTCATCCTCAGGCAATAATTCAAAAAAAGGGATTTATTCTGTGAGAAATCAGACGATGTCCAACAGTATTGGCCAAAAGTGCCCAAAAATCCCCCTAAAATTAAGGTCAAAAGAGATACACTAATTTAACAGCAAAGACACGAAATAAAACAACATTAAAAACATCACGAAATAAAGCAAAAATGTATTAAAAAAGGTATAAAATAAAACTACATAAGAATAATTAAAAATATTCAACCAATAATTAAAAATATTCAACCCTAATAATTGAAAAAGCAAAAAGAAAATAACATACCAGCAACAGGCGAAGAAATTTTGACTATAGTATCCTATCTGCTATTCGATTTGAACAGCGTGTCATTCAGAGAAAAAAAGATGAAGGCTCAGAGCGTCATCTATTGAGTTAATAACCAAAAGTTTATTTAATTTTAAGCTAAAGAATTAATATTTCCTTCTTATTTCATATTTAATACTTTTTTAAAAATTAAAATATCAATATTGCAGTAGTTTGGGAAAAATCATTATTGTTTAAAATTTTTAATAAAACTATTTGTTGCTTTTATAAATGCAATTTTGTTATAACAAATTATTTTAATTATATTAAATTGGGAGAAAATTAAATTTTTGAATTAAGATTAGAGTGATAATTACAGAGTTTGATTATTTTAAAGTTGAATTCGTCTCTTAATAATCATAAATACCAATTATTGCTTTATCATTCGCCTTTCATTACATATAAATTTTTCTTATGCGTTTTGAATGAAATAAATATCGGTTTTTATTTATTTTCTCCTAAATAACATATGTATTTCTGAAGAGTATACATTTTTTTAAGTAGAACCTATAATGACTGTCTTTGTATGGATCACGTAAACGGAATTTGTTATTGAAAAGAATGTGTAGAAAATTTGTATAATATATTGAAATAACGAACTTTACCTAAAAAAATTTAAGTATTCTATTAAGTATATTCAGTGTTTTTAGCATTGCAGATAATATATGTAAACAAAATTGTGAAAAAAAAAATACTGTGATAAGTGGTGTTGTCTCGGAATAGAACTCGGGACCTTTGGGTCGGAAGCCTCGTAATATAACCGCTAGACAAAAACAATTGCTCGTGCCCCGTATATTTTATCTGAGTTATGAACTTACTACCACATTAACATTTTTGATAAACAATATTTATTAAAAGAATGAAATCGAAACTATCTTTTGTAAGAAATCACGTAGATCCACTTATAATGCATTGGTTTCGGATCTTGCTTCAGATTCGATACCCAAAACATCATTAAGCATCCGACATCTATATGGGCTTGAAAAACGCTAGTTACGCTTTGTGCTCAAACTTACTACTGCAGTGTAATCCAGAAGTTTGAAGAGGGAGCTCAGGTGTCATCCTTATTTAATAACGATGGAAGTTACTTGAGCAATTTCAAAATAATATATGTATTGTTTCAAAATGGGACGGTAATATAAATTAATTAAACCACCGATTAATCAAGTATACTTCATTTTTGTAATTGTGAATACTAAACGTTGGGGAGATGGGTGAAACCTGTTTTCAGTTCTATAAGTGACAGTTCAAATGAAAACTTTGGAGTGAGAGTTGCTATTTCAGGTGTTGTTCTTACTACCTAAGCATGGAAGTTACAAGACTCATTCCAAAATAATTCTTGCGTTGCTTCAAAATGGGACAGCAATATAAATATATTAAATTACTCATCAGTCAATAGTTAAAGTTTCTCTTGACTAATGGAATGATTTCTAAATAAACGATAGGATGATAGATTAAAATGAGTCAAAACTCAGTTATTTAAGTGACAGTTTAGGTGATGCTTGTATCTAATTTCTTAAAAAAGAGTATTTAACATATAAATATTAATTCTTATATTGAGTTTTTTTATCTGTTTTATAAAAGAGCAAGAAGAAGGGCTCAAATATTCTAAAACTCAACCAATTACATGCAAACATCAGAACTTTGACTGCCAAACTCTAAAATAAATCATTAATATTCAGCATATATTATGATTAAAATTGAACAGTAGCTTTCTTACAAACCCTTGCAAAAAAAGTTGTTTATACTATCCACATTAAAAAAAAACATTCACCGTCATTACCCTCTCTTCAATCTCAATTCTTCAAAAATTAAAATGCTTGCCAGGTGCAATTTTTATTCAACGCCAGCTCGCCTGAAACCGAAACTCGTGGCACTCCAGTAACAAAGTTTCTTGCTTTGGACTCAGCCCTGAAACGTCAGTTATCCCCTCTCACGGTATTTTTTAAACCAAATTTTTTTTATCCGCCTGCTCGGCGGTATTTTCTTTTCTGCTTCACTCTTGAAGGTAAAGTGTAGCGGTGGCGACATTGATAAATTATCGAAAGCTCTCCGCGTCAAGTAAGGGGCGAATTGTGCCTCAGAAAAAGCCTGAGTGCATAATCAGTCTTCTTCTAAAGCTCGGCCGTGAGCCAGCCACGACAGTTCTTGTAGAGTGCCCAGGCGCTAAGACGTATTGTATTTCCAAAAGCAGGCTAAGCCTACTTCTTCGCGTTTGGGGGGAAAGGATGGCTCTTCATTACATTTACTGTAAACAGCAGCTGTGAAAGTCTGCAGCATTAGAATCGACATTGCAAAACATTTCACTTTCCAAGTAAAATGTGACAGCTGTAAACGATTGTATTAGTAAGGGACTGAGCTGAGCTCTCTGTCCTAAACAGTTAATTTAAAAACAATCTGTTTAGTTAAATGAGGGATCTATTCAGTTAAATAAGCATTAAGAATCTTTAATTTAAAAAAGAAAGTTTCTAAACTATGCAACGCATAGTATATAGATGTTAAAGCGAATGACGTTTATCCAGCCAAAATGTAAAAGATTTGATTTTTATATGTATTTGACAGACTTTATTATCAATAATTGAATGTTGTATATTTATCCTTTCATTTCAGTTATTTTTAACAAATTATTTCCTTTTTGAAAAGATGAGTTATTAGCAGAATTCATTTAAAATTTACAAAATTCTTTATTAGTGAATCCATCTACCTTTTTAAAGTAATTTCTGTTGCTTTAAACTGAAATTGTGTACACAGCAAAACAACTTTTGTGTATAATATTTTTCGATAACTGCAATAGAAATTAAGGGCTAAAAAGTGATTTTCAAGCTTTAATCTATATCTATACTTATAATAAAGCTCAATGTGTGTGTGTGTGTGTGTGTTGGCGCTCTACAGGCCAGACCGTTGGACCTACTGCTACCAAATTTGGTACATGTATACCTTGGAGATCACGAATGTGCACCTCGGAGCCCTTTTTTCGAATTTTTAATTAGAATTTGAAAATTAAAATTTAAGCGAAATTTCGACGTTTTTCCGCTATAACTTCCGAAAATATGATTGCATAAACATGATTTTTACAGCAATTTAAAGATAAAAAAATTAGCTTTCTAACGGTATCAGTTTTTTAAATTTATAACGTAAGCTTCTATTTTTAACGAATTTTTAAAGAAATATTTTAAACATGTTTTTTATCACGTGACTGGATAAAAAAAAAGAATGCCGGAAGCTCGAAAAAAAAAACTATCATCGCAAAATAAATCTAAAGAAATGCAACTTTTAACACGTGACTGGATAAAATAAAAGAAATATAAAATGTGATATTTTCTAAAAAAATAAATGCAAAGCAAAGGTTTCTATGATCGTTTGCAATATCTATATCATTAATTCCATAAATTAACTTTATTTACAGTAAACCTGATTCATGTGATTCAATGTGTGTGTGTGTGAAGGATATGCATTGAAATCTCGACTTAATGGCATATTTCTATAATCGTTTGCAATATCTGTATCATTAATTCAATACTTTTTTCCCTTTTTCGCTTTCTTTAAAAAACATTTTTAACATTTTGGCAATATCACCGAAAAAAACAGCTGGTCGCCAAAGGTGGCTAGTTCTAACTAAAATTAGATTCGTGCAACATTAATTTCAATGAAAATGAACCTGCCTTGCGAAGATTAATTTTTTTTAAAAAAACCGTTAAACATTTTTAATGGAATTTAATTTTTCTACTACATTTTAAGTTTCACACACTATTCACGAATCACACACGTCATTTCAAACGACATTTCCCAATATTTTAAATTTCAAAACAGGTTCAGTATAATTCTTTCAATCCGTGAATAAAGAAAACATCATTTTCTGTATTTTATCTGTATATAGAACAAAGATCCTTCCTTTTTTGAACTACGTGGGAACTACAGAATTACGTTTAAGTATTGCTAAAAATATTGAATTATTTCATTTTATTTTATTGATATAAAATATTAAGTAAAGTAAAAAAAAGTAATTTACAATCAAACTGGTAAATATATTAAATTGTAACTGGATATAATTTTATTCAAATAGATTTATTATCGATACCAAAAATAGTCTTTAATGTCATTGCCCAATTATGTCATGAATTATTTTAAGAATTTAACTACCTTATCCTCATAATACAGAAGTTTTAAATGATACAGGACTTCTGAGTTGTTTAACATTTACTTTAACATTTACAATTTAACAGATGTAATAATCTAAAGAATTAACAGTGAAGAGAATTTCCGTACTGTTTTCAGGGTAAACCTCGGGCAATTGACTTGGAGGCAAGTTAATGTTGATTTGATTTTTTGAGTGGGTGAGAAATCTTACTAAAATATTTGATTAATTTAGGAATACAATATGCCAGCAAAAAGCGATAAATGGCAAGCATACAATTAAGACCCTATTCTGGAAACTTTCCCCGAAATCTCTTTAAAAACTTCACTTTCATTTTCTGGTAAATAAAATGAACAATAATAGAATACTGTCATCATCAAAAATTTCGAACTCAAGGTTTTGAATTATCTCCAGATTTTAGACATCTCTTAAGTTTAAACATAATTTTTTGGAAATATGTCCATCCACCTGTCTTTTGTCATAACTAAAAATGACTTCAACTAAAGCAATAAAATTTTAAATGTGATTTTTATCTCAAGTTTGTAGATTTTTATCTATTTTTGAACAAAGTCCTTAAAAAAATCTACCCTGCTATCTGAATATTAGTTAACAAAAGAACTAGAAATAAAAGATAGCTTTATAGTTTTAATTTGGTGCACATATTTAACATCTAAAGTGCAGATACCTATTAAGTTCAGAACAAAGTCTTTCAAAGGGTTGACAGTCTGCCAATCTACACTTTCAACAGAGTGTAAACAGGATAGCTCAAAAACGAATTGACATAAATAAATTAAATTTAAAATTTGATCTTGTGAATATAATTATAATTCTGTGTCAGTTTTCAGACTAAGTAGAAAAAAAATGCCTGCAAAATATACATCAGAGGTACCATATCCCAACGATTACTCACCAATAGCGTACCCTAATAAACTCATTTGTAACTATTGACCCCAATGGCATATAGTTAATGATATAGTGCATATTTATTAAAGTAAGTAGAAGAAATTTTCGATTAAATCCCCGACTATTTAATTTTAGACTCCTCAACATTTATTTAGACTCCTCAGACGAAAATAAAAGAATTCTAAAAAAGATTTGGTACGAAATAAAATTCTCAGAATAATTATTTTTAGCGAGCCATTAAATCCAATATTTCTTGTAATAATTAGGATTGTATCGTTTCATTGATAATTAACATTGTACAAAATAAACTTAGTATTTAATTTTAAAAAGAATCATTAAAAAAATTGCTAAGCATTAAATTTAGTATAATTCATAAGTTTTTCTTCAGATCTCAAGATAGCACGTAATCAATATTTGCACAACAATAATATGTTTTGAGCATTGCGAAAAACGTTGAAATTTCGGTCATTTTTTATTACCTGTTTAACTAAATTTACATTTTGAAAAATTCACAGCATTCTTTGCCTTGCCTTAAATAACAACTCCCTAATATTTGGCCAATATATATTCAATGCATTTTGAGGGGATATGTACAAATCCATTTACTCCCAATTACTTCAGAATTTCTTATAAAACAGAGCTTACTTTAAATCAATTTCTATTTAAAATCCATTTTTCAACTTAGGTAGAGAGACAAAATGTTCCTAGTGTAAATAAGAATTGCGAAATTCTTTTCTGTGCCAAAACATTTCATGAACATCAACAAAACTATGCCAGTTTAACAATGACGAAGAAATGATAAGTTTAGCTGATATAAAATAAATTTGAAAAAAAGAAAGAAATATATAAAGCATGAAGAATATCATACTATTCTCTATTTTCTACCACACTAAAACCTTTGTTAAAATTTCTTATTTAAACACGAACAAACAGCGAGCTGGAATAGATTCTTTGGAACAAAAAAAATGACATATTTTCAAGTGCAAACGGACGAGTGAGCAAAGAATAAGCAAGAGCGGCAACTTTGATCTCAGGTTTTGCTTCCGCTATAGAAAGATTTCTTTGTAGTTGCTGAAAAACAGTTAATGGCCTGTAAGCCCTCCCACGGTAGAATAAATACTCGTGCCGTTTATTTCGATTTTTTCCCTTCCTTTAATTAGGTTTAAACTATGTGGGGATGTACAAAGAAATGGTTGTACGGTTATGCCACCTAAGACGTATGCATGAAACATTTCAAATTCTCTACGTAGGCTGAGGCGCATTAAAAGTTGCTGTTAAGAATTCCAAGTAATTATGTGATGCATATTTTTGTTTAATGCTTTTTGAATTAACTAACATAAACTTCATTGAAAATATTTCTAACACGATATTGCTTTAGAGGCATCAAGAAATATTAAAGCAGTTGCATTAAACAATCTTAACATGATTATATTTCTCCAAAAATAAAACTAAATGTATCAAAGGAATCGTGAGAAAATGTACTCTTTCGGAAATAAAATTCTCTGCCCTTTTTGAAAAAGATGGGGTTATTAACTTTTAAGAATTTAAAATATGTTTTTTAATTACATATATGACTTTTTTTTTCAAAAGCGCTGAACTAAGCTAAAGTTAATCCATTCAAATTTTAAAAAATTAAGAGTATTCGAACTTCTAATCTGAAACATCGCAATAAAAAAATTCTTCTGGTTTTTTTGTTTTAGTATTTATTAAACATCACAGCGCAAGGATAATTATGCGATAAAAGTATTTAATATCTCCTCCAATCACATAAATATAAATTTAGTAATAAAACAATGAAAAGTATCATCGAAAGGAAAAATTGTTATAAATATAAGAAGGTGCTCGTTTCATTTAAAGGTATACATACGAAGGTGACCCTTAATCTGCTGAAAAGTACCTAAATGACAATAATCATGGTAGCATGGAAGACAGAAACTAAGGTGGTGTCTTAGCAGTCATAATTATATTAAGGTATGTATTTCTCTAAACCTCTATTGTGAACAATATGAGCATTCGTGGAAGTGGAAGTAATTAGAACCCGGTGCCAATTTTTTTACATCTGGGAATCTAGAATCCATCATTAAGATGGAAATTTCTCATTTGAGCTGTTGCAATGGAAACATCCGGAAAAAAAGAAATTGTAGCATCGCCTAATTAGAGAGTTTATCAACTATACTTTGCTATACTTTTGATAACCTATCGCATGTGCCACTGGTAATAGGAAGTTATTATCTGTCAATCACATAGTAAAAAATACAAAATCGTCGCTGCTGGATCATTTAATTCATACCGAATGGAAGTGGAAGAGGTATAATTCTTTATTATGCTCTTCAATAATCTGTTTTCACCAATTTACTTAAAGCAAGTTTTAATTATTATTTTTTCATTAATAGCTCTAATTTAATATTTCCATCCTAACAAAAATTTAAAAAAAGTATTGTTTTTTACTTTAAAACAATTCAGAAGGAAAAAAAATCTTTTACCTTTTAAAATCTGCTTCTACTAAATTAATGTTAAAAATCTGTAAAATTATTCCTCAGTGGTGTTACTCTCAAATCATGGAAGACAAATTTACAGACATTTTTAATACATTCTAAATTGATTCATTGCTACTACCCCTCCCGTCTTGTCATCATTTGTCGACAAAAACAAAAGTTAGAGAAAATGTAAGATTTATGGCGATATTTATGCTAGGGAGCGGGATCTTTTTACATAATTCTATATTTTTTCCCGGAATTTCACTTAATTTAAGTGTGGGCGAGAATTCTTTCTTTGGTGTGTTGATTGAGAAGTAAATTGTTGTTGTTTAGTAAGGATATGGTATTTTTGTAATTTTTGTTGATTTATCCAAATATTGTCTTTCGATACACTGTGCTTTTATTTTCTACCTGTGCTATGTGTTTGTTTGATGAAATAAAGCTTTGTTATTCATCATTAAGGTTTGTTGATCTCCACTTGTTTCCTAAGCTATGTTTTGATACGTTTTTCGTAAAGAAAAAGGAACGTAAAAAAAGAGAAAAAAAAGCAAGTGATATCATTACTACGTCGATTACTACGCAATTACTACGTCGATTAAAAACATAAAATTATCTTCACTTATTATGATACGCTTTCGGATTGTTTATATGTAAAAGTAGCAGTTTCTTAGTAATGCGATTTAAAAAATTTAAATTAATGAAATTCATACTGATACATCACAAAGGCAAAATTGAGAAAACCAATTAAACTCCTTAATAATATGTTTTATTGAAAATATTAATTATTAAAACTTCAAAATCTCAGTTGTAAAATCTAATTTCTTTTTCCCTCCAAAATCGAGCGAACTTTCAAAATTCAAGAATAAAGAACACAAATTAGCTTTACAGTAATATTTCCCACATTTCTTTAATATACTTCTCCAGTTTAAAAGATAAAGATAATATTGTTCAAATGAATAACATGTTCCTTCCATTCAGCTGAAAATGACTTCATAATTCTTTCTCTTTGTCGAAACGAAAAGCAATTGTTTCACTTTATTTGTTTCCAACCTCAATGTTTTGTCTCTCTCTCTTGAACTAAAAAAGGCGTGTTAAGAATTAAGTGACAGAAACCCATTTGCATCACTCTTAGAGCTCGACAGTTATCAACATTTAATTCCAATAAAGAGTCAGTCGGCGCTGATAAAAGAGTTAGCAAAAGAAAAAAAAAAATCTGGTAGAACTATCAAAACAGACACGCACGAATTCGGCAGCAATTACTGCCAATAAAAACTTACATAACTCGAGCTTGAAGGGTAAAAAAAATCCACCAATTACCATTTAACTCATTTTCAAGAAATAAATAAAAAAATCATCCAAGTAAACGCATAAGCACAAAAATAAGCTTTGAAAAACAGACCTTTCACATGTCATTCTATCAGACAAAAGATGTGAAAAATGGGGAGTGGTAGTTAGTAAAATGACGAGGAAAAATTACCAATGGAAAGAAGGAAAATTGAAGTGCATCTGCAACTGTGAGGTGGCAACGTTTAAAAGCAGCTGATGGAAAAGCTACTACTGTTCACGAGTTGTTTAAAATTAAATAGCTGCTAGTAAAAACGCCAGAAAATGCTTTCAATACCGGAATTGCAACATCTATATGCAATACCAAAAGGAGACAGCATTTTTTTTATTAGCATTATCTTTCAAATTCTACAGCATGCTATTGTCAATCCTGTCAAAGACCTAATGGGTTTTTAGGTTAAAAGATAATGGTGAAATTTTTGCTATGCTTTAGTCAATGGAAAGGCAAATTAGACAAAAATTAAGTGGAGAAGTTTGAGCAATTTAATTGTAATATTGCCATATTGCAAGCCGATTTTGGGAATCTTCAAAAATCCTTTTCTCCCATGATAATTTGAAATTTGCGAATGTAGATTTCATTTTTTCAGCTTAATTATATATTTGTATCGAAAAAAATATTGTACTAACTGGGCCACAAAGCTGTGAATGCGAAGAGTTTATTGCGCCTCGTCCTAGATTGTTTTTTTTAATGCATACATGCATACGAATTCCAAAAATCACGGTGCAACCCTAACCGTAATTGCATTCTTCACCGAAAAAGCAAACACCTGAAAACCTTTTCCAGCGCAATCATTTAAGATGAGGAGATATAAAACAACGCACACACACACTTTTCCAATCTGCTTGTTTTATCTAGACGATATCTGGAATTCATCAGACACAACAACAACTGCATGATTCACCCACATTTAAGGCAAAGAACTAAAGAAGTTGGGGGGGGGGGAAACAAAGAAGTAAAGCCGATTTTCTTGTAGAAGAAACCTTTCAGAAAAGAAACGTCAGCTTTAAAAAAAGCCAGTCAGCCAAGAAGGAGAAGAAACTATTAAATTTAACAGGCAGAAGTAAAAAATACTCTCTAATTCTGTGATAGACTGGGGAACATAAATCATGTTTTGTTTGTTAGCGAAGGACCGGCGAAAGCTCTCAAGGTGAATAGGCATCTATCATGGTTTGTTTTGGCAGGCCCCGGGTCAATTTTTCTCGCGTATTCTTCTTTCAGTGTCAGCTTGCTTTGAGAATTTTTATGCTTTTTTCTTCCCAAGTTCCATTTTTCGCACGTGTTTTTGTTTGGAACTGTGAATTCTGGTAACAAAGCAAATATAGCGTGATGTTTATATAGTATGGGACTTTTTCATTGATGACTTAATGTTTTTATTTTTTCTAAAAGTATCAAAATGATGTATACTATATTTTGGAAGTCAAGTACGTGAGTTGGCCCATAAAATAGTGATTTTTATTGTAATTTAGAATAAGAATATTTTCAAGTATTGCTACACTGATGGATTTCATGCAGTTATGAATACAGCATCATATTTAGAATGATAAATATAATTTTGGAACAAAATATATACAATTTTCTAATGTAATTATTAGATAGTTTTTGTGCTTGTGAATATATAATATACACAAAAAGGATGATAAATATTTATACATAACTTGATGACAAAGTTTTCTTTCTATACAAATGTTAAACCAGCGAAATATTATCAACAATTATATTCAATTACAATTAAAATTAATTTAACAAGTAGATCCATACATTATTTTTTATTTTAAAAATTTATAAACTGTATTACTTTTTTTCCCTACACTTATTTTGAATTAATGATTTTTAATGATACTATTTTATTAATTTTTCTAAATAACAT
Source organism: Argiope trifasciata (assembly GCA_026543055.1). Taxonomy (NCBI): domain Eukaryota; kingdom Metazoa; phylum Arthropoda; class Arachnida; order Araneae; family Araneidae; genus Argiope; species Argiope trifasciata. The sequence continues at coordinate 1,089,891 of JAPMOQ010019505.1, forward strand.
TTGTAATTCTGTACAATGAATTAAAAAATAAGATATCATTATATTTCTATCATACTTAGTGCAAATCGCAATTATTATTCCAGAAAATAAAATGCCTAGATATTGCATACAATACCTACGAAAAAATGTAAAATATGTTTAATAAATTACCGTATTTGGTCTGTAATACCATTGTTTCATCTTAGGTCTTGAAAAATAAATTTTAAAAATTCTTAAAAGATTTCAGATAATGACCTTGATTTTGACGACCTTTTGAAGATTCAAGAGTAAGTTTTGGGAAGCGCAAGAATTGTGGTTTTTCTTTCTCAATGATCAAGAATTTTTTGTAATGCTGTGACTTGTCTGCAGATTGTATCAATCCAATGAAGTTCAAAACGTATTAACCTCTCTCTTTGGTTGTATTAATTGCATAAAAGAAAGAGATGCTGGGACTAAAATCTTTGGTATTTCATAGGTTATTTGTTGCTTGCTTGTAAGTTTTTAATTCCTATAAATGTTGTTCTTTATATATACCTCAGAGTATTCTTCAAATTTCCTAGAATATTCGAGAATTAGAATCTCGTTTTAAATTATCTAGAGTGTTTAATTGCATTCATGGTATCCTTAATCTACAGTTTTAGCAAAAAAATCTTTAACTTAAAGAATACTTATGTATTCTACACAATAAAGAGTATCAGGTATTTCCTTTGATCCATTCATGAATAATTTGTAACATAGAAAGCCAATTTATGAATTGTATTATTCAACTAATAATCTTAAAATTCTTCTAAAGGACTCAAATTTAGAATTCATTTATCTTCCAGAAGATAAGAAAGGGTGTACGGAATGCCATATTACAAGATAATAGCAGCAATATATCAAATATTGCCCACAGATAGGTTTGTCGTATCATCATGATGCAGCAGGAGTTGACCCAATTCAACTTTTATTTCTAAAACATTATTACTCCAAGTTTTGAATTATATTGGTAAGAAGATGAATTTGCTGTGAAATGTAAGATTGTTTTCACCTAAATTCTGTTATTTCTAGTTTCAAATTATAACTTATAATTCAAATTTTACCCTATTCGAGGTATTGAGAGATAAGTTAAATCTGTCATATCAAATGTTCCCCCGCTGGCACAGATCGTTCTCTTCATCTGACCATTACTTAAAAATACTAGATCCTTAGAAAAACAGTTTTAGGGTTGCTTTAAAAACAGCATTAGTATAATTGAACTATATTGTTATATAATGCTTATTCTGTATTTCATTCTTTTACAAATTTTTATGAATGCAGCCTAAAATTATATTCATAGTGATTGTATCTACATAAACCATTTCTAACAGTGTAAAACTGAAAAAGAAGGAAAAAAATCAAACTGTATTAGATTGCAATGGTGCATTTATTCAGCAGTTAAAACTCTGTACTATCGAATTAGTATTACATTTAAAAAACTCCATATCCAATTAAGTACTAAAACAATTAGCAAGGACTTGCAATTTTCGTTTTTTGAATCAACATATACCATTAGCAATATAAAGATCTTAGAATGTATTAGGTTGTTCGGAAAGTAATTTCGTTTTTTCCTGACAAAGGATTTAATTGAATTTTTCGCACCCAATTTCATACTTAAACCGCAAAATCATTTTATGTTTTAAGAGCTGATATAGCAAGGCTTGAGTGTGAAAAAGTGCAGCTGATTCTTCGCAGTAGTTTTTGGATGGTTCCCTTTTAAATATGGAGAGCAATAAACAGCATTTTCGTCATTTTTTTCTTTTTTGCTATATAAAAGGTAAAAATGCTGTTCAAGCCAGAAATAAATTAGCCAATATGTGTGGAGAAGATGTGTTAACAGTACATCAGTACCAGAACTGATTTGCAAAATTTTTCCTTCAAATGAGGAGGCCAAAAACCACCTCGATCAGTTTTTTTTACAGCAAAGACCAAAACTTTTATGAGCGTGTAATCATGTTACTACCAAAAGGTATTAGACCAGAATGGCAAAAGGTATTAGACCAGAATGGCAATTTTATAATTTAATAAATAATTTATTCATTAAACGAAAATTTCTTTTTTATTTTGACAAAAAAAATACGAAATGACTTTCCGAACAACCCAATACATTGATTCCTACAAGAAATCTTTTATAAAGGACTCCAAATAAAAGGGACATTAAAAATTAAATTAGACATGATTAAAATTACCTATACTTGATAATGAGTCATCATTTCTCTTTCAAAGCTGATGCTCCATTTTTTCTATTATTTAAAAAGCTCTATTTTAAATTTTCTGAGAAACAATTTTGGAAAGTCCCGAAAATTTCGATCTTATAAATATTTTATTACTAATTCCTTTCAAATTACCACTCCACTTTAGAGGAAGAATTTTTTACATTTCATACTGGTCAGATTTGATGTAGAACCAGACATTGGATCCGGAAAAATTTTCCTACAGTTTGCTACTAGCTGTCAAGACCTTCTAAAAAAGTGATTATGATCCGAGTATAACTTACTTCTTTAACTAATTCAAAAAGGAAAGTGCTTCTTCAACAAAACAAGAAAACAGTTGGCAATGATTTATTGATAAATCTAAAATAATTATGTGAAAATCTAAAAGAACTAAATGTTTACCTATTTAAGAATTCTATACATGTGTTAAGCTGTGAATGTCTAATGTTAATGTAACAAATTTGATTATTTTTAATCAGCTAGCTGATGTTTTAAAACGCAATTCATTACAAAACGTATGAACAGTTGATAATTAAAGCTAAATTTAGATTAAATACATGTATTGTTTGCAAATGAATTGGGATTTTATTCAAGGCTATCTCCTTCATATTTCAAATTTAATAATACTGCCTGTAGATATCCCTTTACTGTCTATAAAAGTTTTTTTAAGGGGAGGGGGTATTATCTTTCTTGGATTGAACCGGACATAACTTTAAATGATGAATGATTGAAAGCAATTAAAGTACACCTTTCTGAAAACTTCCATAAATCATCTAGTTTATTCCTCAACCACATGTAACGACACACTACTCTGACGCAACGTTAACCGACCACCCAGCGATAAATTTCTAAAACAACAGCATCAACAACACGCAAAGCCATCAAACTGTCTCTAGACAGTGATGTATTGCGATTAAAATAATTAACTACTATTAAACGTCTATGGAGGCCATATTGAGCTTAATGATGACATGAAATCATCAACGATTATGTAAAGCAATAGCAATCTCCTGCTATTAAGGTAGATTGATGGCGATTATTAACTTCAACGACTAGTCGTTGAAGGATATTAAGCGCGTTTCCTGGATGGGTAATGTTTCGCTACGGCTGATTTCGTAGATTTTGGGTAGAAACACGACTTCAATCGCAGATCTATCTGCTACCAAAAATAATCATTACTCTGAAGGAAACTGTCCTAAATTAACTCTTTCTTATAATTAGATATCAAAAACTATTGGGTCACACGGTAGAGATTGATGGAATAATGGCATCTGTTCTAAATGGTTACACTGATGAATGGGCTTGGAAATTAGAATGGCTTTGAAAGTCTAAGACATCTATTATGTTTAATGATAAATATTATGGGAGCCATAGATCAAAGTATGTCATTTTCGCCATATGAAATAAAAAATATATTGTTGATGAGAAATGATTTCTTCTGGTAAATCCTTTGCTGCTGTTCGTTTAGTAGTTGGTATGGCGTTCAATAATAACTTTTCTCAGTGTTTGAATACTAAACAGTGATATTTTCAATATTTTTTTAATTTATGTGATAGAAACTGAATTCTTTAAAAAAATTACGTTAAATTCATAATGACTCCTTTTAGAGCTGTGTTGAAATCTGTGTTAAGTTTGGCTTAAAAAGCATAGATATTATAATATCTTTTGATCGCTGTTACATCGCATTTACATATGTTTTAGTGCCACCTTTGAAACTGTTTTATTTAACTGGCAGGAGAGAGTGTTGTTTTTCTTTAAGGAAAGCATTTAAGAAGAGTACATTTTGATTCCCCATGAAGCAACTGAAAACGAATCATCACAGGCTGGCACTAAACATTGAAAATATCATAATTTTTGAAATAGCTCAAATAAACGCTTTCTTTCTGAAAATTTTGTTCTTTCTCTAACCTTACAACAATTGTATCCTTTTTATGCTCGGAAAAAGGGATAATCCTGAAATAAACTGTAAGAATGAAATTTATATTTATGTCTGGGAAATAATTTGTCCCCTTACAAAGAAACTGTAATTGAACAATCTTTAATGCAAATATATATATATAT